>CM062819.1:1019831501-1020266501 GCA_031772625.1 Pinus tabuliformis | reverse complement strand
GTCTGGTTTGACCTCCAAGATGAGAATTCTTTGCGATATAATATTGCTTTGAGCTCGGGACTTCATCAAAATCATCTCTGCATGCCTAGAGATGGACTCACTGAATAATTCCAAGGCACCTATCATTTGTGACATCGTATTTCCAAACTCATACTCCATATGACCATTGGTGTTCTCCATCTTTAGTGAATTGAAACAAACTAGAATGTTAATTTATCAAATGATTAATATGCACCCAAACTCTATACATTTACATAATCACTGGCGTCAGCCACTATATAATGACAAGGGATCTTAATGACCAGAATTAACACCATTTTAATCACCATTAATACCAACTCGAGCTGCAGATACAAAACTGTAATCAAATAAATTGAGTTCCATATTGGAAAAGATCCTATCCCCAGGAAAATTTTGACTATCCCATGTGTTCACACATGAAACCTGCTTCTACTCCAGTATCGAATGTTTCACACATTTAAATTCCTTTAAGAATGGAGATGAAATATTCAAATCTGTCTTGGGCCCTTCGAAGCATGGCATTCTCTATCTAGATGTTTGCACAAACACGATTTCCCAAATCGATAGAAGTCCACCACTTGACTCTGAGCATTATTGCGAAATTTTGTTGATTTATTGAGATGTCTATTTGGTGATTAATAAGACCAAACCCATTATTTCTAAGTTTTGAGAAGCATATAGTGAGAGCATAATTTCCAACCATTGGCTCTTCATTAACCTTAGGGTACCAAAAACATCAATTGTGGAAAATGTGATCACAAACGCAATTACTCACAAGTTTAACTCCAAACACAATCTGTCTAACATGTGGAAAACCACTTTCATCATCTAAATTGTGATGCATTAGAAGTCATCCGTTGCAATTACGACTCACGACAAATATTTTGTCGTAATTGTGACGAACACGGGAATTGAAACTTTAAAAAAGGACATTTTTCTTGACCTTTGCAATAGTCAGGGCTATCCCGTGAGACAATGTCATCGCAATTTATTCCTATATGTAGTAGTGCTTTTATAACCTAATATAAATCTACAACCCTCAATATTGAAATTTTAACCCATGAATCCTTTATCTCATAATATTAGAGATAATGCACCTATTACTTGATACTTATAATCATTTGTCACAAAAGCACTTGACCACAATATATATATATATATATCTATATATATATATATATATATATATATATATATATATATATATATATATATATATCCTCTAATTCCAATAACTACTAACACCCATAATTCATTCCAACTTATAACCTTTATAGTCCCTGTCCACTTTAGCTATTATTACATCTAATTAGTAATACCCATGACCCATTTTATAATAGTTAAACCCATTAAAACCTAACATATAGGCTATAACATATAAACCATGTAACTTATGTCACATATAAAACTCAACTCCTAGTCCTTAAAATATAAGCACAATACAAATTTTTAATTAATCATTAAACTCACATCCATATATCTCTTTATTAGTAACCCATAACACTAATAATCTATAAATTGTATCACCCTTATCCCTATATAAATCCATAACCATAACCAAAAATATGTATATCATATTATCATTATAATCCATACCACATATAATGCTTGAGATCACTAACACTTATATTCCTATATTCCATATAATCCTTATAAAATATTTCAATTTTAACCCTTATACTTAACACCTGAAACTAAACATTATAGCCCTTAACATTTATATGTCTAATATAATCCCTAACTTGGATAACATAATCATAAGCATAAAACCTAACCAATATAAATCAAACCCTATCACCTACAATATGAACAATTATCTAACAAGAAATATAAATCCTAATCCTTATAACATATAACTTAGAATTTCCATAACCCCTATAACCCCATCCTTACAATTTTTATAACCTTTAAACCTTATATACCATATCAATCTAACCACTATAAATAACCTTGAAGTCTAATAATAATTACCCTATAAACCTTGTAATCCATATGCGATATATAATCCCTTAACACTATAGTCTCTACGCCATCATTCCTAATCATTGTATCTCCTAATAATATCCATTTAAGGATAACTTCTAATCATAAAAAATAAAATGAAAATTATTTTAAATAAAAATTATAATATCTATTATAATTTCAAATAAAAGAGGCATAATGTGTAGGTGAATTTGGGGTTTTCCAAGCATAGCACATAAACGAGAAGGTGAATTTGGGGTTTTCCAAGCATAGCACAAGAAGGAACAATTTGGGGTTTTCTAAGCATAGCACAAGAAGGAACAATTTGGGTTTTCCAGGTATGCATAGCAGAGGAATGAATTATCACGCAAAATTATTAGCAAACACAAGCTACAGACAATGACACATTGCATGGGGACCTAGAGTATCACTCTCTCTTACTGGCCAGAAACAGGAGTAGGAGTAGCTTTGGTCTTAGTTGCCAAGCCTTCTCAGTAATGAAGACCTTCAGGTAGGTTGATTCCCTGAGTTAGCCCTTATGAATGTGATGAAGGCGAAAAATGCATCAACATTTGGGGTTTTTTTTCTCAATGAAGGCATTAGCATTTGGGGTTTTTTTTCTCAATGAAGGCATTAGCATTTGGGGTTTTATTCATGGTGAAGGCATGAGCATTTGGGGTTTTGTTCAATGACGAAGGCTTGAGAATTTGGTGTTTTGTTGTTAATGAAGGTATTAATACAGGCTTAAAAACCATCACGGTAGAGAGCCTATTTGGTGGATCAACCTAACTTTGCATCAAGCAGTGGAAGTGGAAGTGATCATGGTGGTAAGTTTGTCGATTTATCCAACTGAAATTTGACTAATTTGAGGATTCAAACCCTCCTAACTCCATAGCATTGATTGCATTCACCATTCAAAATTACCTTTCATATTTAATAATAAGAATATTCATAGTAATTCCACAGAGTCACGTACCATAGGCCTCGGGGATGGCATCAAGTTGTGGGCTCCGAAATGAGTTTTAAGCCACATGCAGGGTGTAGAATGTTGGACATGGCCACGATGCTATGAATCATCAAGCATAAGAATCATCAACAGTGGCAAGCCCATATCAGATGCGAAGATGTAAGTGGGTTAACGATGGTTGAGCAATCCAATGGGTGGGGTTATCCCACCACTCAGTCAATGTGTTTTCATGCTATTAGGTATCGGACCTAGAAGAATGGTCGAAAAGCTACCCTTTGATCGGTCTGATACTTCCTATCAAAACTGGGGTATATCTCATGAGTTTTTCGTCAACTTGGATTATATTTGTGTGGGTTTTTTTAGTTTTATTTCTCCAAATCATGTGCAATTATAATAATAAATTTAATATTCATCACATTCCACAACTATATTTCAAGAAATCATCATATCACATACTCATCGATTCCTTATAACTGGAAGCAATAGCCTAAAGGTGCATTAAAGGAGGGCATAAAAGCAAAAGGACAAAATAGGTGGAAAGGACCACATACACAATTAAATCTTAGATATGATTTAATTTGGTGGCTATGACTTGCTAATAAATAAGCATTAAATTAATTTAAGATCTCAGCGGGGGGAGTGGGAAGGAAGTCTACCATTTGAACAAATCACAAATAAAAAAAGAACAATGAAGTTATAGGGAAGTAGGAAGAGTGGAGCACAAGAAACATCATAGGAAGAGGCAGAGAACACAGTTTTATAGGTTTGTTGGAAATCTAATTGTAATTGTTCTAGACAATTAAGCCTAGGAAATATTTGAAATTCTAGCACTGGTTCCACCCAACTTGAAAAATCATTATGTTGAATTCAAAGGTGCAAAGTTGAAGACTATGTCCTTCTTTACATATTTACTGAGGAGCTTTTCTAATTCTATATGATCACATGATGAAGAGAACAAGTTGATAGAAGGTTTTCAACCAACTATTCACATTTCACTACTATTAATTGTTAATTCATTCGCAATAGGCTTTAGTAGTTGGAAATGACCACTTAATCTATCAACCATTAGTGCAAAATGGCCACTATATGAAAATAAAATGGAACTCGAAAAAGTTATCACTTGTTGATTTTTTGTGTAGCAAAGTGAGAGATAAAAGATGTCAAAGGGAGAAAAGGTCCTAGTTGCATTATTCTGTTTCATTGAAAGGTTGTTAATTCATAATCTTATATCCTGAAATTTCACCTAAATGACGAAGTGTAAACCAATTTCTAATAGGAAATTTAAATCAATTGTCAATAACCATTATTTCATTCTTTTAGTCAATTCATTATCCTATTACTATTAATTTCTCAGCATGTAGAATCCAATTGGGTTTGATTGAGATGGGGCAATGATAGTGCAAGATTGTACATAGTGTTCAATTTTTTCTACCATTTTTCCCATTGAACAAATAATTTGAGCACTCTACATTGGAATTTGAACTTTTTGAGCTAATAATAGGTTGTTAGCTAGGTTGTTGTGAGTTAATATAGATTATCACCATGAGGGTATATTTACATTAGCATCATTTTGACTAGTTTGATGTTTTCTATACACCTTGCATAAGATAATAAGGATTCTTTTGTTGCATATATTTTATCTCAATTTCTTTGAATATTGCTGTTAACGATTTAACATTTCAATTATGTTTCAAAAGTTTAAATGAATTGTATTTTTCTAATGGATTAGAGAAGTTGGGAATTGTAACCACTCTTTGTAAAAGAAAACATAGTTTCTACAACTCGTTTATTTCTTGTTTGAATTTTTTGTTGTGAATTTCATCTTTGGGTATGAATTCAATGCATTAATTAATATAATGTTGTAAAATGCTAAAATATTGTAATGATTTGAAGGAGAATTTGGTTTATTCTCATGCTAGACAAAATGCCTTTAGGTAGGGCTCTTACTATAACACCCATGGAATTCCCCAAGGGAAAGAAACCTATAGAACAAATGAATGCTTTGCAACAGAAACCTATTATGGTAGAAATATCTTCAAAAGAATAAATTTTTGATATCTAGACACCTCAATCAAAGGTGGAACAACCAAGACCTATTTTCAAAGACATTGAAGCCATCAAAAGGGCTCAAAACCCTTTTCCATGATGAGGGGAGGTGTATCAAAGATTTCACATATAAGAGTGTCTTGAAATAGTACCTCATATTCACCTTCTTTTTTATTTTGTAATTAAAATATTTATATTAAAAATGGATAAAAAATATGAAGATGAGAGCTTCATGGCTCTCCAACATCCAACCATGATCATGACCTAGATTCTAAAAACCAAAGAAAATGATAGATGTAGGAGGAGGCCTCTATCCATTAAGGAAAAATAAGAGGTCCACCTGAAGACTACAAAACCATAAAACCACATTACAGAGTGAAACTAGAGTTGGGTTACAAAAGGAACCATGAGAAAAAATAAGAAAAGGGTAGAAGGGTAGGAGCATCACAACCATGAGGAGTCCTACCTTGGAAGTTGCACAGGGCCCAATTAGCACTTGGGAGGGACTTCCTTGACCACATGACAAGGCTTGTAGTAATAAACATCGTTGAGAACAAGGTGCACCATTGGAGCCATTTGGCTAGAAGATGTTGATTTCGCTGAGAGTTGACAAAGATATGAGACCCCTCGACTATTATGGTGACCACTTTTGTTGTTGGAGGGACCCATTACAACCGGAGATACCTTATTATCGGTGTGAGTATATCGATGCTTCGATGAGGGATTGTGTTGTTGGTCATGCAAAATTGTTGGTTAAGTTTGAGAGAGCTGGGGAGAATCTACAATTGTGTCCATCGAGGGTGACACTGAGTCTTAAAGATACATCCCCAAAATCCCACTAATGTGTTGGCAGGTTTTCTTCACATGGTGCAGGTGGAATTCCATGTCCAAGATCTTTCCTTCCAACAGAAAATTCATGTCCTTTTAGTCTCTAAAGTGAAGATAGAGGAGGTTTCTAAGAGCCCAAATATTATCACCTATCACCCTGAATTATTGCACCTCCACATCTTCAACCATTCGACGGAAACAGTGGGGTATGATATAATCAAAATAGTCATCTTGATGCCCATGAAAAGGTGGTAAGGGGTGTCTTCCACTACCATGACCTCCTTTGCATGGGTAACCCCACTCGCACACCATGGTTGTTCTTGAACTAGCCTTCGAACTTCTCACTAGAATTCTGACTAAGGTGCTTAGATCCCAACTCCTTAACCAAATTTTGAACTCCTACCCCCTCTAGAACTTAATATCATACTGCTATAATGGTGAATTATTTGTGTTCCAAGGGAATTTTAATATAATCTGGAGGTCTTGTCACTAGGCGGTAAGACAAGTGTACCAGCTTGTAGTCTGCCATAAATGTCAAGAGATGGTGGGTTTGTCACTGCCTTCATTTCCCAACCCCAACATGCACTGGAAGATGAGCCCATGGAACTACTAAAGGTTTTCTCCGTGAGAGATAGGGAGGGTATTCATAAAGTTATTTAATGTGCTTGATTTGTCACCCATCACCCAGATTTGGGGTAACACTTCATATTGACCTTAAGATAAGGGAAGAAAATGATATGGTTTTTATTAACATAAGAAAAACTTTCTTGTATTCTCTTGTAATGGGAACACCAATGATGCTTTATTCAAAATCCATTGATTGATTATCTCCCATGACCACATGGAGGATACAACCATCCCAAACGAAGAACGTAGATGCATAGGTTCCTACTTGGCATCCGAGAGGGGAGAATACTGTAAGGTATTGCAACATGAGGTGTATGTGGCTAATATTTTTTTTATAATAGTTTAACAAGAAACATGATATAAAAAAATTCTTTCTAGTTGATACGTTGAAGGCAAGAGGTTTTTCTATAAATTTGGTAATGTATATTCCATTGATAATTTTAAGGAACCCTATAGCGAGAAACACTTCATACATTTCAAGGATGCCTGATTACCATTGGAATACACCATGCTTATCATTAGTCACATGTTCAATTGGGTTGTTATTCTTTCACATTCCCTAAATGAAGTGATTGAAAGGGTGAAAAAAACTAAAGCCAAATTGGTGGTGTTGCCTATAAGCTATATGTATTTCTAACTCATGGATGTAATCTACGCTATAATTATTTTCGTGAGAGTAAACCTAAGTAGACATATCTCAAATCCCCTCCTTCATGCATATTATCAAGTTCTTAAGGAGAATAAGTACACATCTAGGTCATAATTGAGAGCTATAGAGGACATAAGGACCAAGGGGGGAATAAGAAGAAATTAATAAATTCATTTCTAAATTCTATTCAAAAGAGAAGAAGAAAAAATGATTTACTAGTTATATCGCTAGAAACATCACATACCATGTTATGAAAACATATTTTTGATGAAAAAATTTATTGAGATAAGTGTTTTGTGTCTATGCTTAGTGAATGAATGAATGTTATAGGTTAATGAATGATTGTCATATGTTTGTTTATGTACAAAATACATATATTTCTTTATGAATTTTTTGTTTTTCTAGTGTTTATGCATGAATCCTAATTTGTTAATTTCAAATATTTTCTAGTGGATAGATTGGATATTAGGGAATTAAGAGTGATATGAAGGGTGGGGGGGGGGGGGGGGGGGGGGTGTGGCATAAGATCTCTCGCCATGTGGTTGGCCGTATTCAGTAGAGAATAAGTTAGGATTTGGATAATCTTGGAGCAAACCTCCCTCAATCGAATAGAAAAACAACAAAGTCAATGTTGAGTTTGTTATTGCTCCATCAAATCGAGGGACATTTTCTCCAACATTAGAATACTCTGATAAATTATTCTTGAAACCAAGAGGAGCTCGCTCAAGTATTCATGCACTTGATTCTTTGTAATTAATATTTATTCATTAATTTTGTTGTTAATTTACTTTATTATTTTAATGATTGTTTATCTACCTTTAACTGAACTTATATGAATTGCAGGTATTTTTGTTTTCAATTTATCTATTTTCATCACAAGTTTGACATCAAATCAGTTGCGACGGAGCTTTACTGGTGCATTTCAGCTATGTTATACAAATTAAGTCAAACTTTTACTGTATTTTCATATAACTTGTTCATATGAGTCTTCTACCTTGACTAACTTCTCTTGTTTAATATAGCTAGTACTTTTTTCTACATTGATATTTCTAGTCACGTTCCTTGTAAAACTGCATTTAGGAGACAAACTAACATTGAGAGAATTTATTCTTTTCTTGAATCTTGGTGTTTTTAATAGTGGCATGACAAACTTATTTTTTGGACCTAGGACTTCTTCTGTAATAGGTGTTTTAGGTTCAACCCTCACTATTTTAGTTACAAATAGTTACATGTTCTTGAATTAACATGATGTTATTCCTTCTTCGCATAAGATAGGTTTTTCTTCTTTTAGCAGAAACATGGATTTAGTTATATCTCTAGGGTTTTATCCACAAATCCTAGGGATTTCTTACCAATCCTTCTAGACTGTCAGGGTTTACAAACCCTATACTTCCATTTTTTATCTAACCTTTTTCATATGCAAGTTTTCTTTCCAAAATCCAAATGCCCAAAACCATAAAATCCATATGTGATGAAATCAATCAAGGATGTATTAGGGTTAATAGTCCATTATAAATTTTGTAGGGCAACATATCTCAACTAGCAGCATATGCAGGGCATCTTTCAAGGTTCATGTCATCAATACAACATCCTACTTCTAAACACATTCTGAAATGTAATGAAAATTTTCCAAAAGAAATATAAGTCCCCAAAACTTCAATCCAATGTATAACACTTCAGTTTTCCAAATAATTTTGGCACAAGTATGAGAATTTCACATAGTTCATCCCTCACATGCTTGATTAGTATAAGATCTTCCACCATGTGGTTAGCCTTATTCAGTAGAGAATAAATTAGGATTTGGATAATCTTGGATCAAACCTCCCTCAATCCAATAGAACAACAACAAAGTCAATGTTGAGTTTGTTATTGCTCCATCAAATTGAGGGACATTTGCTCCAAGATTAGACTACTCTGATAAATTATTCTTGAAACCAAGAGGAGCTCACTCAGGTATTCATGCACTCGATTATTTTTAATTAATATTTAGTCATTAATTTTTTTGTTAATTTACTTTATCATTTTTATGATTGTTTATCTACATTTAGCTCAACTTATATGAATTGTAGGTATTTTTATTTTCAATTTATATGTTTTCATCACAAGTTTGACATCAAATCAGTTGAGATGGAGCTTTACTGGTGCATTTCATGTATGTTATACAAATTAAGTCAAAATTTTATTATTTTTTCATATAACTTGTTCATATGAGTCTTCTACCTCGACTACCTTCTCTTGTTTAATATAGCTAGTACTTTTTTCTACATTGATATTTCTAGTCACTTTCCTTGTAAAATTGCATTTAGGAGACAAAATAACATTGAGAGAATTTATTCTTTTCTTAAATCTTGGTGTTTTTAATAGTGGCATGACAAACTAATTTTTTGGATCTAGGACTTCTTCTGTAATAGGTGCTCTAGTTTCAACCCTCACTATTTTAGTCACAAATAGTTACATGTTCTTAAATTAGCATGATGTTATTCCTTCTTCGCATAAGCTAGGTTTTTCTTCTTTTAGCAAAAACATGGATTTAGGTATAGCTCTAGGGTTTTATCCACAAATCCTAGGGATTTCTTACCAATCCTTCTAGACTGTCAGGGTTTACAAACCCTATACTTCCATTTTTTATCTAACCTTTGTCATATGCAAGTTTTCTTTCCAAAATCCAAATGCCCAAAACCATAAAATCCATATGTGATGAAATCAATCAAGGACATATTAGGGTTAATAGTCCATCATAGCTTTTGTAGGGCAACATAAGAGCGGCTAGGTTGAGCCATTCACATTGGTTAGGTAGTGCCTTTCAGGAAGGGGAGGGGAAACAGTTCAATCGGCATTACACACCCTAGGGAATCCAACCCCAGCACTAGAACGGGGGACCCTTACCCCCTTGACCTGGGGAAAACCCAGGAAGGCCACTATCCAGGTGAATCAATTGGGCATCTTTCAAGGTTCATGTCATCAATACAACATCCTACTTCTGAACACATTCTGAAATGTAGTGAAAATTTTCCAAAAGAAATATAAGTGCCCAAAACTTTAATCCAATGTACAACACTTCAATTTTCCAAATAATTTCGGCACAAGTATGAGAATTTCACATAGTTCATCCCTAGCATGCTTGATTAGATTTTGTATGTAGTTAACCAAGATACATTTTGAGAAAGAGGCTTCCTTCAAGCCTTATTAAGATATGGATTAGTTATAGCTCGAGGAAGTTCAAATAATCATATGAAATGGCATTATATCTCAACCAATATAATTATAATCAATACAAAGCAAGTCATCTTTCGACAAAACCCTTCCTAAGGTATTTTCACAATAATACAACATCACATATTATTATTCTAGAGACTTTAGATCTTTTCTTCTTCAATACATACTCAAAGAATATCCTTCTTGAAATATAAGAGGCATGTTACTGTGTCTTCATGTGTGAGAAGTAGTAACCTTGTAGAATTTTCCTACAATACATGAGTATTTCAATACATGTCTATTGGGTCATCAAATTTTTCATGTGCTAATGTAGAAAAGGCAGATCATTCAAACCATAAAATTGTGCCATGTTGTTTGAGTCTTCTATATATGTGATAAGGTTGTTTTCAAGGAATGTTTCATTTTCTTCTTTAATAACAATCAAAATCTCCTTGCCCTCTATGGTTGTTGAACTTCATAAGAAAATTCTTTCAAGTTTGTACAAAAAAGCTTCAATGAGAGCCTTTGTCTAATTCCTGAGTCCTGAACCAATATTGCATATTCCTTAATTAGATCTGACCCATGCAATGGAGTTGTTAGTGAGATTCCTTGAATCAATTTTTGAGCCTAATATTAATCTCACAAGAATATCTACAATTAGAGTGTGACTTATTTTCTTCATTTTTCCATAAGGTTCATTTGCCTAGATGACATAAAGTTTTGCACCACTCTTGGACTCACATCATAATATTATCAAATTTGAGAAGCATTTGGTATCTCCCTTTATTATCCTTCAAGAACTTTAATATTATCAGCTCTTAGTTGTCCAAATTCAAGGCTCTTGATGTCATTTCCACTTGAAATTTCTAGATGACTTTCATACTCCATATCAATGTCTAACATTTTCCACAAACCCATTGAATATGTTGTCAATCTTCAAAGCTTTGAACTCAAAGTTTTCAATCAAGACTATACTATGTCTTCATTGGCGGAGCTATTTAGCGAGTGATCATTTCCTCTAAGTGAAGAATGGTGTTAAATAAAATGAAACCATTGTGATTAAACTGTTGTGATTAAATCGAAACATTCCCAAGTTTGTCTACTTGTACTTTCAGCCTTACCATCTCAAAATCTTGGACTTCAATGATTGTGGTTCCAACATAAGAACGATGGGCCTATTTACAATTATAATGAAATATTCCAATTGTTTTCTTCTCATATCACATCTATATTTCATTTATTACATCCATACTCACTATCATAGCCTTGAGATTGAGTTATAATTGCTCAAAGGCTTTTTCCTTCCAACTATATGATCATGTTAACAAAATCGTGATATAAAAGAAAAAATAACTAACACAAACAAAGGATGAAAATGCTACTGAAATTAATGATGAGAGTAAAATATCACAACAATCAATATCATCTTAGGCTCGAGCCATTAACTCCCATGCACCTTGCATTTTGACATATCATGCCAATTGTTAATCTACATCACTCACGGTCGTTGGATCATATTGCTCAGCAAAAAGGCATTATAAAAGCCTCATCATGTCACTTGACGTAACACATTTCCTATTTCATGGAATGAGTGTGGGTTGTTAGATTGTGTCAGGAGTTAAAATCGCATTGAAATGTGTGCAAGTTGGCATTGCATTAGAGAAATTTTGAGGTCTAAAATGGGCCTCGTAAGGAATATTTAAAATAATAATGGAAATAATAAAATAATATTAAATTACATCATCAAATTTTAAAGGGGAAAAAAACAGAAAACTACTTTTTCAACTTATCTCCATTTGGTTTTACTAAAATTTTGAGAAGGAGCACTTATTGGATGAGGAATTTAATTCCCCATCCAAGGAGCACACATGTTGCATACTTTTGATGGACCCTGCTACATGAAAAATGAGAAATACAAGAAAACACGTGATTGCAATCACATTTTAATCACATTTTTTATGTATTTCTGTTTTTTCGTGTATTAGGGTCCATCAAAAGTATGAAACATGGGTGGTCCTTGGATGAGGAATTAAATTTCGCATCCAAAGAGTGCTCCCGCTCGAAAATTGAGAAAAACCATAAAAAATAGTTTTTTTTTTTTTATCTTTTTACATTTTGACTCCAAAAATGGTGAATCATCCCCCATGGTTAACATCATCATCTTGAATCCTATTGGTTATTGTAAAGTTGATTTTGGTTGTATTTTTTTTTAGGCCTATTTTTTACTTCAAAATTTATTTAATGGATGTGCCTTATCATCCGTAGGATCAAGGGATTTACAATTGCTTGATGATATCAAGCCTGGGGGATCACATAGATACAATATCTATCCATTCACTAACATAAATCCCTAACCGTCAAATCAGGGGCCCCACAACCGTCAAATCGGGGGTCCAACGACATGTACTTAGTAACTCCTAAGAGAATATCAATTTAAGTCCAAGATTGGTATGACTATATCAAGTCTAAAGTATAGTAAACTATAACATTTCCATCAATTTGAAATACAAGATGAAACTATGGGCTATCTATGCTCCATATTTCTTTTAAATGCATAAAGAAGGAAAAAATGATGTTTATATTCAGTAACATTTGTGAGAGTAGGAAAAGGAAAAGGAAACAAGACCAAATATATCAGTGATAAGATTGACCTAATGGAAATCTATTTGAGCTTGTTATTCAAGGATTCTACAAATTAACAATAATATTATATTTTGGCCATTATAATTTTCCATGCCATTACATTTTTCCTAACTATTTTATCTAAGCATTTTGTATTGGTCACATTACAATTCTCTATGCCAATTCATTTTTCCTAACAATTCTATCTTAGATGTATTATTTATTTCACTTGGTTAGAGCATGGTTTATAGCATTTGTAAGAATAGGTAGATCCATTAGGAGTTAAGGAATTCAAAGAAGGTGCATCCCATTAGCTTATTATTATAAGGATATGGTTTATCTTGTAAGTTTTTTTTTAAATATATCGAAGAAATATTTGGTTAGTTGGGTTACACTACTTGTCCAAATGATAATGTTTTAAATCTTCGTTGTAGCTAACCTTAGCATAAAAAAATAAAATAAATTGAGATTTGGTCCCATGAATATCATTTTTTTAATACTCCATTACGAATAAGATTTCCAACGACAAACCCGTCACATACACAGAGAGGCTGTCGGATATGCCCTTGTTAACTGTCAGATTTTTGAAACCATAAGGTCCCAAGGGGTCATCGGATGTACAACATGGTTGTCAGATGGACATGGTTTATAACATTTGTAAGAAATGGTAGATCCATTAGGAGTGCATCCCATTATCTTATTATTATAAGGATATGGCTTAGCTTGTAAGTTTTTTTTAAAATATATCAAAGAAATATTTGGTTAGTTGGGTTGCACTACTTGTCCAAATATTAATGCTTTTTAAATCTTGGTTGTAGCTAACCTTAGCATTCAAAATTTAATAAAAATTGAGATTTGGTTCTGTGAATATCATTTTTTTAATACTCCATTATTAATCAGATTTATGACGGCAAAGCCGTGAGATACACAGAGAGGACGTTGGATATGCCCTTGTTAATTGTCATATTTTTTAGACCATAAGGTCCCATGGGGTCATCGGATGCACAACATGGTTTACAGATGCATAGCGAGAACAATCGAATTTCCAACACCATAAGGTCGGAATGGGTCCTTGGATATACAACAGTATCGTCAGACTATCCTTGCAGAATTTCCAACACATAAACGTCAGAAGCCCCTAATTGGATGTGCAGCTTGGCCTTCGGTTGGTCATCTGATTCCCCATCGACTATCTCACATTCTGTCATTGGATTCTTATTGTCGAATTTTTGGAATGTCTGGGATAATTCTGCCAAATATCAAATGCCTAAAGCATCTGATACTCGACAGAATATTCATCTCTCGTTTGTCATTTTTCCGACTAGAGGTCGACGGATTTCTCGTCGGCTGTCTAACGACATGTCGTTGGATTCTTATTGTCGAATTTTTGGACTACCTGACGAGATTCCATCAGATATTTGACAGACCTGGCATCAGATACTCACCAAAGTATTCATCTCTTGTTCATCGTTCATTTGACTAGAGATTGACATGAGACATCCAACGACCATTTGTCTAATCAATTATTTGACCAAGTTGCACTGATGAGCCTGGAAAACGAGGCTCGTTGGAGTGAAAACACAATTCTATCAAACACACAACACAAGGTTATCATCTTTTAGTGCACCATGCAATAGTGAAATGGTCGTTTGGCCAAGAGAAGATAATGCAAAGGAGGCGTTTGTGAATTATTGGATGACCATATAGACATGAATTACATCATAATCTAAGATTGTTGAAATGAAAGTTGATCAACCATAAATTCTCTATGCCTTATTATATGATTTAATTGTTGTGTAATGTTTTCAATTATATGTCATGACATTTCTATTTTGTTCCAATAATAGATTATTATATAATTTTGATGGTATTATTGCTAGTAATTTCCAATATTAATAATTAGGTGTACTTATTGTAATGAGTAGTATTTAAAGTAAGAAAAATGCTCTTAGTTTGTTCTATTCAATTTAGGGTTACGTAGTGGCCATATAAAACAATAAGGATGATTCGACCTTAATTTCTTCTTGTTTTAATTTCATGCCTACCATTAATTTATTAATTACAATAGCTAATGTAGTTATCCCACCCATCTAGTTTCCCATGAAAGATTAATGGCTATGCTCAAGAGTTGTTAACTAACTTGAAATTATTAAGGAATTTAGACTTCTATGATCCATAACATTGTTTAGATAATCTTCGGCGAAATCACATAACCAATCTTTTGTCGACGCGTTTCGAACCAACCAGTGTGGTTCATCGTCAGGACAAGTTGAAGAACCAATCCGGCTTAGCTTGTTTAAATAGAGTGTGCAGAGACTCCAACGGCTAATTTTGACCTAATGACCCTAGTCAAACCACTAATATTCTTGTTATATTAAATTATTATTATTCTTAGAAAATAGCTAAATCAGGTAAATATATTAAAAGAATTCATTTGTTAATTTAAATAAATGTATATGTATATCTAAAAACAAATAATATATAATATATTATTTTTAGAAATTAGCTAAATCAGGTAACTTATATATTAAAAGAATTCATTAGTTAATTTAACTAAATGTATTCGTTTAATAATAAAGGTATATGTATATCTAAAAATGAATAATATATAATATCTATATAATCCATATTTATTATTTAAATATAATGGTCATTGAAATTAAATCAATAAATTATAATAATTCATATTTATTGAATAATCTCTATTTATTATTATTCCAATCCTAAGGAGAGGGAAGACAGAAACCCTAAGACCTAACAAAAGGGGAATGAGGAGGCTAGGAAGACAAGGCTGGGACCCAGCAACTGCTAATCTTCCAGCCATCATCCCTATTAAGATTGTTCGGCCTTTTCTCAATCTCCAGGGCCTCTCTAAATTTGTGATGGTGAAACTGCGCCACTTTGGCAATGACTTGAGCCTCTTCTATACATACATGATGCATAGTCTTCCCCGCATGCTCAGCCAGGGCTGAGGACTTGGTCCTACCATGTCTTAAGTCAGCCGAATGCTCGCTAATCCGTTGATTGATAGAGCGACCAGTCTCACCAATATAAGGGGTCCCACAGGAACAAGGAATGATATAGACACCCTTCATGTCCTTAGGGTCAATAGGGTCTTTCACAGACCTGAGGGAGCCACGGATAGTGTTGAGAGGTCTAAAAGTTGCGGGCACATCGTACTTCCTCAGAATCCTCGCAATCCTATCCGTGGTCCCTTGGATGTAAGGAAGGTTCACACCCATGATATGATCTTTAGGAACCCTTCGGATTGAAGGCTCCTTCTTGGCCTTGAGGAAGGCTTTTTGACCGAGGTGCCTATTGTAACCATTCTTCTCAAAGACATCAAGGAGATGAGCTTTCTCCGTTTCCAGGCTCTCCTCATCAGAAATTCTTACAGCACGGGTGGCAAGCGTGCTAAGAACCCCTAACTTCTGAGCGGGGAAATGATGCGAAGAAGCATGCAAGTATTGCTCAGTATGCGTCTTCTTTCTAAACACCTGATGAGAAAAGGAACCATCCACCTTCTTAGAGATGAGAACATCCAAGAACGGAAGACAACCATTATCTTCTTTTTCCATCGTGAATTTAATGGCGGCGGATTGGTTATTGAGGTGACTGAAGAAACGATCCAGCTCATCAGGACCATGAGACCAGACAACACCAGTGTCATCAACGAATCTTTTCCAAAGCTTCGGTAAGAGACGAGAGGAGGCCAAAGCCTTAGACTCAAACTCCTCCATGAAGAGATTAGCGACGACAGGGGACAAGGGGGAGCCCATGGCAACTCCGCAGGTCTGCTCATAGAATTCTCCCTCGAAGCTGAAAAAGGTGGAGGTAAGGCAAAGCTCAACTAACATAGCCGTATCAGGGTCAGTTAGCTTATTAATTACCTCCATGGCCTCATTGATAGGAATACAAGTATAAAGAGAGACCACGTCGAAACTTACCAGAATGTCCTCGGGCTCAAGCTTAATTCTCTTAAGATCCTCAATAAAAGAAGCTGAGTCTTTGACAAAGGACTCAGTCTTCCCAACCAAGGGTCTCAACTTTGCAGCGAGGAACTTGGCTAGGAGGTAAGTCGGACCACCAATGGTATTGACAATGGGTCTCAGGGGGACCCCATCTTTATGGATTTTTGGAAGACCATATATCCTAGGAGTGATGGGGTTTCCCTCAATCAGTTTCTGGGCTAGAGGAATCGTGGAATTGCACGACTTGATCGCAAGAGCGACCGCTCTGGAAACCTTTTTGAGGGGATTTTTCGAAAGCTTCTTATAACTCCCACTATTACAAAGATGGTCAAGCATCTTATTTCTGTAATCCCTTCTATCCAGGATAACGGCAGCCCCACCTTTATCAGCTTTTAAGACCACGACGTCACGATTACCGTTCAAGCTCTTCAGAGCCTCAAACTCAGCCTTGCTGATATTGCTACGGGGAGGCTTAGCCCTCCTCAGGGTTACGGCACAATCCTGCCTAATCGTGTCTTTAATCTTATCAGGAAGGTTCTTAATGCCATATTCTACATCGCAAATGATGTCTTCAACCGGGATTTTTCTGGGCGCTAAGGCAAAATTAAGACCTTTCCCTAAGAGACTAAAAACCGCAGGCGGAAAGGAAAAACTCGACAGATTCACCACCTTATTGTCCTGAGGGAGGGGACCCGAACTACCCACCGACATACCCTTAATATTAACCTTACAATTAAGGCTATTAATCCCATCTAACACTTTATTACAACGACCACTATTATTATTATATATCTTACTAAAATCACAACTAAGATTATTAGAAACTTTATTATCGACTTCATCATTTATATTATTACTTTTATATATTACTGCTTTATTATCATAATGACTATTAATATCACATTCGATTAACTTGAAATTTGTATTTAGTTTTCATTGTCATAATTTCATAAATAATAGTAAATCCATTAGTTGATTGAGATTAACTCTACATATTGCAAATACCTACCATTGAATTGCAACCTCTAGAAATTAGTTGAAGGTTGTGGGTGTGCATTACTCTTTCATATAAAGTCAATACTAGTGACACAAAGTTTGTATGGGATATACATAGCATTTTCAAACAACCTCTATCTTCGCCAACACGTGTCAATTATTTTTTGAATGGTCTCCTTCCACCTCATTTCTTTGGCACCTACAATTCACATAAATCAGATAATTGTGGCTGTGAATAGCAAATCATCTTTGAATTTTATGTTTGAAATATAACCCCACAAAGAATGGAAACTACCTATGGGAATTATGCCAACCCATTGATGGCTAATGACATATTAGAGAGAAATATTATGAATTCTCTTGATCATTGGAATAATTGCATAGATATATGGATGCTAGAGTTCAATTGTCAATAAGAAATATGGGGACATTATATCATCATGTTATATTCTTGTTGAATTAATATTCATTATAAGAGAAAATTAGATTATATGTTGCTCCACTAGTGTTGGAATTGTTAGACGAGAATCCATCAACTGTTATTACTCATTAACGGTATTTAGAGGTTGTTCTGTACTTGAGTCTCCACATTACTTATTATTAAGATAACACCAAAAAATAATTTCGACTCTTGCATATAAGCAAATCATTTCTATTTGTATTAGCCAAATTTGCTTCTCACTTTCTATTGGAATATTTAAAAGAGTTGTTTGTATTTATACCTTTACAAGAAGTATCAACTTCTTTGTCCCTTAACTAAACTAGAGCAATACATGTACTGATTTAGATTCATTGTTGGAATATTGTACAAGACTCTTGGTGTAAGCAACAATATTACTTGGCCAATACCATTTTGAAGAAAGTACATACAAACAAAAGTATTGGTATAGCTATAATATGTAGAAATAAGGAGGTATTAATTCCCACACATTACACATGTGAGGAATTGGATTTCAATCCTTGAATAGAGTTCATGCATGAACATATTCAGAGGGTGCATGATTCATATGAGTCTTGAACCCAAAGAATGGACTTTTGGGATAGTCTTCAATTCATCAAATATGCCACTATAATAAGAATTGACTATGCACACATAACCATGGTGGTGTTTTAGCCCTTACCACACTGGATAGATCATAAATCCATTACATAGTTTGCTTCCAGAAATCTCCAACAATATGAATAACTATGGAAGTCTCCAATTGCTTAGACCTTAATAAATTCAATCAAGAGTTGAATATTCATGTGCAAAGGGGTTACACTAAGATAGACTTCTTAATGATAGAGTAATTGCAAAATCTTGGTTGTTATGGACATTATTAACTAGTTAATTGTACAAGGGAAAAGTTGTTGTGTTCACAACACTACTCTAAAGACCGATGAAGCTCCCTTGTAGGCTAAATCAAGAATACCAGAAAGGATATCATTGTACAAGATAAGAAAACAAAGGCCATAAGTTAATTCCCCAAAGGGTTTGTGTTGGAGAAGTGAGTGGGATATAATTTCCTTGTTTACAGATCAAAAGATTATATTAATATATGTGAAACACATGAAGTTGGATCAAATGCCTTGCATAAAATGCTCTAAAAATAACGAATGTAAATCCATAAAATCTAGAAAGTAGTTCAATGCCAAAAATCTAGTGCTTGCATGATTTTGCATGCTTTATTCCACTCTTGATATATTTTTTTTCTTTGCTAGGTTATGTGAGTCCTAAGATGACTCGCACACTAACGTGTGGCTTGAGTAGTCGTGACCCAAGGACATCTAAGCCATCAAAATCACCAAGGAAATTTCCCTGGCCGGGGCCACACCAGCCCTTAATATGGATGGATTTTTCTCATGGAGTTTCAAATCGATGACCTTTACACCATGAAGTGCCTTAATAGGAAACCCTGTCACCATCTTGTCTATGCCTCATGGGCCTTCCACTCTCGATATATTAAAAATGTATCTAAGCATTAATTTCTCAAAATTATCCCACTTAATGCTCAATGGTCCCAAATCGTTGTTTGTGTAATATGACAATTCTACATCTTGGAATTTGATTTGTAAAGATTTCTACAAATTATTTTTTCTACATTATTATAAACACATCTATCCTTGTTATATAAAATCTCTAGTGAAGTGATGATAAGTTTCTATAAGTTTTGATTATACATAGAGAATAAGATTTCTTATCTATCTAAAAAGTATCATTGTTACCATAATTTATAACAATAAGATAACTAAATTCAATCCATAATGCCTTTAATATACCAAAGTATTATTTTTCCACCTCTTATATGGTTATTGAATATACGTTTTTTTTTTTTCCTCCCAACCATCTCATATGAAATAAAATAATCTAATTAAATTATAAGTTAATCATCCAATCATGTTGATAGAAAGCAGTACTAACCTACAATCAAACATATAAAATTTATAACCTAAGTTCGTAACTCTAAAACATATAAATATAAATTAAAGTTAAAATAGAAGACTGTAAACATCACAACAACGACAACAAAAAACAATATCTAGAAAATAAAATATGAAACAATATCTCCAAAATAAATTTACATGGCTAAAAACAACCTACCTTTAGAGTTTTTGCTATTAAAAATAACTACGACTGTTTTTATATTATATAACATAAATATCTAAATTTAAAATATTCAAATAAAAATTAAAGTTTAAGATTGAGAACATCCCCGAAAAAAACAATACCCTAATACATATTTGCATTCACTAAACACAACATACCGTTAGAGTTTTTGCTATTAAAAATAGTTGCTTACTTTTAAATTATTTAATTTTAAATCATTTAGACTTCCTTGTGAGCACTTCGTCCTCGATACTTAAAAACTTCAGACATATACATTTGTTTAGCTAATGACTTAACCCATTTGTTCACCCTTTATTGAGTGAAAAGAAGAAAAGGGCATTTAAAGTCCACTATTATTCCAATTTAACTAAGTCATTTGTTCAACCTCTATTTAGAGGAAAGAAGGCAGGCTCATTTAATTTATAAGTCTATTTAGGAAATATTTGTATCATTTTTTTAATAAATTTAAATTATCATTTCCTTAAAATTAATTTTTAAATTCATAAATCAAATAATTTTAAATTCATAAATCAAATGGTTGGTAAATTATTTTGATAGATAAATTTTTCCCATAATTTATCTTATATTTCTGAAATAAATTTAAAAAATCTTAAAAATAGATTAAATTATAACTTTATTTTAAATTATTATTACTCATAAACTCCAAAGTGGGGGAAGGGAAGACCCAAAAAATACAAGGTAGATATGTTGTAAAAGGAAAGTAAAGTGTTTGCTCTTGATAGTTTACAAAATCAAGTATCCTCACAATGATGTCCTCTAGAAGCTCCCCATCTTCAGGTTAAAATAGTGATTTTGGCATTGCCATCTTCTTTAAACTCTTGCGGGAATTCAAATACCCACTACTTATCATTTTATCTCATCTCTAATTCTTTCACCTTGTTTATAGAAGGTTTCATCAATCTATGACCTTTCATCATTGTTAACTTACAATGTCACCCTTAAATTGGCGCAATGTCACTTGAGGTTCTTCTTCCTTGTTTACCTCAACATATACACATTCTTAGCATATTTCATTATCACCAACTAATGTGCTTACTTGCTACTAGTTTTCTTGCATGTGAATTCATCCATAAGCAAATTATGAAATAAAATTTTGTTCCCCAAGAAATCTCCAACAATTCACCACCTTCAGATGCACAAATGATGGTCTTAATAACACCACCATATCCTTCTTTACCCAAATTAGCCATTAGGAGGACTTTACCTATCATTTTCTCCATTTTAACATGGAAATATGATTTGTCTAACTAATAGGATTCCTCAATTTGCAAAGATTCAATTATTAGCATCTTAGTAAAAACTGACTTCTTGTGTATAGATTCTTGATGTCTCCTTTGTGGGAAGAGAGACCCCTCTAACTCAAGAACCTCAAGTTCCTCAAATCCTATAATGGAAAATCTTCTCAAGTTCCCAACATTTCCCTCACTTTGCTTAGGCATGTATGCATGGATATTCCAATACACATGGTAGGATTCGGTGTGAGGAAGAGATCTCCTACGTAGTAATTGAGACAACGAATTTGGGCCATCAAAATAAGCTTTATTTGTTTCACTTTTTCTGAACAAAGAGGCTACCATCTAATGGAGTCTTGATGAGCTATGGCCTCTATTTGGTATGATTCTTTGTTGTAGAATATCAATTTCTAATTTGGCATTCATACACATTGAATGATCTAGGTCATTTGAGTTACATTGTTACTTCTCTCCACTCTGCAAATTTTTTGATCCCTTTCTCTTAATGATATGCTTAAACCATCGATGCAAAGTTATAGCTCGAGATCTAGCTTCATTGATGTTATGGGACAATATGATATATAGTGTTGAAAATATTAGTATCAGCAAAATATTGGCGAAGGTCGAGAAAACATCTTATCAGTAAATATCAACAAACATAAAAACATGCATAATATATTCATTTTTTCATTTTTTTTAAGCATATAAAGAAATAACAACATGAAATAAAGACATTGGTACATAAATATGAAAAACACTGATATAGATGATGTAGTGGATGTAAAATAAAAATGATACATCAAAGGCGATACCAAATCCTGCTGATCCCTGATAATTGTCCAATCAAGGACTCAAATGTGGAGAACCAATACAAAATAGCATCACATATATAAAAGTATCTCATCATCATGAGTTATAAACTTATATGTAGCAAAAAAAATAAAACTAGCAGTTATTTATTTGAGATTAGTGCCCTCTCCCTAGCAATTATCTTTTTGTTTTTTTCATCAATTGCTTCAAGAGCTATTTGTATAACCTCCACACTAGAAACCGTACAAGGCATTACATCATGTTCAGGGAGTCTAGCCAGATGGTATTTCAATCGCATAACCCCTCCTTCCATCTTGGTCCCACACAATTTGCATGATAGATATGCCCGATTTGTCCCACCATCAGGCCCCCCATACTCCCAAAATGGGTCCAAGGCATTTGGCATATTTGTAGTGAACTAATTCAAACTAGGACACCAAAAAAGAAAAAACATGGCATTAAACACCCCAACAGAAAAATAATAAGTAATAACCACCTCATTTAAAAAACAAAAAAAATTACTACATTATTTTCAATGTGAATAAAAAATGGAAATAAGAGGGTGCATAAGAAAGTAAAAAAAAAAAATTTAAACATGTTGTCCAAATATGGAGAAAACTCTTGCATTGGCTCATGAGCATGAAAATCATAGCAAATGGAAAAAAAACAAAGAAGCAAAATGTTGGTAGGAAAACAGGCAAGCAAGCATAACACTAAATCTATGAAAAAAACCATTAACATAGGGTTTTTAAGAACATACCTATTAATGCAAGAAATGAAGTTTGTTTCATTGTTCCTCAATCTTTGATCCACAAAAAATTCTTAGTTGGTGGTGATAATGGTTGTTTGATCCTCAATCCCTCCTTAACAACCACCACAAAACTCTTCCCCTTCCTTCTCCAAGACTCAGAAACCGAAATGAGCAAATGAAAACAACAAATTCTCTTTTAGTTGTGGCCTAGTCTGCCCGGTGATTTTTCCTATCGTCGCGCGATATTTTTGGGAGAGGAAACATCGCGAATTTTCCGAAAACCGCCGATATCTCGATGATATTATCAATACTGATGACAGGTTTACTGGATTTTAAAAATTTATGGCTGGACTTTATATTGCTTGATTTTCTAGATGAATTACATGCAATGTCCTTTCGAGAATGGATGTCTGATCAGGGAAAAATTAAGGATGAAAATTTTTCTTAAGGTTTATCTGGCGAATCTCACTAGTCCATGATATGCCATCTATAAAATGCTTGGTGGTATTTTTGTAAAAATATTCAAATTTATAATAACTTTATATATCCTTTATATAAAATTTTAGCTATTTTTAAGGTAAAATAATTTTAAACTATAAAATTTGGGGGAAACGGAAACATTTTTAAAAAGAATGGAAATAAACAAATCTTTCTTTTAAAAAAATATGGAAAATTAATCCACTTGAGAATATTAGCCTCTAAAATTTTCCGTGCCAAAAAATTCCAATCATAATGTTTACTTGCAAAATAGACATTATAGGAAACTTCACTACTCCCATAATCTTTAGGTACCTTTATAACACTGGGGTCATGTTTCTACCATTCAACGCAATCAACCTTCGTAGATTCTTCACGAAGGTACATATCGTGCATTTGAAAGACACCATTAATGTAGTCCTTGGACACTTCAAGAAAATTGACATTTGAAAAGGTATAATCCAATTGTGGATGCCTTGGTGGGAAAGCATGTGCAATATTTTATACATACCATTGGGAACCTCGCCAAACTTATCATTTTTTTCTGTCCAATCTCCTACATCCGACAATGTTCTTCTTTCATTTGCCACTATTCTCCTTTCCCCATGCTATTGGGTTGAAGAAGAAAGTGGACTAGGCTTATTCAATGACGACACATCATCCTAGAGGTAAAACTTTGATTGAGTACTTCCAAAGGCTTTGGCATGGTGGCTTGGAAGCTGAGAATGACATTCTCTAAGAATGAAACTTAGGACAACTAGATGAGTGTAAGGAAGAAGCAACATTGTCATTCGATCGTTTGAAATGCCAGGATTCCTAAAAACGTTTTCTAAAGCTCCCATACATTTGCTTGTCTTTTTTCTCATACACATGCATACAGTTGATCCAAATGAATGCCCATTCTTTATGATGATGTCTTCCTCCTCTATTTGGCCCGTACTTTAACTTGATCAATCAGAGTTTGAAAAAATCATAGTATGTTCTTCCTCCCCTCTACGCTTATGCTCTTCTTCCCCTTTTGTTTTATCCATAACTATGAACCTTTCCCAGCTTCTAAGACGATAGGATTTCAAGCAATAATAAAATTGCCATGTGAGAAGCCTATCCCAACATCGAAACACTAAATGTTATTCTGAATTCAAATTCTTCTTCTAATCCTAACTCTTCTTCCATTTTTTATTTTTTCCCTATTTAAACTATAGCTCTTTCTCAACATTTACAATTTTAGATGATACAATCTGTCCCTAACCATTAAGAACTCGATTTGATATAGCAAAACCACAATGTGCATGCTAAAATCTGCAGGAAAGCGAGTACAAAACGAGAATAACTAAACTTATATTTGATCTAAATTACAACTTTTTAACCCTGGCATTTCATTCATTTTTTTTTTCTCTAACACCTAACGCAATATGTCCCTGCCAGGAATGATCTAAACATGAAAAAGCAATACAAAAATTCGTCTTATCAGTTGCCAGCAACAACCTGACTCCATCACTGCAACTCTAAGCAATGTCGAATCTGCATTGAAACTTTTCTTCCCTTTGCCTGTCACCTTAGGCTTCCAGCCTTCTTCCACCTTTTTTTTCTTTTTCTTAAACTACAACATCGCATCTAAGGTTTGGATGTAACAATCAATCTATCGTTAGCGAGAGAGGATCTCAATGTGCCAACGCGATAAAGCTACAACAACCCTGTTTGAACACTGCCAATCTAAACCTCAGTTGATATAAATTCTCTCCTTTTTCTCCCTCAGTAGATTTATTCACCCACTATTTTTTCCCCTCTGCTTTATCCAAGCCACAACTGTTCCTGAGCAGGAACAATCTCGATTTCAACCAATGACGTCCAATAACAATACACTTTTTACATTAACAACCTACAACTTCCCTGTTCAAAACCTGCAATACACTTTTCACATTAACAACTTACAACTTCCCGGTTCAAAACCTGCAACAACTCCAAATTCATCTTTCTTCTTTCACTTCCGTTTGACCTGAACTTTGAATATCAGACCCCTATAGCAAATTTTAAAATTAAAACCTCCTCGTTATCAAACAAGGTCTGAGAGACCGGCCCAACCTTACATGGGGCTGTAACAGAGAATAACGAGGATTTCTTTCTACATCTTATCCTATACACAAGGAATAAAGCTCTAAAAATGCACTATGTATATATATAAAACAGAGAATAACGAGGATTTACTTTTACATCTTATGCTATACAAAAGGAATAAAGCTCTAAAAATGCACAAATATATATATATATATATAACACAGAATAACGAGGATTTGTTTCTACATCTTACCCTATACACAAGGAATAAAGCTCTAAAGATGCACAAAAAAAAATTATATATATATATATATATATTAACCTCGAAATATAAAGAAAGCTTCCAATGCAAAAAAGTTAAAATTAATAATGAAAGTAATCTCAAAAAAATTCTTGTACCTTTGTGTTTAAATAAAACCCAAAAATCCATAGATAATAATATATTTAATTTTATTATTCAACTTTATCTAAATTCTTAACTACAATTTTAAGTTTATTTTATTATATATAAATACATTACAACTGAACTAAACCAATCTTACACTTTCATTGAGAATGTAAGGTTTTTAAGAACATTTTCTATTACTACATAATTGAAAATTTGAATTACATCATAAAACTCATGTCACATTAACAATAACTTTCTCATGTTACACTAACAATAACTTTCAAGAGTATTTAAATATGGACTCACTTTACTTAAATATTAAGTCAAACTCTGGTACATAAGTACACCATAATTTAACACGGAAGAAAATATCCTATCATATGAGTTTTTGGAAAGAAAATAGTCTATTACATATTTCACCACTTTCATCGAAGTGGATATTCCCTGCCCTCCTTGTATAGATTAGGATATGTAACTGTGTCCCTAGGTAGGCAACACTAACCGATAAGAATCTGTAGGAACATGAAACATAGAATAGTGCAACTATCGTACTGGATGTTACCTAGGTACCAATTCGATACTAGAAACGGTGGCGTTAGATGAAGAAGCAGGAACCGGATCAGATAAAGTGGATGATGTGGTTGCAGAGGAATGATGTGACAATCCATAGCCTGAACTGCTGTTCCTCGTGTTAAATAGGGGGACAGGATTGGCGCAAACAGGCTTCGTGAGGTACGGCAACACCACAGAATGAGATGAAAGCATCGAACTTACTGTAAACATTGTGGGACGAAGTGAGGGGTCTGCCTGTATACACCAAATAGCAACCTGTATGCATTTCAGCGCTTGCTCCTCATCGCAACTTTCAATTATTGCTACTCGATCAATAATCTCAACGCTATTTCCTGCTTCGTATGATCTCCACGCCTGCATAATCACAACGGGTACTCATTTTGATTAGATATATACATGATAGACAGACCCGCCTTAACTTTATGTTAAAGTATAACAATTCCAGAAGTCAATATATGCAGAATTCATATGTAAATAGATTGGATTAGCAGCAAAATCTCTGATCTCGTCTTCCCCTAACCGTACAGTACATAGATGAGGTAATAATATGCTTAGTAAGAAATACAGCAGAAACAGTGTCTCACCCATCCTAAAAGAATCTGCATCTCAGGGGGCAAATTATAGTCCATGTTCTTCCTTCCCGTGACAAGTTCCATGAGAAGGACACCAAAGCTATAGACGTCAGCTTTTGCCGATAATTGGCCATGCATAGCATACTCTGGTGCCATATACCCACTGCATATCCATATTACAATATCAAATATTATATAATTAGGCAAAATTAGAGAATTGGGTAAATGATGAAGTGATATTTGCAGATCAAAGTGTACTGCTAGATTCTAGAAAGTAAAACATAACAGTCCGAGACTGTACATTCACAAAACGAAGATGGTGTGAAATACAATTATAATATTTTCACAGATCAGATGGTGTGAAATGAGATCATTAATTGTTAACAACTTTTCACAGTAATGATAATTTTCTGGAAATCTTACAGAGTTCCTGCCACTTTTGTCAAGGTGCTGACGCTACTTTCATCCTGAGGAAGAAGTTTTGCCAAGCCGAAATCTGCTATCTTCGGATTCAGATTCTCGTCTAATAAAATATTGCTGGCTTTAATATCCCGATGAATAATCCTCGGTTGACAATCCTCGTGAAGATAAACAAGTCCACGAACCACTCCCAGTATGATGTTGTAACGCTTCTGCCAATCAAGCATTTTGCTTTTGACTGGATCTGTATCCATTCAGGACACTTCATTATCATGACCGAAATAAGCTTCTTGAAACATTAACACTTCTGATCTACATACATCACAAAATGAAAGTTACTCACCGAATAGGATTTTATCGAGGCTGCTATTCGGCAGGTACTCATAGACAAGCAACCTTTCTGATCCTTCTGCACAACCGCCGAGTAGCTTCACAAGATTTCGGTGCTGAATTTTCGCGAGGAGCTTGACTTCAGTCAGAAATTCTTTTTTCCCTTGCTTAGAATTCACCGCTATTTCTTTTCCATCATGAGTGGTTCCCTGAGAAAATAGGCAAAAGATTCGTTTGAAAATTTTGGGAAGCATCGGGAAGTATTTAAAGTTAATTTTTTTTATTTTTTTTTTCAAAAGGTGGAAAAACCTATCAAACTCAGTTTGTCAAACCAACAGTGAGGACAGCCATCTCTGGCTGCTATCCGCAAATGTCAGTTGACACATCACTATTATCAAGGAAAACCACGCCACCTGAAATAACCCGCTGGTGGTCCATAAGGGAGCAGGCTTTCACTCCTGCTAGATGCCTCTGGGTCTTGGGCCGTTAACCTGTTTCCTTAATTGCTTTTCTACTATATATTTATTTGCAGGTTGATAATTTACGTTATATTTATTTGTAAGTTGATCATTTATATTTAATATTGAAGTGTGTGCAGGTGAGAGCAGGAGGTTTATTGTACAATTTGAGTGGGTCTAATAGTTAAGAGTATGTGTTCTCTTTAGAAGTCACAGGTAATGAGAAGGGTAGGATAAGTATGCCTTCATACACTAGTAGTTAAATAGTTGTCCAGAAATAGATCCCTTGTCTCATAAACCAAAAAAAACTTTTATATACCACTTTAATCTCTAGATTGGCACTGACCTTAAAATTGAATAATAATAATAATAATTATAACTCAAATTTCAAAAATCTGATAGAAGTGTTTTTAAGCTCTGTTACCTTGTATACGGGGCCAAATCCTCCTTGTCCCAACTTGTTATCATCATGAAATTTTTTCGTAGCAGCTACCAATGTTTCCATATTAAACTTCAGTAGTGGTCGATCCTCACTGACTAGTGTGTCTTCCTCGACTTGCTCACGAACTATTTGTGGATCCACAGCGACTAGTGTCTGTTCCTCGACTTGCTCATTAACTACACAAGCAAAGCATGCACAGCTAAATCAGAAAATATAGCTGGGAAGAAATTGAATGGGAGTTGTTTATAATGTGATTTTTTGGAGATTTCGGTGACCGAAGAAGAAATTGAGGTTAAATCTTGATTTGTTGCAGTTAAAATGGTTTTTTAACTGCATATTTGGATTCAGCACCCTCGAAAACCCCTGGAACGCTTTCATTGTGCAGAAACTAGCTATCAAACTTGCGATTCCAATAAATTCCTGCCGGATTTCGACCGAAAAAATCCGCCAGAAAAACTTTCAAAAAATCGCGTTATAGACAACTGCAATTGAATGATGTGTAAAAGGGCGACTATATATGTACCAGTGTATTGAATCTACACGATGCATTGAATCTGACGATAGCACATACCCATGAAACCTGGGCCTGATCGTATGCATTGGTATGTACTAGTTAAAATGGCATTTAAGAATAGGCCCGACACATGACATGATATTTCGCAAAAAAAGATAAATGAATGCTAAAACGAGATCAAGTAATGATACCTTCGTATCCCCTTCGAAATATGGCAGACTTCAATCTTCTCCGATTTGTAAACATGCATACCAATAGCGCCAGAAGCAAGCCGCCAAAAGCACCGCCCAGAACTATGCGCAATTTGTCTGAATGGTTGATCTGCCTACTATTACTCGATTGTGTGACCGCCGTCGAATTAAAGAACTTGAATACATCATAGCGAACTCTGCAATTTGCAATCAAACCCTCAACTCCTTGACTTCCATTATGAACTGTGACAATTGTATCGATCGTATTTGACAGACATGTCATGCAATCATCAGGAGATATATCTCTCCAGCATTGCACCAGACCGTAAATCGTTCGCTCCAAGGAGTCTCTAGTTGTACCGGCAGCATATAGTTCAGATACAGATGTTGCTTTTGCTGACAAATTTCTCAATAGGCTCTCAACAGGCGAGTCAAATACGGCAGGGCTGGAGATATTACTTGAAAAGGACAAATACGAATAAACACGAATATTCAGTTCTCCGATGAAACTAGTGTTTTCATAACGTAAGAAGCACATATCGAACCAAACTATACCGCCAATGCCATTCAGACATTTTTGTCTGAGGGTAGCGTTTGCTTGTTGTGAACAGTTGTAGCATTGTTCGGCTGTTGTGTCTCCCCTGCATTGGAGGAGGCCATATATTTGGTTGGGACTTTCCCCATACATAGAAGTGTTGAAACCAGTTTTGGGCGTGTCTTGGACCAGATTATGCAAGACTCTATTCAGATTGCTCTCAAAAACACTGCCATCAGCATACTGGCTGTCGTTGTAGCACAGAAAGTCCTCGAATTTATCTGTAATCTCTGCATCTGTAATTTCTGCGATGATCATCAGCGACGGCAAAACACTCGTGTAGAATAGGATGAGGATAGAGCATACAGAACCCCTATTCGTGAAGGTTGCCATGGCCAATACTGGACAATGGAAAGGCTGGATATGACTGTTCGATCCCGTGAACTCTCTAACTTTCAGGGGATATAAAAATAACATGTCATATGGTTAATTAATGGACAAGTATTTAAGTTTAGTGATGATGATGATTTGAATATTCTAATCTCATTGCCGTCTCAAAAGCTTATTTATCAAAGTCAAGTCAAGCTGAGCGTGAGTCATTGGCGTATCTAAAACTTATTTATCGAAGTTTGTCGATTTCATTGGCGTCTCTAAAACTTATTTATCGAAGTTTGTCGATTTCTTTTTTTCTAGAAAGAAAATCTTGATATTATATTGTGGAGATATACAGACAAAAAATTCAGGTGACCTGAATACCTTATGGCTAAAAACAGCTTGAAACAGCTTGCAGTTCAATAAGCAGCATCGGAAAAAAAAAAAAGCCCCATGAGGCAGATAACCATCATATGACATAACCTTTTAACATGAACCTATAATCAGATTTTTGAGAAGAAAATTTCGTAGTTTCCAATCTCCGTCCATCGAACAGTATCCCATTTTACCGTACCCTAAACGTTTTAGGTTTAATAATGTATTCTAAGAATTTTAGTCCAAAGTATCGGTGTCTTAATATTAACCGAAACTTATTAATATTTTTACTGTAAGTGTGTTTATTCGAATAGAATTTATAATTATTAGGTAAAAAATAGGAATTTAATATCTATAAAATGGCATATAAATAAATATAATGAGATTATGGTTATATGGATATGTGTATTATAAGCTAAAATATTAATTAATAATATTATAATAAATATTATTTATATATTAAAAATTTTATTGATTAAATTTTTATTAATTTTTTTAAATATATATGTTAAATTGATATATTAGTTTTTTCATATTTAATGATAATAATAAATTAAAAGAAAATTATAATTTAATTATTTTTTAAGATTTTTTAGTTTTAATATAAAACCAATGTTTTGATGTTTATCATAAATTAATATTTATATGTTTATTAATCTTTTAATTATGAAACCACTTTAGTTAATATTGTTAATTTTATATTTACAAATTAATTTAAATATATTTTATTTAATTAAAACTTGGTTTATAATTTGATATTTTATTTTTGAAAATTCAAAAATTTTAACCTGAATAATTTAGGGAACCATTTAAGTTTAATGAACAATTCAACTAACTACAAAGATTCAAGTATACTAAAACATCAAGTATACTAAAACATACTTTAACTATTCAAGTATACTAAAAACATATTATAACTAACTTATTTAACTATTCAAGTATACTAAAAACATATTATAACTAACTTGTTTGTTATATTTATGAAATGGTTATTAAGATTCAAGTATACTAAAACATCAAGTATACTAAAACATACTTTAACTATTCAAGTATACTAAAAACATATTATAACTAACTTATTTAACTATTCAAGTATACTAAAAACATATTATAACTAACTTGTTTGTTATATTTATGAAATGGTTATACTTAATGTAATAGTTACAATCAAATTTTCAAAATTACCGATTATGTATATATATATACTTTCGAAAATATTGTAAGCCCTCTTTTTAGTACTTATGGTCATTTATATCTTTTAAGACTTGAAGTCAAATCAAGATAATATATATCACTTGACTTTACAACGACATTCGAAGGAGTCTGACCTTTTCTATTTTTTTTGTGTGTACTCTCCTAACTTTAATGGTTAGTTGTTTTCTGGGGTTTCGCGGACATTATTCTTATGTTTATTTTTCTAATGGTCAAATATTTACTTAGGATTTATAATATCTTTTTCCTTGATTTAAATATTTTTTTAAATTAACTTTATCAACTTTATTTTCTAATAATCAAATATTTTTTTAATCTCGACCCACGTGAAATCCTATTTTCCAATTAAGCCATAACTCAAAGTCAAATCAAAATATGAATGCTCACCCTCCCATCGGACTCGAACATACAAGTTATATGAGCATACATCAACGTAAATAATAATCATAGGCCCCTCCCATTGAGTCTGTACCCTAAATTTTCTATCCACAATCCAGGAGGGGTATCCAGCAATATACATCAACGTAAATAATAGTCATAGGCCCCTCCCATTGGGTCTGTACCCTAAATTTTCTATCCACAATCGAGGACGGGTATCCATCAATTTAAAACAATCATATCATATGAAGAAAAAAACCCAAAAATTTACACGTACAATAATGATTCACATTTCAAAAATAGTGCGAGTCTTTCTTTTTAATATTTATGGTTGCTATTAGTTTCTAAGACTAGGGCATATAGATGATAAGACGAATCAAAGTCCAGGCACACATGAATAATATATAATAAAAAAATTAAAATTGTAAATTGAAGTTTTCTAGATTTTAAATATTTTAAGATATTTTTTATATATGGAATTGTATTTAAGAATATATTTTATAGGTGTAGTTTAAGATATTTTTTATATATTGAATTATATTTAAGAATATATTTTATAGATGTAGTTTAATTTATAGATGAAATGACTTTTTTCACCATATTTTTTTGGTAAATTTTAACAAAAAAAATCAGTGAAGAATTTTAAAAATCAGAATTTAAGTTATTTAATATGTAGAATTTGAGTACCCCAGCTGGTTTTTTAGGGTGTTAAATCCATTTATGCATTCAAAAATGCATTATGAACATCAAAAATCACATTCTTTCTTCAAATTGTTTTGTCGAATTTTGACGAAAAAGTGTATTTTGTCTATAAGTTAGACTATGCCTATTTTATATAATAATAAAAATATATCCTTGTAAAAAAATATATCATTAAATGTTAATTGAAAAAACAAAGCATATCATATTTACAGTTCATCTTAAATTTGTAATAAATATTTGATGTTAAAGATGTCATAGTTATAGTTCCTCGGTGTAGATTAGTTAGCCATAAGATACAATGTAAAACCACTTGTATATCATATATAAAGATCATACAAATACAAATTCTTCCAATCACCTAAAAAAATTACAATTAATTTATTAAAATTAAATTACTAATTAAAAACTAAATATATAACTACAACTTCTTTCGAAAGAGTCTCGTAAATTCATGCCAACTCAACTCCTCTATCTTGATGTCTCTGACACGCTTCACATCTTCCTACCAGATGTCTTCTTTTCCCTTGAGACTGAAAATAATTATCTTGGCCTTCATGTTCTCTATATAGTCATGCAACTCAAAGAAATTCTTCATTCCAAGCAACCATGCCTTTGTATCTTTTGGTTTCTTCAAATCTCCATCGAATGTAGGTGGCTTGGCTTTCTTGAACCCATCCGGAAAATATCCGCTCTCACTCCTCTTGTAAGCATGATAGCGATGATGACCATGACACATGTCCGAATGAGAACTAGAATAGAACCCGTAACCACTGCCTCTCTTGTTGGGTGTATCCAAGAACCTACGATCTCTCATTGTGTCATCCATGTCCATCCTATGCCCTCCATAAGACCTGTTATGCCCCATTAGTCATGTCCTCCTATCCATTACTGATCTGTGCTTGTCCCTGTCTCTGCAATCTGACAAACTCTAAAGGATAACTACATTACCTTCTACTTGTTTTTCCTGTGCCCTCGCAAGCCTTTCCTGTGACTGAATGATCCTATTATTATCTTCCTTACAACTTAGGATCTTTTCCTTTAAACTTCTCAAGATATCTTCTATGTCAGGAGAGTACTCATCTCTATGCTGCTCATCTGATCTATAAGGAGTGTCTCGTGAACTGATACCAATCTGTGACAACCCCACCCCACATTTACCCACTTTTACAAGCCCTTTGGGTAAATGTGAAACAAAGTGCTACTATGACATGACCCGACCTCCTAGCTCCAGTTGATGAAGTGGGGCCTACAACTAAGACTTAATAACCATAAAATGACATCATATAGGGACTGCAAATCTCCTAGGAGCTGAAGAAACACCCCAATTGGTCAATCCTTGAGTTGGAAATTCATTTCAGTGACCTAGACTCCCAACCACACCCTTGACACTGCCTTAATGCGGTTGAAGGCCTCCAACCACACTCAAAAGCCTTGATCCATGTGGTTGTGACCCAAATTATTCAATTCAGTGTTTGTGGTCCTCCGATCTGAGCCGCCATTCTAGGCCAACCTCTAGTCCACTACCCAGAACTTCCTGAGACTTTCTAGAATGATAAGTAACTCAATGACAAGGCTAAACATACAAACTTGAATCAGAAACTTGACCTAACTAGGCCTAACCATGATAGTCATTTCATCAAACATATGGTGAACATGTAATCTACAGGTCATGAATGCATATTTGAACATAGGAGTTTGAAACTTATTTGATATTCACCAAGAAGGTCCAATTCTCTCCCATAACAACTGCAATAAAATTTGTTAGCCCATGCATTCATTAATCATTCATCAACTAATCAAAACATAACAAGAGCCATAGTTAGAACATGTTATGGAACCATGCTTATAACCAACATATAACTAGAATATTAACCATGATAGAACAACCATCAAAGCCACATAATAACAAGTACAAGTACTCATAGAATACAATAAGAAAACAACTCTTATTAACATATGAAAAAGCCAACCAAATCAGGGAATTCCACATACCACCCAACCATAGATTGGGTTGAACCAAATCTCTCTTTCAGCCAATCACCCTTATTCCATATTCCAAACATGAATGTGGGAACTCAAGACATAACAGTGAAGGCTTTCCAAAGATTATACCACCTCCACCCTCAAGCTACCGTGATCACACCAAAATTGGTCAAGAGATCACAATGCCCATAACAAGCTTGGATGCATTAGAGTTTCTTCACCAATACCTTGCGGAATTTTCCTGTCTCCACCCAATTGTTGAGGGTTTCTCAGAGATTAAACCACCTCCACCCCCAACGCTTGGGAATTCTCCTAAGATCACCTCGCCCAGTTTCAAAACCTTCTGACAATCCAAAGCTCAACCAAAAAAGAATCCCATCGCCCCCATGGTTATCCGAAAATGGCAAGGCAAGGCTGAAACCACTGTCGCACCTGACAAAATCCATGCCAATGACAACAAATGAACCAAATACACAAATGCATGTACCATGCATTCACAAACTAGCTAGGAAATCACACATGAAACTTGTTACCTGTAAAGTCCTCTTATTGAAGTTGCTTGATCCAACCTTCCTTGCTTATCCTTTGCTTTCCTTGCCCTTCCTTTTCCATCCTTTGCTCACCTGCTTTCTTTCTCCTCTTGGTGCTATTCTCTCTCTGAAACCAATTCCAAATCCAAACTGACAAATGGTTGTGAACTGATCCTCAAAAGACTTTTTATCATTGAGGCCTCTACTTTCTTCAATTTCCTCTATTTTTCCTTCAATTTTCCTCTCATGAAAGTATGTGACCTTTAATCTCCCTTTTCTCCTATTTTCCTTTATTTTAATAAATAAATGCCAATTAATGCCTCTTTGTCTTTGCAAATCTCCTTAGCCATAAATAAACTGAAAGTGACACATGTTGACACCTAATCATAGGGATTGGGTGAACAAATTGTAAATAATGTAAATAATTAATAAGAGAAATGAAGAGTCATTGGGAGATGAAACTCAACAGTCACTCCCTCATGTATATAACTATGAACAACCCAAATGAATAAATATAATCTCATTTGAGGAGTTACCTCCTGGCCTGACATGGTATCAGAGCCAACTCTAATTTTTATCATTCCTACCCTTGTAACTCCCTTCTGTCTATTCTACCTATTCTGCCCATGTTTTTCATTTCTGCAGCCTGACACATCTGCCTTTTGCCAGCACAAATTCTAGTTCCGTGAGATTCATCTTACTTGCCCCTTTTTTGAATACGTTTCATCAAATGCATTGAAAATCCGATGATTTTGTTTCTGAGACATTTGGAGGGAATAATGGCAACTTCCTCAACTTCGAAGCACTTAGATTGATTGTAAGAAAATTCACTTTTATCAAGCTCTCTCTGTAGAGAATGAATGTATTTTCTCCGGTCTTCAGTCTTTTGCAATCCTGGATGCTTGAAAGGCACATTACTATTATCCACAAATAAATTGTATCTATCATGTGGTTGAGGTATGCTGAGAATATGAAACGGCACCCGGCTACGCCCACAACTGGTTTTCTTATCCCATGAAAGTACTTTCGGGTCTTCATATACGCAGCCTCCTTTACGCATTACACACTGTCGCTCCAATATGAACATTATTTTTCTATAGCTAATAAATACACTATTCCTGATCATTTATTGTTTTAGAGTTGTCTTTGTTTGAACTGTTTTTTTCTTTGCGTGAGGTTTGAAATGGTGATATCTATGCTAGTAAACACCTAGTGCATGCTAAAAGAAATGTGTGGAAAAGTTGCTTCTTGTTGATGTTGTGCTAGTCTCGAGCTTTAGAGCAGTTGATAATACACCATTGCTCCAATACGCTGCTTCTATTGTCCAGTACGCATAAGATTGTCCTCCCACACCATCGCTCCCACTGCTGCCAGCACCTCCCAGCACCACAACGTTGCCTCTCCTCCACCGCTCCTCCATATGGCATATGAGCCCTATGCTTCCATACATACCACTATCTGTTAGTTGTTGGCCTTACCACAGCGGGAGCCCTTGCGTAGTAGTTGTGGAAGTGGAAAGTTACATTCAACCAGATGGCATCTGTATCTTAAGTCAGGGCCGCCGAATTGTTTGCAAGCATAGCATCGGTAATCAATATTCTCAAGGAATAGTTGGCTGTCATGTAAAAAACAATCTGCAATCTCATTTTCCTCCATATTTCTCCAACTTCTACCTTTGTTATATACATTATAATTGTAGTTTTTTTTACAACCAGAAGTGCAATTTCTTATAGCGTGTTGGTAGCAGAAATATATTTTTTTACAGTGCACAATTTTTTTAAAATTCATTCATTGATATCTATTGTGGGAGTGGTTCTCACCTGCAAGGAGAACTATCTAGAATGGTCACGAAAAATCAAACACACTCTCAATTTTAATGAGCTGTGGAAAGGAGTTTGTGTTGGAGATGGAGACAAAGAACCAGAACAACCTACCTCAGACAAGGAATTCGCCATTTGGGAAAATAAGAATAGCAAGGCTTCTGCCTTGATTGCAGCATCAGTAAATGAAGAGGTGAGTCGCCATACTTCGCCATTTTCAAATGCTTTCGAAGTGTTACAAAAAATGAAGGAACTCTATGACTCACACTTTGCACTTGAAGTTGTTAAACTCATGATTAAATTGTTGAGCCTTGAATTACAGAATGATGATCCTCTTGCTCTTGCATCAGAAGTAAAATCTATTATGCATGATATCAAAGTCACTAATATTGAACTGGACATTCCTCTGATAGCTTTTGTCAAGGCACTTTATCCCACTTACTCAAACTATCTTGAGTCATTACAAGCAAATGGAAACCTCAAAGAAATTACCTTTGATTCCCTTATGAAGAAATTTGCTAAAAGAGAGAAATCTTTTGGGAAGAAGACAACTCCTCAGTCTTCTGAAGAGGTTGTGTGTCTTGCACATAGAGAGAAGAATCTTGCTCATAGAGGAAGAGGTGGTCGAAGAGGAAGAGGAAGAAGAAATTTCAGAGGCAGGGGGGGAAGACACTCTCAAGGAGAAAAGTCAGATTTTCATTGCATACGTTGCAATAGAGATGGATCACATGATGCATCCACATGCAAGTTGCCTTGGAACAAAATTGAGAAGGAAAGAAACCAAACCAAAGGTAAAACTAATGATAAAGAGAAAGGTAAAGCACATGAATCCGCTCACTATGTTGTGGCACATTGTAATATTGGAGTAAATGAAGACTTATTTAATGCTTCACTCGCTTCTTGGAAAAAAGACTGGTTGCTTGATTCAGGATCAACTTGCCACATGACCTTTAGAAGATATTTTTTTGAAGAATTTACTGACAATGTTGATGGAGCAATATACTTTGTAGAAAAATCAAAACTCAATCCATCAGGGCTTGGCACAATCAAGCTTAAATTGCCTGGTCTTCCAGACTTTCTTCTACATCATGTTTTATATCTCCCACAACTGAGGAGAAACTTGATGTCCTTGGTCCATATCCACCAGCAATGGCACTCCATTCATATGTTTGATGGAAAGGTTGAGGTGAGAAAAGCATCAGATCACTCACTTGTCATGATGGGGATAGAAGAAGAAAGGCTTCTCAAGCTACAAGGTACCTCTGCTCATGCACAAAATTTCTCATACAATTATCGTTATAAAGAAGGTACATTTCCATCAGTTTATTATGGCATGCTATATTTGGACACTTGAACTATGATAGCCTCCACTTGTTGAATAAAAATGGTGTTACTGGTTTGCCTACAATTCCTAGGAAACTTAAGAAATGTGATGCTTGCATTCTAGGAAAGCATAGAAAACAGTCTTTTCATGATTCATTTTCCATAGCACATAGAAAAATTGAACTCATTCATTTAGATTTATGTGGTCCAATGCTTGTTCCTTCTGCAAATGGAAATAAATATATGATGACATTTATTGATGACTACACCAAAATGTGTTGGGTTTATTTATTGAAGAACAAATCTAATGTTTTTCAAACATTCAAGAACTTTCATACATGGATTGAAAATGATGCACAATCTCATATTGGCTCTATTCACACTGATAATGGAAAAGAATACACCTCAAATGAATTTGAAAACTATCTTCGCCAACATGGGATCAAACATCAAACAATTGTGCCTTATAATCCCCAACAGAACGGAGTTGTTGAAATAATGAATAGGACAATCTTAAATACGGTGCGCTCCATGATGTTTTTCAAGAATGTAAAATTGATGTTTTTGGCTAATGTAGTTCTATGTGTTGTATATGTAAAGAATAGATGTCCATATAATGCTATTAGAAACAAGACTCCTTATGAAATGTGGTATGGGCACATTCCTTCTGTAAAGCATCTCAGGGTCTTTGGTTCCACATGTTATTCCTTGATACCAAAGGTACATAGAAACAAACTTGGTGCAAGGAGTCGTAAGTGTATCTTCCTGGGCTATTCAAACACCTCCAAAGCATACCGTCTCTATGATGAAGTCAATAAAAAGTTTGTTGTATCTAGAGATGTAATCTTTCTTGAATCATCCAAAGCTAACAATGTTGTTGAGCGGCAACTTGATCACTTGGATAGATTTGCAAATGCAAAATCATTTCAAGAATTTGATAATCAGATTCCACATCTTGAAGGGGGGATTCCTATACTAGATCAACTCGTGGAATCTTCTTCTGAAGCACTCTCTCCCCCGCATGAAACTCCAACAAGTGATTATACTTTGAGTGATGTGATTGACATAATTGGGAGACTAAATCTTGATTCAGTCCCAACTCAATCAACTAAGCAGCCTGGACCATCTCAGAAAGGTCCCCCAAAGTGGCTGACAAAGACACTTGAAAGTGTTCATCCTGATGAGGTTGGAAATACAAGAACTAGAAATTGAACCTGACAAAATGGAGGTGATGTAGATGACTCTGATTCACTTGTTTATATGGATGTTTCTTATGATTGTGAATTGAATTTTTCTATAGATTTTGAACCAACTTCATTCAAAGAAGCACTTCTCATGATGAATGGAAAGAAGTGATGCAAAAGGAGTATGATGCCTTGATAAAGAATGACACTTGGAAGCTGGTTGATCCTCCATTGGGAACCAAACCAATTGGCTACAAGTGGGTCTACAAGAACAAGTATAAAGTTGATGGCTCACTTGACAAGCACAAAGTCAAGCTTGTGGAAAAAGGTTTTGCATAGAAGGAAGGGGTCGAATATGAGGATTCTTTTTCCCCCACAACAAAATGTGCTAACATCTGGACACTCTTTACCCTAGTAGCTCAGAATGGTTGGAAAGTCCATCAAATGGATGTAAAAACTACTTTCTTGAATGGAGATCTAAAAGAGAATGTCTTTATGTCCCAGCCTGAAGGATTTGTTGTGAAAGGACATGAACATAAAGTATGCAAACTTGTGAAATACTTGTATGGCCTCAAACAAGCACTGTGATCCTGGTATGAAAAACTAATTGAGCATCTTTTGAAACTCAATTTCAAACATTATGATCTTGATGATGCAACTTTGTTTGTCAAGAAAGTTGGAAAAATAGCTATATATCTTGTGGTATATGTATATGATCTTTTTATGACAGGGAACAATGAGAGCTAAATTGCATCCATAAAGAAGGAATTGAGGAAAGGTTTTGAAATTACTGATTTGGGTTATGTTCAATACTATCTTGGTATTGAAGTAACTCAACATCCAAATTCCATATTCCTTTCTCAAAAGAAGTACATTGGAGATCTGTTGAACAGGTTTGGCATGGCTGAATGAAATCCTCTAACTACTCCAATGGAAAAAAAACTTAAAGCTCACATCCATTGAAGGAAAATAATTTTAGGATGCAACAAAGTATAGACAGCTTGTAGGAAGTCTCAACTACCTAACTACTACCAGAACAAACATTTCATTTGTTGTTGGAATTCTCTCTAGGTTTATGCAAAAGCCTTGTGAGGTACATTGGTTTGCTGCAAAAGTTCTAAAGTACTTGAATGGAACTCAAGGCTTTGGACTCAAGTATACACAGGTGGGCGACTTCATCTTGATTGGATACTCTGATTCAGACTTCGATGGAGACAAAGAAACTGGGGTATCAACTTCTGGTTATGCTATCAGTCTTGGACCAGGAGTTGTCTCCTAGAGATCACACAAATAATCAGTTCCAGTAGATTCCGCAACAGAGACAAAATATGTGGTAGCAGCTGAGGCTACAAAAGAAATTGTGTGGCTCAAGAAAATTTTGGAATATTTGCAGGTAAAATAAGTAAATTCAACTCCACTCATGATTGACAAAAACTCTGTAATAAAGTTGACCAAGAACCCAAAGTTCCACAATCGAATGAAGCACATCAATACAAAATATCATCTGATTTGACATCATGTTGAGGCCAAAACAGTCCATCTTCGCCATTGTTCCACTACTGAGTATATTGCAGATATATTCACCAAAGTGCTTGGAAGAGAAAAGCTTTAAAGATTCAGAATGATGCTTGGACTCACCAACATCCCTTCGGATTAAGGGAGGGAATGTTGACACCTAATGATAGAGATTGGGTGAACAAATTGTAAATAATCTAAATAATTAATAAGAGAAAATGAAGAGTCATTGGGAGATGAAACTCAACAATCACTCCCTCATGTATATAACTATGAACAACCCAAATGAATAAATATAATCTCATTTGAGGAGTTACCTCCTGGCTTGACAACACCCATTAGGATGTTTTTCCTAACATTTATCTTAGAATACGTGTCCCATGACCTTTGTTTTATTTTTCCTTTATTAACTTTATTACATGAAATTTTAACCTAAGGTTGTTATAGAAACTGTACACATCTCAATGGTGCAAAAATGATGTTATCGAACTCGAGAGTAATGAGGACACTCTCAACTTGATCCAACTTAACTCATCAACCAGGACAATGGGACCAAGCTACATAGGACTAATCCCTAGAATCAAGGTGTTCATGTTGATCGGGGGGGTTGTTGGCACCAAGGAATAAGAGGAACTCATAAGGGCCAACATCCAAAGTATGACAATTAGAGTTATGTCTCTGGAAATAAGTTCTGGGACTAGAACATGTGGGGAGTTACTTGAAGGGAAACCCCCTCTTGAGGGATAATAAAACTCATAAAAATCTAAGAACCTAGTAAAATCAACTGGACCACTGAACCATCAAACGCATGAATCTTAAGTATGTGATAATGTGTTGGAGTTATGCACATTAGGAGAATTCAAGTTAAAAATCAATAGGGACTCTCCCTACTTAGACTGAGATCACCTGCTAATAAGAAATATGGGCAGGTAGCTATCCTCTAAACCAAACCCATAGAATATAGGTGTTGAAGTTGATAGAGGAAGGCCTACTAGAGTCAAGGACCAAGGTACTAGGAGATCCTTGATAATTATCACTAGGTAGAAAGTAAAATGACTAATATTCACTAACATGAAGGAATAATGGAAAGATAAAGAGGGAATGACTCAATTGTTTTCATGTTAATATAATGAAGAAAATAATCACCTAGTAGTGAATGAAATCATTCCATGGGGAATGGTTGGTTACTAGGAAAAATGTGGTTTAAGGACATATCAATAAATAAAGGGGATAATTGGAGATCGAAATTTGACAACACTACATGGAATAAACTCATGGAGACAAGGGTAAATAGTTACATGACTCAAGAGGAAATGAACATAATCCATGGTATATAGGGTGACTCATTGCATATGCTTTGATCAAGGGCAATAAAGGGATGCTACCACAAATTAAACCAATGTGGAGGAAGAACAAGACCCTCCTAGTTTTTCAAAATGGTTGTTAAGAGGGAGGGAATAAAAAACATTAGTAATACTGAAGAAGAAAGGGACACTCTTAGTATTTACAAATGGGGGCTAGGAGGATAAGAGGTATCTAACCACAGTGTCAAGAAACACACCATCTAAAAAGACCACAAGGGAGAAACCAAATGTGGAAATAATGGGAGATGAGGAGATAAATTCCCTAGTAAGAAACCAAAAGTCTATATTGCTAAAGGAGAAAATTGCAAATGTAATCAATTAAGCGTAGAGGACTGAATGATGATCTCCTTAGAGGTGTGTGAATGGTGGTACAAAAATGAAGAAGCATAAATAGTACCAAAAATTGCACTAGAAATACAATTTTGAAAGGTAAAAGCTCTACTAAATCTAAGTATGAGATGCATAGGTGACATATAACTAAAAATATATGCTTTGTGGAGGTATGGTAGACTTCATAGTGTTTTGGTGTAAATAAGAGTTCAAGGATATTTAAACTATAGGACTCAATGATAACTCAGTTGTATGAGAGATCTTGGCTCAACATGAGTTGCTTAAGTATATGAGAGTACATTAATGACAGATGGTGAGTGTCTCCTATCTTGAATTTTGTAATATTGGGATGTAGAGACAAGTGTATTTATGGTGTAGTAGGAGTCTATAGAGATAACTCCCTAAGATGTTTACTTTCCTGTAGGATTTTTGATGATGGGGATATTGGGTTCCACACAACCATTTTTTTCTTAGGGGAAGAGGTTGGAGTAATATTGTATAAATCCATTGAAATGAGAATGTTAGTTTAAAATATGACACAATCTAGATTGAAAATATATAGTTCCTAGAGACATGAGTCATAAATACAACAATAGTGTGCATTGTGGAGAATCATGCTGCACATAGGATATCGAGGGAATTGATTATGTTTGTAGAGAGAATAGTAGCTAGGACCTACTATGGGTGGGTCCAGATGCTATTGATGGCATTGAAGTACCAACTTACCTCTTGTTATAGGGCATTAAGAAGGAATTTTTCCTTTAGGACATTGATCTGTACATTATTCTTTAATAATATGCCCACTCTTCATCCACAGGTCTATATCTAATATGGAGGTCCTTAGGAGTCAAGGATGTGCCAATAGGGCCAGTTATTGATATGGGGAGGAGGTCGTGGTTAGGTCAACAAGTTTCTCCTTGATATTTTTTCACATTGGCACTAGCTCTAAGTCCACATCAATAATCATACCTATGACAAGATGAACTAATGCAGAAATTTGCAGTTTCCCTTTCCACTTGGATAGGCCTAGGGCCTAAATTGTAAGTATCCTTTGATTTCATTTAATTATATATAGTATATGTAATCATGCATATTGTATTGATGCTATCTTCTATTTGTTAGTAGGTATTGCATTGGTGAGACTAGTTCATGCCCACCATAATGGGCGAGTTGAGGGAGATGAGCCAAGGCCATTAGGGCCAAGGCAGAGAATTGATACCAGCACAACAAGCTATTAGGCCATGGAATATATGAGATATTAGCTAGACCTATTATCAGGAGGGTTACTAACATGCATATGTCATGATATGGATGTGTTGATAGGGGGGATGACCCAACAATAATCGAAGGGCCATCTCTAGTATGAGGTCCCAATTAGACCTTGCACCATTTGGGATAAGAGACCCATCCAAATTATGGCTCGATAAACATTCTTGGTTGCGTGTGTGTTGTTAGATGTGCATGATCTTCATAGTGGTGAGGTGCACCTATCAAGCTAATATCTATTCAAAATGCAAGAATACAAATATGATAACCTATATAGAGGGGCATATATATGAGGAATTGGAAGCGACGAGTGAGCAAAGAAAAAAAAAAAAAAAAACAAAAACAAAAACAAAAACAAACAAACAAAAACAAAATGTTGGCTTGTATGGGCCTAACCCAAGTTCAGAAGTGATTTAGCCAAGAAAATCCCGGTACTACTGGCCCTCTCGGCAACAGTCTATAGAGCACGGACTGAGGTCTCACCTGAAGTAGTATGGGAGGGTGCTAGAACTAGGTTTCTACACCCTGGGGATGTCTGATGGGCTCTTGGAGGTCCGCAGTCTGACCTGTCGCTACACACACTTGTTATTCCTTCGCAACCTGCGATGTTGTTTCCACACAGCCCTACTCGTGGCGCAACCTATATAATACCCAAGTTCCTTGCTATTTAATCTGTTATTACCCGATTACTTAATTTGTGTGTGTAATACTAATGATTATTACAACATATTCAACAATCATATCAGTGCGCACGATAAATAAACCAATATAACCATAAAGAAGGCAATGTACAACAAATACATAGAAATAAGAATCAACTTCTCTTTATTAATACTCAATCTCGATTATAGCCTCGACATTGCCTTGCGCACTCAGCTGTAGAGCCTCTTCCTACTACTATGACCCAATACACTTGGAATCCTACTCTAAGCTCACACCATTCGTACTCTTCTCTCTTATTCCTTTTCTATTAACTATCTTTACAATTTAGAGCCTCGCTCTATTTATACAATCCCATGGTCCGCCGACCATGGGTAGGCCAACATGACTTTACATTACATTACAATATTTAAGGGCAGACAACCCTATGACTTAACCTATACTTCGCGCTCTGCGCCCGCAATTCGTAGAGTCTTACAAAAACTTTGACCAAAACTTGGGCTTTGAGCCCCAAAACTTGTTGTGGGGGGATTCCATGCCCAACAGGCCCCCAACACAATCATCATGACTCATCCTGAGTCACTCTGCTGGTGTGGTAATCTTGGCATGGAGCCCCTCCAACTGGTCCCGTACTGCCCGGAGGTCTGCGACGCACTGTTCTGCGGTTTGCTGGACCTGCTGCATGCGTTCCTCCGATGCTTTCTTGTGATGATCTGCTACCTTCCTTAGCACATATATCTCCTGCATCTGTGCGAGCTTACCCTCAATGTTGGTCGTAATGGTGAAGGCCTCATCAATCCAAGGCTGGACGCGCACCTTGAGAAGTGTCTCTTCCTGTCTGGCAGCATCCACCTGCTCCTTCAGTGCCCTTGCTTGCTACATCTTTGCTAGCTGTTGGGTGAGGAAGACTGTCTACGCTATTCCCCTTACACTGTCATACTGCTCCTATAGTTCGCGTGCCTCTGTTTCCAGGCGTTGTATGTTGGGGTCCTCCTGTAGGGATGTGAGGACATCAAAATCTTGGTCCAACATACTGGTACAGTCTTGCATTGGTCGTCCAATTTCTTCCAGTCATGTTTGAATCATGCTAACACGCTGTTCTTTAACTTCCGGGAGAGTGGAAGGCTGCGCCTTCATCTGTAGCTCAGTAATATGGAGGTTCAGCTCCAGCTGCACTCGTGTTGTTTCCTCGTGCACACTTCGGACTCCACTTGCCAGATAGTGGATCCGCATTTCTGTGAGTAGGTCTGCAATGATGGATAATTATGGAATGCATCGACATGCTTCATCAACTGTTTGTGCGATCTGCTGATTCTGTGACACTAGCTCGTCACGTTGCAGGCTGAGCTGTTCAATGTTGATCTTCTGCTCACTCAATACCTGGATCGCGTGGCCCTCCGTGGTGTGAAGTTCTGCTATGATGCCATCCTATAGTTGGTACAATGTGTCTCGTGGAAGGGTAGCCAAGTTAGGCAAGTCCATTAATCCTACCCACCGTGGCTCTGTCTTCCTCGTTCTCTGCTGTTAGTGCTCCTTTTGGTAGCACTATGGTGTTGGCAATCTTTGCGCATAGCAGCTGCTCCGCTGCCGATGTACCTATGGCATCGTAGGTGGCTACTGCTCCTTCCTGTGGAGGCCACACCTAAATTTCCTACAGCTACGCCCTTAGGGCCCCCAACACAATCTGTTGCTCTGTCATGGCTTCCTCGAGCGCTTCCTTGGTGACCTCACAAACCGTGGCACCAATGTCGTAGAGGTCGCCTTCTGTTAGTGTAATCGGCTCGATGTCCAGTTTGGATGCCTTGACCTTTTTTCATGGACTTGACCTCTCTGGGATGCGCAGCCGTTTTAGCTGGGTGGACGTTGTGCTCGGGTCCGCGCCTTCTGCTATGTCTACTCCCTGTCCTGTACACAAGTTCTGCCCCCCTTCCTCCTGCGTCGTGGTGGCCCCTGTTGCCTTTGCTACTGTTGATTTTTCGACAGCCTTTGCCTGCTCTGCGGCTACTTTCGCTGTCTCGTGGACAAACCTCACCTCCACAGCCACTTGTTCATTGCATTTTTGCTGGGCCAACAGGGTGATATGAAACTTGGTTGCAGCCTTCTACTTTTGTGCTGTTGTTCTATCCTTCTCCACCAGATCCGGGGCGTGCCACTCAGGAGGCTATGATTCTAGCACTAAGAAGATTGCATCATCAATGGCGATGAAGGGGAGCTTGGTCCAGTTCTACACCAGATCTTTACACACCTTGATATACACATTATGCATATCCGCCTTGAAGTCTGCAAAGCTCCACAGACAGTTGTACACTTTGGGTGATAGACATGGCCTCATGTTGATCCACATCCAGATACTCGCCTCCATGAGCACCCATAAGATCTTTGTTTCATAGATCCGCGTGGCATCCTTAGTAGCCCAGAGCGCGCATACTTCGTGGCCTCTGTTAAGTCCTGCTCAATATTAGGGAACTGACTGTCCTCAGTTAGTTCCCCTGTTACGAGTAAAATAGACAAGAGCAACCACACATGGTGGAAGGTCTTACCCTGCACCTGGGCTTCCTTGCAGTTAGTGAAGAACTCCTCGCAGAGGAACTCGGCCCAGTTGAATTAGACCCCCTCGGCGCATTGTTCTGCCAACGCAACTACCAGTGCTGGTACCTCATCTCCGCAACATTTTCGCATTACCTTCCTGGCTAGGAGTTGGGTGGCTATGCACACCCCTTTATCTTTAATTTTGTTGATTGTGTAACCCCTCTTCTTCTTTTCCAGTTTGTATTTCTTCTTCATGGCCTCTGTGAGCGCCAAATCTCCACTTTTTTCAGCTATCTCTACGGGGTCATTTCCCTTACAGGGGAGCCGGGAAATCATGTGGATAAGATCTGCCGTGATGGGAATAGGCTCATCCAGCCATAGTTACCCATTGTGCACCCGACAAAGCAGCTACCTAATGACGAAAATTGTGATAAGCGCACGAGAAAGTGTGGAATCCATAGTAGCTGAAGTAGTCCGGCCTTCTCCACACCGCACAACCATTTCTGCAGCTCTAATGTTGTAACTGACCCCTCTGTGCTCTGCTTCATGAGGTTCTCAGTCTCTAAATGTGGGAACTTCTCGCTGTCCACGAGGTCCCAATATTCAAACTTCATTGTGGGCACGCAACCCAGGGCTGAGCCCTCAAACACAATTCCATAGGGGAGGAGTGGGGTTTGGAGTGCGCTCTTAGAAGCATCCAAATCCTTGGGCATCTTAGCTTTCCCTTTCTGCGGAGGAACATACTCGAGAAATTTCGTTGCAGCGTGTACTGGCTGGATGTCCTCTTCCCTATCTTCTGCTGCTTCCATCTCATTTATGAGAGCCTGTAGGTCCTCCTCCTCCTCGTCTGTCTCAATGGTGATATCCTTGCCCTTTTCTTCCATGGAGAGTTTACTGAACCATGGATTCCACGAGGACATGCAGACTGGTCCCGGCACCTGCTTATCTTTCTTGGGCCTCGGTGTCCGAGGCAATTTCAAGATTTCTGGCGCGACCCCAGTGTCTTCAGAAACATCATGCACCATTGGGTTCTGCGTGGCCTCGTTAGTGGTTCCTTCTGTATAGCCCAAACCTCTCCTGGTAGCCGTCATCCTGTTTGAGATGTCTATGGTCATTCGCGAACTTCGGGGCTCAAATCTTGCTTGTTGCTCAACACTCTGTGCTCTACCCAACTACTCAAATATCAAATGAACAAGTGTTGTCTTGTGGCTAGCCCTTGGAGTTTTATAGTGCCTTTTGAATTTGAATTTGACTGTTCCTCTCAATTCTGAGTCATTAATGCTTTCTTGGCGATAGATTGTGCCAAATCTTGTCCTTAATTCATGCCTCAAATGCTCGCCGCCTGCTCCCTTTTGCCTTAACTTGGACATCCTGTCATGAAAAATGAAACCAATGATTACTTCCCAGCCTACCTGCGCAGCAGTGAAAGCCCTCGTGCGCGGGCGCGAACCTTTTACCATGCTGATTCTGCGTGCACCTCCCTCATCACACAACTCCCAAACAGAATCTTTTAGAGTCCTGCGCTCTCTTTCAACTGTCTGGAGCATTGAGACTGTGCTCCCTACGACTAGTCAGGTGGTCGCACCACTTTTGCGAGACTTCAACTTGCCTACCAGCATAGTCCGCGAAAACTCCACAATTGCCTGTGCGACTGTCAGCGCCATGCGTTCTACTGTATGTAGTGCGCTCCCTTGGTTACTGCATTTGGTGAGGTACAGTCGTAGCCATGGCAGAAGAGTCATAAATTCTCGGTGACACTCTTCTAATGCAGTGGTAAAATCATCTATATCTTGCCTTGTCATTCTTGATTTATCGACGAGAGATTCCTATGCATTCTCGTTTTGAAGCCTCTTGATCTCAGCGTCCATCAAAATGATTTTCTTCCTCAATTGTACAGGGTCCTTTTTGACTTTGCAAAGTCTAAGGTTCCTTCGCCGGATGGATTTCTGAATCCTTATATGTTCAACCTTGTGTAGATGTGTGATTTCTTCCTCCTGGTCATCGCACATTGTCACCACTATAGGGTCCAGTACGTGCGGATTCCTTTTTGTTTTTTCTCAGTAGTTATGGTCTTCACTTTGTTCCGCACCTTTGGAATCGTCTCCGCATTTAGGGTTTTTCACATGGTCTGGTAGGCCCATTGAACCACTGGCACGCGCAGGTCCCAATCATTTCGTCTCGCCTGGTGAACCTTGTTTAGTAGTCTGCACACCTTATCAAAGGCTTCATTGTGGAGGATTGGTAGCGCGGGTTGCCTTTCCTACTGCTGGGGTTTGTTCTAATTCTCTATTCGGGGGGTGGTGTGTGCTTGTGCGGACTGTAGAGCATATGTCTGCACCCATCGGGAAAGGTGGGCGCACAAGTTTTTCCGCCCCTGTTGACTGACTTGCATTCGAAGCTGGGGTTTTCCAAAATGTAGGCGCATCATCCTTCTGCATCTGCGCCAGTCCTCAAAATTTCATCGATGCGTACCCCACCATTGTGCGGGTGTTGCGCGCAGTGCCCACTTTAGCACATCGAATCGCTACTGTTCTGGAACTACGCTTTCAAATTTGCTCAGGAATTCATACACCGCTGTTAACCCAACATATGTCGATAGCTCCCTTGCCTATGTTATCAATGCACTGAGCTAATCATCATGTTGCAGTTCAGTGTTGTTACCTCGTGTAGCCGATTCTGCCATCGCTCTATCTCTTCGTCTAAATCCGAAGTGCAGGAGCTTTCGCACTCCCACGAAATCCTTCCATTTGCAGTTAGATTCACCCAATCCTCTCCTTGCACAGTTATCTTATAGATACATTTGAGATCGTCATCATTATCGTCGTTGCGCACTGGTTCAGTGTATCGCGCTCCTTTGGCTAGATCTAGCAGTACTACCACGCATAGTGACTTTTTATCAAAGATCATTTTGTGCTTCTTTAGATTTATGACTCCATTCATATCGGTGGCCTAGTTTATTCCTAGTAGCGTGGGATAGGGATTGCTATCATCGAAAATCCCTATCACTTCAAAATCTTCCTGTGCGCTAGCACTTTCAATATCGATTGTTACCCCTTGCAATCTTCCCATGGGAAAAATCTTCTGTTGGTTCACCATTCATAACTGAATAGGGGACCATTGTAACGCAGGTCTGCCCATGCGTTCCCATGTTTTCTTTGGTAGTACATTCACGTCCAAACCCAGATCTAAGATTACCTGATCCATTTCGTACTCACCTCTTTGCGCAGTCAACCTCATTTCCCTTCCTGTGTGTAATGCATGCTTCCCAAGTTTTCGGACTACGTGTGGTTCTCCTGACCCTGCGCACCTAGTGATAAGTTCTTGTAGTCCTTTGACTGCCTTGCTGTTGTGCAACAGTTTCATGCATGTCTCCAGAAAAGTAGTGAGCATTGAAGGATCCATCCCTGGTTCTAGTTGATCCTTACTACCTGAAGTGGAGGCCTCTATGAATCTCTTCTTAGCTTCCATAAATGTCTTCTTCGCGTGTTCTAGATCAAAGTCACGTTATTCTGGCTGCTTCCCTTTATCATCTCCCATGGTCATACTACTCCTGAGCATCATGTTTACATTTAGGTCTTCTTTGCGTGGCTCAGACCTCATCATTTGTAAATTCTGGGTTAGAGGGGGCTGGAGTACCCCCTTTTCGCGCATCCTCGCTATCAGCGAAGGGCAGTCTTCTGCCTCATGATCAAACTGAGTATAGTACCAACATGATATTCTTGTTGAGTTTGTACAATCGCGGGCATAATTCCCTGGCCCTTCGCAATTATAACAAATTATTTGTCTGCGACCCCTTCTTGGTCCCATTCCACCTCGACCCTGATCGCGCCCTTGAAACCCAACTCGCGCCATCCATGCATTTGGGTCGAGGGCTCATGCTTTGGTCTGCACCCTATAGGCAGGAGTCCGGTCCATCATTAGTTCATAACTTTGGTAGGTGCGTTCATCATGGCCTACTAACCTGCAGAAATTAAAAAACAATTACTGGGACGTCTATGTATACTTCTGCAACTGATGACAATTTTCCGTAGTGTGTTTTCATCCTATTTGACAGATCACACACCATAGGGCAGACACCATGCTCGGCCCTTCCTATGCCTCTAATCTCAACGGCATCGATCCTCCTCCTACCATGTAGTTCGTGAATACTGGACAGTGGTCCTTGTCATGCCCTTGGTTTTTGCATTTTATGCACCATACTTCCTTGTGCACTTTCGGCCGAGGTGTCTTGTCCTGTTTCAAACTTTGCATTTCCAGACACAGATTCTACAGTTGCGTGTGGATTTTTTGAACTCCCAACCCAGGGTCTTGTATAGGGGTTCATGCAATCTCATTGCCATCTCCAACGCTTCAGCCTTGGTGGAAAGTTTTTGCTGTGACAACGTCGTTCTTAAGTGTGGCATAAGTGAGGCCACAAACCATGCGTGATGTTGTGCGTCTGTTAACGTCATATTGGATTTTCGGATCATACTATTCAACCTTTGGTCCAGATCCTGGGGGGTCTTGCCCGGGAGCATAGCAATCTCCTTAAACCTAATGATCGATTGTGTTTCTGATTTTGGCCTACTAAATTCCTTGTTTAGCGCGGCCCAGATCTCTGCAATCGTTGCGTTCGAGTGGTCATTAGAATGCTTGATATACCACGTTAATGCACGATCCTGCAACGTACTCACTAGCGTAGCCCTTTTAATATTATCATCCACGACGCCCTATGCTTCCCATACTGCTCTTACCACGAATCAGAATTGGTCCAGATCTTCATTTCCCACTCCTCTTAATACCGGTAGTTTGATCGCACTCGCCATACTGAACTGTAGTGGTGGCAAAGGTGGGGTGGGTGGAGATGGGGGTGAGGAGGGTGAGATGGGTGGCGGTGTGGGTGGAGGTGGTAAACGCGGAATGCGTTGCCTTATCAGACTAACCGCACTTCTTGGGGAAACTTTCGCGAGCTCTTCCTCTCTTTTCCACGAGGGTGAAATTAGGGGACTGTTTTCCAATTCTTCATTACTTTCGCTTCTGTAAATCTTTCTGCTTTGCGTAGTTCCAAACATTAATTTATTCGCATAACCTGCTTTTCACACAGTAGCATGTTAATCCAAGTGTTCAAAGATTTAATATACTTACCTTGCAGTCCCTTGAGAAAACGTCGCTCTACCTCACTGTAGCTGATGGTCGTGTCTACCGCAAACTCAGTGATAAATCCTCCTATTATCTGGTCGAGCCAATGGTCCATAACTCGTGCTATCTTATCTTCTGATTCTTCAAGTCTGCGCACTAACTCCGGAGTCCACACTATTGGTTTATCGAGCCTACACCTTCCCTGGTTGTCTGCTAACTTCACGATCCACTCATACAGCTCAAAGGGGAAAGATGCAAAGAAAATCTCGTGGATTTCTATATAAAAGTAGTACTCCAACCACTATTCCTTAGATACTCATGGAGTTTTGTTTTCCTGTGTCGCGAACTCATGAATCTTCTTGTCCAACCACTCTTCAATTTCTTTCTTTGTTGGATTCGAGTGGCACGACATCAGACATCCTTTATGCAGATCTCGGTCCCAGCAACAGAACCATTTGTTCACTTTTATGGGCCTGGCCCAGGTTCAGAAGTGATTTAGCCAAGCAAATCCCGATACTACTGGCCCTCTTGGCAACAGTCCGCGGAGCGCGGACTGAGGTCTCACCTGAAGTAGTATGGGAGGGTGCTAGAACTAGGTTTCCGCACCCTGGGGATGTCTGATGGGCTCTTGGAGGTCCGTGGTCTGACCCGTGGCTATGCACACTTGTTATTCCTTCACAACCTACAATGTTGTTTTTGCACAGCCCTACTCAGGGCACAACCTGTATAATACCCAAGTTCCTTGCTATTTAATTTGTTATTACTTGATTACTTAATTTGTGTGTGTAAGATTAATGATTATTACAACATATTCAACAATCATATTAGTGCGCATGATAAATAAACCAGTATAACCGTAAAGAAGACAATGTACAACAAATACACAGAACTAAGAATCAACTTCTCTTTATTAATCTTCAATCCCTATTACAGCATCGACATTGCCCTGCGCACTCAGCGGCAGGGGTCCTTGCACTCAGTTGCGGACTCTACTAGGCCTCTACGCACTCAGTTGCGGACTCTACTAGGCCTCTACGCACTCAGCTGCAAAGCCTCTTCCTACTACTATGACCCAATACACTTAGAATCCTACTTTAAGCTCGCACCATTCGTACTCTACTCTCTTATTTCTTTTCTATTAACTATCTTTACAACTTAGAGCCTCGCTCTATTTATACAATCCCATGGTCCGCGGACCATGGGTAGGTCGACATGACTTTACATTACATTACAATATTTTAGGGTGGACAGCCCTATGACTTAACCTATACTTCGCGCTCCGCGCCTGCAATTCGCGGAGTCTTACAAAACCTTTGACCAAAACTTGGGCTTTGAGCCCCAAAACATGTTGTGGGGGGATTCCATGTCCAACACAAAAAACAAAAAACAAAAAAAAAACAAGAAAAAAAAAAAAAACATATATATGATCAAGGAACATTTAGATAATATACTTGACAATAATGTATGCTTAAATTACTAGAACAAAATACATAATAGTTAAATATTGAACCAATAAGTACTCAATATAGAAAGCAACGAGATTGAAACCACAAGTGAGAAATTACATACCAATTCACATATTAGTCGAATAACTAGTAGCAATACATCTCATAGATACAAACATAAATGAATTGTTGATTAGTAGTAAAAAACAAAGCCACTATGCATGTGGAATGAATCTCTAACTCACAAATGTTAGATAAGCTTGGCTAGGTGACCTTTGAACTCATTTGAAAAAGGTGGACCCCTCAATTCCGTACAAGCCTAAGTCATGAGAGGAACTAAAGAAGGTTTTTGTAGTAGACATAATAATTGGTGAAACACTACTACGACCCTTGAATCTTTGTGTGTGCGTGTGTGAATATGCTATGCATCATGTGATTGATGTGCCTAGGAGATGTATTGTTCCTACCATGGGGGTAACACTGTTGACAACTATAGAATGTTTATTTACATGACTTATATGTTCGTAATTTTAATTGCAGCATAGGGGAGGACCAAAGGATGTAGCTTGTAACATATGTATGCTTCTTTACAACTAGAGTTAGAGCTATAACCAGGAGCTAGAGTCAAAGATATATTCTAGACAAAGCAAATAGAAGGAAAATTGATCCAAATTATTCCTTAAGATTTTAGAGACCAAAAGGGCTCTTAATTAGGAGGTGTGATTCAAAGTGGATCTAAATGCAAAGAAATGGTTGTAATTCTAAGTATCTAAGGCATTTCAACAATTATGGAAAATTATAAATGATGTAAAATACATTGTAAAGTAAAGTGGAACAAGATAAAACAGAAGAAAACAAGCATTTAAATAAAATAAAAAAATACATGATAGGAGGAATATATTGAGGAATCTAAAATGAAAGGTCAAGCTTGTTTCCTTTCCCATTATTTGGGCTCTCCCTATTTCTTCTTGTACTTTCACTCTCAAATGATCTTTTGTTGAAAATGAGTGAATGCAAAGGAAAATTAATTGTGTGAATTATTGAATGGTGATAGAGTCGTGAATTACATCATAACCTAATATTGTTGAAATTAAAGTTGATCGACCATATTTGAATGTGAATTTCTCCATCTAAGGTTCTAGTGTAACATCTTTGCCTTATGATGTGATTTAATTGTTGTGTATTTTTTTCAATCATTTTTCATTCCATTTCTATTTTGTTTTCATGATAGCTTGATTTATCATTTTGTTGGAATCATTGCTAAGTATATATAGGGAATATATAATCATTCCTTTCTTGATTTCTAATCCTAGCAATTAGAGGTCCTTATTGTAATGAGTATAATTTACCGTAAGAAAAATGTTTTTAGTTTTTGTATTCAATTTAGGGTCATGTAGTGGCTATATAACCAATCATGATTTAGTTTTTTGTATTCAATCTAGGGTCATGTAGTGGTTATATAAACTAATAATGATGTTGCAAGATAATTTTCTGGATATTTGAATTTCATTCCTACAATTACTTTACTAATTACAATAGCTAATATAGTTTTCCCATTCATCTAGTTTCCCATGCAAGATAAGTGATTTAGCTAAAAAAAAGATGTTACCTCACTCATGACACCTCATTTAGTTTCCATTCTAATAATTCATAAATAAGAATCAATTCATTAGTTGATTGCGACTATCCCTCCTACAATTGAATTGGGTGTGCATTATTAGTTCGTACAAAGCCCATGCTAGCCACAAAAGTCTATATGGCCCATACATAGCATTTGCAAACCACCTCTCTCTTTCTTGCGGTGCGTTAATTGTGTATTGAGTGGTTTCCTTGCACCACATTTCTTTATCACAATTATGGACGTGAATAACAAACCACCTCTTTATCTTATGATCAAAATATAATCCCACGAGGAATTCCAAATACATGTGGAAATTAGGGCAACCCATTGGTGGATAACGGTACTTAAGGGAGAAATATTTTGAATCCTGTTGATTATTCAAATGTTTCCATAGTTATATTGATGTTGGAGTTTAATTGTCAACGAGGAACATGGGGATTTGAATAGAAAATGTTCTAAAAACTTAAATTATGAATGAAAGTGCAGGGTTGGTTTAGTTAAGTTCCAATGTATTGCTACTGGATGAAATATCTGATCTCATATTTCACTAAACATATATAGATCAAGTAATAACATGGTCATAGATATGCTTATCTGATCTCATATTTCACTAAACATATATAGATCAAGTAATAACATGGTCATAGATATGCTTAGTAGGAGATACAACAGAAACATTGTTTCACCCATCCTAAAAGAATGTGCATCTCAGGCGGAAAATTATAATTCATTGTTCTTCCTTCCTATCACAAGTTCCATGAGAAGGATGCCAAAGCTATAGGCTTCAACTTTTGTTGATAACTGGCCATGCATAACATACGCTGGTGCCATATAGCCACTGAATATCCATATTACAATATCAAATATTACGTAGTAGGGAAAAATTTAAGAATAGGGTAATGATAAAGTTATATTTGCAAAGGAAAATGTACTGCTAGATTTATAAAGTAAAACTTAATGTCCGAGACCTTACATTCCACAAAACAAGGATGATGTAAAATACCATTATAACATTTTCGATTCTCTCAAAATGAGATGATTAATTGTTAACAACTTTTAACAGCAAAGATGATTTTCTTGAAATCTCACAAAGTTCCAGCCACTTTTGTCAAGGTGATGACGCAACTTTTATTTTGAGGAAATAGTTTTGCCAAGTCGTAATCTGCTATCTTCAGATTCAGATTATCACCCAATAAATATTTCTTGCCTTAATATCCTGATGAAAAATCCTCGGTTGAGAATCCGACCGAAGGTAAAGAAGCCCGTGAACTAGTCTAGTATGATGTTGTAACGCTGCTGTCCATCTAAGTTGTTTTTGTCTGATTGGATCTGTATCCAATTAGGACAATTTTAATTATCATGGCTGAAATAAGCTTTCTTCAAACAATAATACATCTTATTTACGTACATCACTAAATGGAAGCGACTCACAGAATATGATTTTAATCGAGGCTGCTATTCTATAGGTACTCATAGACAAGCAACCTTTTTTATCCCTCTTCACAACTTTCGGCCACCGAGTAGCTTCACAAGATTTTGATTCTGAATTTTGGTGATGAGCTTGATTTCAGTCGGAAATTCTCTTTTTCCTTTGCTTAGAACTCCTTTTTTTTGGACGAAAAAAACAGACTTTCATTCTAGGAATAGAGAAAGTTACATTTATAGGATTATATCAGATCATATTCATCGAATCATGTAAATTGGCTCGATTCTCCATATGACAGATCCACCACAGAAGAAGTGCAAGAAAGCAGAAAAACAGGGGAGTTTGCGGGGATCCCCACCCAAAAAGATGTCAACAAAAAAAGAGACCAAAACACCACAGCAGAGATGAGAGTTAATACTCAAACGATCCCATACCACAACCCCTACCAGCAGAGAACTTTTCAAAGAACATAAAGCCTGCGTAGAGGGAGAGATCAGCTTTTGAGAGTGCATCAGCCTCCACGTTCTGCTCCCATGTTGAAAGGAAACAACAGAGAAAGTGGGGAGAATGTTCCGGATCAACTGGATCCAATTGCAAAGAGCAAGGACCTCAAGAGAGCAATGACCCTAAATACAGTTGATCAAGACAATGGAGTCACCAAAAATAAGAAAATTATCAATGCCCAGCCAAGAAGAGCACTGGAGAGCTCCCCACAACACAATTAGCTCGGCCCTGTAGTTGTCCCTCCTACCACCATGCCAGGAGAAATGATAATGGACAGTAGGGTCCAAATGAAGCGAGACTCTGCATCCACAATTCCCTTCAGAAGAGGCACCATCAAAGGAACAGATAGGGAAAATGTCAGACAAATCGACATATGAGACAGTCCGAAGAGAGTACTTTGGAGTCCATGGACCAATTTCCTTGAAAAAAGCCGCAATGTCCAGAGCAACAATCATTGTCACAAGTAGCTTGCCTTCGAAAATCAAAGCATTCTTGGTGCGCCAAATCCCCCAAAGGACATAGAAGGGAAGGGTTCTATGGGATTTAGCTCTGGAATTCCATAATATGAAACATTCATCAGTGGAGGACACATCATTGATCTGAGGGACACCCAAAATTGTGGCCACCCTTGCCCAAATCTCAACAGCAAAAGGGCAATGAATAAAAAGGTGGAGGCTGTCCTCAGAATCCTGTCTACATAGGCAGCACCAGCGAGGTCCAAGGAAACCTCTTCTATGTAGATTGTCCCAAGTTAGTATGTAGTTGTGAATTTTCAACCACGAGAAACACTTAATCTTCAAGGGGGCTTCCCACTTCCAAAGCATAGAGGTAATGTCAGAGAAGGACAATGCTTGGGATGTGGAGGTAATGTGATCATAAGCGTACTTGACCGAAGTCCAGTCATTCCTAATGTGTTTGCCCCACACAAGCACATCAGACCTCTGTGAGATATTAATGCCCACCATACAAATCATGCTACGGTACCTTTCCCATTCAGCCAGGCATGTGGCTAGGAATGAGCAACCACACGCTGCGTGGACCACTCCCACAAGTTAGAAAGAGTATCTAGCCCCTGTGTGTTAAGGTCATTGATGATTGAAATAACGAGGAGGTGGTTGCCATTAAGGCCTTTGATTGCATCCAGGCCCACTTTTATTCCCATCCCATTACCCACCCTCTAGCATAGATTGTTGCAATGGCAAGGGATGGCGAGTCGGACACTGCTCCAGATTTTTGAAGAATTACCAACCAAAGGAACCCCCGCTGCAATCCACTCCTCCGTGCTTGCCTACTTGATATATTTCCCAAACATAACCTTTTGCCATGTTCCTGTCACGAAGAATAGCCTCCAAATGCTTGCAACCAGGAGGGCCAAATTAAAACTACGAGATTTAATGATACCCCATCCACCTTTCTATACAGACCTGGCAATGCTCTTTAGTCCCGTAAGATGAACTTCTACACATCACCAACTCCAGACCAAAGGAACTTGGCGGTGATGGAGTCTATTTTGTTAATAATCGCTTGTGGTATGTGGAAGATGTGCATCTAGTAAACCATAATGATTATCATAGTAGCCTTTATCATTATCACTCTTCCACCCAAGGAAAGTCATCCCTTATCCCATTTGGACAAATTTTTATCAAATTTGGAAATAAGACAATCCCAGTCCAAAATGGACTCTTTGTTAGGCTTTAATCTACATCCAAGATATTTGAATCCCCCACACATGGATCTGATTTTGACCCCAAAAATGTCCTTGATTTCAATCATCACCACGGACTCCTCTGAGTCAGTTATCAACTCTGTTTTTTCTTGGTTGATAATGAGACCATAATTTTTATTGAAATCTCCAAAAGTCTTGTAGAAAGTTTCCCACATAGGGAGCTTGGCCTCTCCAACACACAACACGACGTCCACAAACATTAGGTGGGAAATGCTACAGCCTCTAGTGAGATTGCAACCCATGATAGCCACTGCTTCAACTTTAGCCTTGATTCCTCTACTAAGAGCTTCCATAACCAATATAAAAAGAAGAGGTGATAATGCACAACCTTGTATGAGGCCTCAGTGTGTTTTGAAGAATTGGGAAGGCTCTCCATTGATGAGGATTGCCATAGACGTAGATGTTATGCAAGCCAAAATCCATTGAACGTGTCTATGCTTGAAGCCAATCTTATATAGAATCAGTGTGAGGAATTCCCAGTCCACACAGTCAAATGCCCTTCGGAGGTCAAACTTCATGAGACATGCTTTTAGTTTCCTCGTCTTGATCGAATGTATGCACTCTTGCGTAATTGCAATGGCATCTTGGATCCGCCTATTTGACAAGAAACCGAATTGCTCTAGAGAAATGTGAGGTGATAAAATCTTCTTAATTCTATTAGCAAGGGTTTTAGATATCATATTGTAAACACAGTGGCATAATGAAATAGGCCTAAAATCACAGAGTGAGAGAGAGTCTTTTTTCTTTGGAATAAGAGTAAGGAAAGTGGAATTGATAGCACCTGGGATGTGCCAAGAGACATGAACTACTTCCACCATGTTCATCAGTTTCGGCCCTATCATGTCGAAGAAAAATAGGAACAGCTTGATCGGCCAACCATGAGGCCCAGGGCTTTTCTCCTTTTCCATTTACTTGATAGTTTGTAGAAGTTCTTCCAATGAGATTGGATTATCCAACAGTAGTGAATCCTCATCTTTTACCATGAGAGGAAGCATTTCAACGAAACTCAATTTCTCCAGCATGTCGTCTCCCTCTCTTTCTTTAAATAAATCTTTGAAAAACCTGTGAGCCTCCCTTTTTATCTCCCTATCATAGGTATAAGTGAGCCTTGCTAGATCTTTAATAGCCCAGATAGAGTTGATTTGATTTATTTTGGAAGTTGTTTGATGAAAATCCTTGGTGTTACGATCACCACCCTTGATTTATGTAAGGCGACTTTTCTTCCTCCATTTCGCTTCTTGTGATTGGAGGATTTTGTCTTTCTTTGTCACTAAGTTCAGGATTTCTCATTGTAGTTGGAAAGATAATAGACCTGGGGTAATCGACTCCTAAAGCCTTGCAGTTTCAGTATCTAAAAATTGCAGCTCATTATAGAGGCCAAATCTCTTGTTGAAAATCCAGGTTCTTTCAACCTTTTTTAGTCACAGGAGTTTGTCCTTGATATGCAATATGGGACAATCAAAGAGAGAATCAGTTGTAGGGGACCAAGAGTAGAGAACCAGTTTCTGAAATTGTCAAATCATATAGCCATATTGGGTTAAATTTAAAGGGTCTCTTGGGAGAATCCAACTCTGCATTCCATTCCAACATAATTGCATCATGATATGAAATGTCGGAGAAAAAGGCCTAGGATTGGATTTCGTTTAATTTCTGGCACAAGATTGAATTGACCATGAATCTATTGATTCTTTTAGCAATACCCTCTATTCCGGAGCGATCATTCCACCATGTTGGACATAGGGGATATGAAGCCACATCTCTGAGGACGTTGTCTTCTAACATTTCTTTCAAATATCCAGCCATTGAATCCATTTTGGCCCTATGTCCCCAAACTTTGTTTTCTGCAATTGTAAATTTCATATCCCCAACAATTATTATAGGATGGATGTCTAGAATTCTCAAACTATGTTACCAGAAATGGGAAACGAGAAACAAGAACGATACGAGAAACAAATTTTGCAGGTTTCGTGTATAAGAAACGAGGAGAGAGAAAAAACAAGATTAAAGGTTAACAATATAAAACACAACATTAATCATAAAAATCTTATGTTTCCACATGCGAAGTTCTAAAGAAACATTTATAAAGAGTGATTTACTTTTAATCATAAAAATCTAATGTTTCCACACGTGAAGTTCTAAAGAAACATTAAAAAAGAGTGATTTACTTTTAAGAAAGATGTCATAATTTTCCAAATCCAAAAATTTAGGCAATCATTACTTCCAAAAAAATAGTAAACATTTATGAGAATAAGAGATTTGAAATATAAATAATTAAATGTATCTCTAAAACCACTTCTAGAAATTCATTTGCAAAAGACAAATAAACTTAATAATCTAGATTGTCAAGTTCATTTTCTAGAATGGTTGTTGACCTTGACCCAATTCAAAAAGCATTATTATGGTCAGTAGACTCCTTGGTACTATCAAGCATGTCTTCAGCATTTTCTTGTATCACCTCAAGTGGAAGCTCATCATCTCCATCATCTTGTGAACCACCATAATCCCACATTCTAGTGGTTCCATTTTTATACTCTAGTTTTTGTCGAGACAACAAGCATAGATTTGAGTGTACAAACACCAAATCTTGTGCATTTTTTGTACCTAGGCGATTCCTCTTTGATGAATGTATAAAGGCATATTCACTCCAGTTTCTTTCACATGCCAATGAACTAGTAACCTGTAAAACAAAATTAACGTTATGTTAGCAATAGACATTTGAAATCTTAAAAGGACAATAATAAAAAATGAACATTAAACTTAATTTCTTAAACAATAAATCAATACATTAAAGGTATTCGGTATTGATCATACCTATGAAAGCAAACAGATAGCCAAACTATGAAGCAAGGGAGTCCCTGTACCATATTGCATCCAAAAGTCTATGGGTCCAAGGTTTTCTCTATTGTATGCACAATTCTCATTTGCAAAGTGGTCTTTTGATCTCAAGTACTTTCACAACTCAAGTCGTAAAGTAGTGCGATCTTGACGATCATAACACCTACTTATAAAAGTGTTCTAATTTTGCATCACCTCCACATATGTAGACAATTTCTTGTGAAACCATTTAGGATTGAATAAGAATGAAATTGAATGAAGAGGGCTATGAAGCATTTTCCACCTTGTCAAACTAAGTTCCCACACTTCATTTCTAGTGTCTTTGTCAATCCTAGAATTTTCATCTTCCATTATATCATGAAGTTTCTCTCTCATTTGATCCATACTCTCAAAAAAATCCCCTAAGCATGGTTGATCACTATCAAATATGCGAAGGGTGGAAACAATAGGTGTGATCAAGGTGACAATATCCTCCACTCTCCTCCAAAAATCCTCTGAAGAAACGCCAATAATAATGTCCTCAACTTTTGGGCCATCTCCAATATGAGAACCCTTCCATCTCTGCCAATCCATTGATACCACCATCTCTCTCAAAGATTGATGCATTTTAATAAGGCGTTGAAGCATGATGAATGTAGATGCAAATCTAGTCTCAGCGCATCGAAGAAGCTGAAGATTTGCATATTTCCTATAAATTGCTATGGATGCTGCATGATTAACAATAAAAAAAATTAGCATCTTTGCTTCATTTATAGTTTTCCCAACCCATGCAATGTTATTAATATCTTTCATGAGAAAATTCATGCAATGCACTTAACAAGGAGTCCAAAATATTGTTGGATATTCATCCTCAATCAACCCCCTAGTACGGACATTATTTGAGGCACTATCTATATAATTTGGACCACATTTTCTCTTCCAACCTCCTCTATTTTCTCTTTGAAGAGACCCATTAGGTATGAGCCATATTTTGTCTTTCCTGTGGTATCATGGGATTTTAAGAACATAACTCCTTTCGGGAAAGATACCAAAATATTGATAAGGGGACGATGGTTGACATCTGTCCAACCATTTGAGACAATGGAGACCCCAAATTCTTTCCAACTATCTTTAATGTCATGAAGTCGAGTTTCGACTCGAGCCCTCTCTTCAGATAACACTGTCATCCTCATCTTTTCATAACTAGGAGGCGTTTAACCTTTAGAGGTAGTGTTAATTAGATCCCTCACTATTTCCTTCCAATAAGGAGATCTACAAATATTGAAAGCTATGACATTTGCGAAAAAAATCACTCAATGGATGCATCAAGATTTCCCCTCCCTTTCACATCCCATGAATTTTCAAGGTGGGAATCTGAAACTTGATGTTGAGAATAAGAGTGTTGACCACCAACTTCCAATCCACTAAGATTGTTGTTGGTTTGAATTGAACCTTCAACAATATGTCTCAATTTTTCAAGTTCATTAAATTGTTTATGTAGAGATGCTTTCTTTGTTTTAGGTACACTCGTACATATAACTATTTGTTCTTTTTTCCCCATTCGAAATAAATGCCATCGAACTCTTGCTACACTCCCTGTTTTCTGTGTTTTACAATAAGGGTAAAACCAAGACTTTGAACCGCTTGATCCACTTGCTCCTCCACTATAAGATTTAGTGCATTTCACGACTGCCCATAACCTTGCTTCAAAGGCCTTTTTTGCTTCTTGATATTCTTTTCTTTGGAATTTTTTTGATACTCCTATTGAAGAAGTCTGTTGTGAAAGGGGTGGTCTACTTTGTGAAGTTGGTGAACTTTCTTCCATTGTAATGACAAATTAGTAGAATAAAGACTAGATAATTCTCTTCCAAAACCAATTTTAATCTGCACAGTTTATATTTGAAAACTAATTAAAAAATAAAAGAAAAAATAAAAGTGATACTTAATTAGAAAGTACAATTAACAAAGAGTTTGAAGAAATAAATTTATTCACATGCATAGTTTAATGTATTACATGAGAGAATATACTCATAGAGCAATCATAATCTCATTTGATGTAAAATTAAATTCAAAACCGTTAAATTTCATTACTATACTTAAATTTTACAATGTGATATGTAATAAGTGTAATTCTATTAATTATTTTTAGCTGAAATATTAAAAAAACATAAAATTCCATTAGTGGTACAAAAAAATATATTTAGTGCCTATTATTCAATTATTGTTCACTTCAATGTTTTTTCTATTATTGCTATTTGACCTTTATGGCTGGAAAAAGTAGTCCCTACCAAATTTTAACATAAATTTGAAACATAAACATTAATTAAGTAATTAACAATTGTGAAGCTTCAATTTATGTGCATTTGAAAAAAAAATACTATCCAAATGAGTTAAACTAAAGTAATTATAACTATCCATACAACTAAAACTAAAGAAATTTTACATGATAAATACTTAAGTACTTAAAAAAATAAACTAAAACAATTGTGAACACTTAAATTTTTACATCACTTATAGATAAGTGCTTGTACCACAAGTAAGTGATAAGTGCTTGTACCAGAAGCATTTGAGTGTAATAACAATAAAAAAGTATAAAATTGCTTGACAGAATCTGGGACAAAGCAAATAAATTTATCTTAATTCGATGGAAATAAAAGAAAGTGGCCCTTACATGTTGAACATGTGTTTACACTTTTTATGACATTACTATTTATTAAGTTAAAAAAGGAAAGAAATTATATTGTTACAAATGACCTGGTCAAACATCAAGAATATAACTAGAGAGCACCTAACGCTATGAAAAATTTCTTCTAACACTCCAGAGACATTACATTCATTTATATTATTTTCTAAGAAATGAACCATTTGTTTAAAATAAAAGGAAAAAATAATTGCATCAGACAACGCATTCATTTATATTATTTTCTAACAAATGAATTATTTGTTTTCAATAAAACGAAAAAATAATTTTATTAGACATCACTGAAAAATATTTTGTTCCTAAGTGTTTAAAAATACATAAATCCAGGAGGCAATTGGATTACATGGCAAATGATGATTGGCAAGGGAGTATTCTTCACCCAGGAATAGTCATAGCGATCTTTATGGAGTATTTGCAGGGCAATCCTAAATTGAAAAAGGTGTCTGATTGATTGGCATATTGTCATGGTGAAGTGAACAATGAAGTGATAGAGTGGTGGTTTTGGATTTCTTGGAAATGATTCTGTGAGCCCTAATTGTTAGTTTTAATGAAAAGTGAGAATACTTTTGTGGAGAATATATGTGGGACGTGAATTTTATTCTTGTTGTCTGGGTACTGGAGTCTCCCACCAAGGATTTGAAGCTCTGATGAATTTGGGAATGAGGCTGATGATTTTGAAAAGACAAAAAAAATCGAGCTTGAATCTGTAATTAAATATTTGTAATTAATACAAATTTACACAGTTTGCCTATATATATACAAGTTAAATAAATACTCAACAACAGATTCATATTGTTTCAGGAAAAAATGGAAAGGTTTAGGGATTTCTTTGATCAAGGCTTGGTTTATATACAAGTTAAATAAATACTCAACAGCTGATTCATATTGTTTTGAGAGGGAATTGTTTCGTGAAAAAATTGAAAGGTTTATGGATTTCTTTGATCAAGGCTTGGTTAAGAAAAAGAATAGATAAACATTGTTTCGAATATATATATAAAAGAATAGATAAACATTGTTTCGAATATATAGGGGAGGGTCGCCATTACATGTGTGCCCTCCCCGCCACGTCACAAAACCACGCGTCAAAGCACATGGAGCCGGTACGACACCTGTCCACCGTGGAGCTCCATGTGTTGGCCATCATATCATCGCATAAAACTTTGTGTTCACGCCATTTCAGAGGTTTGTTTGGGGTCATTGCTGCGATGTTCCATTTTCCCTTTGTCTTTCTACTCGGGGCCGGTTGTTGGGCGAAGCCCCCCGCCGAAGATGGCGTGGGACGGCCCCAGAACCTACGCACTTCGTCTTTTATTCGTGTGCTGTTCGAAGCATTTGTTCGATTGACAGGGTTTGTGGACCTGCGCGCTTCGCCTGGTATGCAGGTGCTGGTGCAAATGTTTGCTAGAGGTTCAGGGTTTGTGGTTGGAACATCGCTTCTGTTTTTCTTGTGCTTTTCCGCATGGATTTCTTGGTCGTTCTGGAATGCTGGTTGTTTAGCATTTCTTTGGTGGTGGTATTATTCGGCAATTTTGTTGTTTGGGGAGGAGTCGGTCGCAGTTTTACTGAGCTTGAGGTAATTTAAGAATTTGCTGTTAATTTGCTGTTTTGTGCTGGTGGTTTTGGTGGTTTTCTGTTGTCTAATGGCTTTTTCTTCTCGTTGTAGGCGTGGAAAAGGTCGTTGCAGGTGTGGAGAAGGTCTGACGAGCTCCGAGGAAGGTGGGGAAGGTCGGCGACCATCCATGGCCTGTATCCCGTAGGATTTTAATCCTACCAGCAATTTCTCTATGTTTTTCAACACAAGCAACTCTATTTGGATATTTTGTAAACTTTCTATGGCATTTTTTTGAGGGTTTAGGGTTTTTGGGATATTTTGATGCTGTTTGTTGTTGAAGGTTTAGGGTTTTTGTGGAAATTTCACTGTTTTCACTGTTATTTTTGTTGTTTTCGCTGTTATTTTTGCCGTCCTGTGCCCTCGGCTGTCCCGTGCCATCCTCGACAGAGGGCTTCACCCCACAACTGGCCCCGAGTAGAAAGACAAAGGGAAAATGGAACATCGCAGCAATGACCCCAAACAAACCCTCGAAACCCTCTGTCGCTGCACTTAATTGACTTGCATAACATTTCCCTTAGGCTTCCCTTTTAAAAGCTGATCCTCTCATGGCATCCATCACCTATCTTCACCTCGTCCGTGAAAGATTTTGTTAGGAACTTCACTCTTTGTATTTGAAATGAAGCCTCTCTCGCTATTTCACTGCTCACCTATCCAATAGTTTCATCTTGCAATTTTCTTAAATTCACTTTAAAAATAATTTTCGGGTTCCAACCACTCTGAATGACCACAATCCACTTCTCTTTAAAGTCTGAGATCAATGGATATCATTATTAAGCCATTGCACTTTTGTAGAAAGTCGTTAGATTGACTAATTTGAGTATATTTACAGTTAAGCAAATTTGGGGTTATTTTGGTTGGGCTGAAAATAACAAATTCTTTAATGGCCATATGTATGGGGCTGTATAAGTCTACCATTGCAGTTATTTAACTATGAGCATATATAGCTTCCCTGCATTTATATCTATGAACAAATTAGTTATCTGTTGTTAACCCTTAATTATCTAACAAAACTTACATGCCCTGAACCAATGAAAATCAGTGCACCAAATAGAATGAAAAATATACAATTGAAACATTCAATTTGTTTCAATTTACAAAGGCAAATTCTCCAACAGCTTTGAGTGGATTCTCAATTTACACAGTGCAGTTTTGATCTATAACACTTGATTTATTGGACATTCAATTTAGAAGACAAATTTCTCCAAACTGCTTTGAGTGGATTCTCATTTATACAACACTTTTCCATTAGTTTACATTTTGATAGTCCCCTGAATTTAATACTATTGTTGCTAAATGTGGATTCTATCATCATAACTGAATAATTCGATCCCGAATTCTTTTTGGAAATCTAATTTGATGCGACCATAAAATAAATAAACAAATAAGGAGTTCACACATTTTACAGTCGATTCCAAAACCAGTTACTCATGGTTACAGAGATAAGAGAATAAATATTTTTAGTAATGAATTATGTTCTCATACATAAAATGCATTTCAATAACTAACCCTTCTCGGGGTCCAACGATAAAACCGTACTGTATCAGTGACTTTTCATTTTAATTTAATTAAGGATGTGGATCCTATAAATGAGAAAATATGACTTATTCCTAGGTCCCGCTGATTCAGTTGTTCACTTCAAAGTTCTAATGTATATTAGTATCTGATATAATAGTTTACTCATTATGTGAATATCTGAAGTAGTCTCTGTTTCCAGCCCGTCTTGGGGTTCACTGACTAGCTATTACAGAATACAATGGGTAGAAATTGCTTTGTAAGCATTATGGTTGAAGCATGAGCTATCAAGTTGAATGATGTTCCTTTAGATAACGGTCCACTTATTGGAGCCATAAGTGAGTTTAGAGCTTTGTACAGTGCTGCAAATTTGATGCCTTCAATGTTGAGATCGAAGGCATCCTTTGGAAAAATCTCACCATCATCTTTTTCTGTAGAATTCATGTAAAGAAAACTAGGTATAATCTTAATGATCTTTTCCTGCATTTTCCTAATTTTCTCCTCAGAATAACTGCTCAATACGTCCTCGATTTTGAGGGTGTTTCTGGTTTACAGGAAAATTTTGTTCACGATGATGGGCTGCCATAGCTGGGCTTCATGCCCTGGCTATCTTGATGTACAGTTCTATATATACATGATTAAATGATAGGTTTTTTCCTACTCTACTTAATAATGAGTGCTCTCAAAAAATTATTATGAGATAAGACTGTCTGGTCATTTGATTTCTGTATTTAGCCTTTTTCATATGCAACTTGATATTATTATGAGATAAGATTGTCTGGTCATTTGATTTCTGTATTTAGCCTTTTTCATATGCAACTTGATAATGAGTGCTCTCAATCATAATAATACTGTCTGGTCATTTGATTTCTGTATTTAGCCTTTTTCATATGCAACTTGATAATGAGTGCTCTCAATCATAATAAGACTGTCTGGTCATTTGATTTCTGTATTTAGCCTTTTTCATATGCAGCTTGACAATGAGTGCTCTCAATTTCTCAAGTGTCCCCTCAATGAATAAAATTATCAGTGGCTTTTTGACATTTAATAAAACTTATTATGAGGTAGATTGCCTCCTCATTTGAGATTGTTTGGTCATTTGATTTTTGTATTTAGCCGTTTTCCTAAGCCTTTGGCCATTATCTCTTGTCCAGAGTTGGAATGGAATGTTATTATTGAATTCCCAAACATCGCAGCAATGACCCCAAACAAACCTCTGAAATGGCGCAGACACAAAATTTTATGCGATGATATGATGGCCAACACATGGAGCTCCACGGTGGACAGGTGTCGTACCGGCTCCATGTGCTTTGACGCGTGGTTTTGTGACGTGGCGGGGAGGGCGCACAGAATAACTTATAGAAATAGTTTTATCATAATTAATATTTTACAGAAAGACATATTCCATTGAAAATTTCTTATCAACACACAGTTAGGTTGCCACAAGAAATCACTACTAGGTTGTAAGCCAAAATGTTTCTTGGGACAAGAAAAAGATACAATCTAGTGTTGTAAGCCAAAATGTTTCTGTGACAAGAAAAAGATACAATCTAGTGTTGTAAGCCAAAATGTTTCTGTGCCAAGAAAAAGATACAATCCATCCAAAATCCACATCATAATGTGGTTAGAACCAAAAACATATGACACCCCTATTCTTTATGGCCCTGAGAATCTTGAGTGCCAAAACTCCCCGAGTTACCTTCTTGAGCCAGGTAGGTTGGCCTACCAGTCAAGGGCTGATTAGGAAATGGTTGATTGATGCCATATGATTGATTCCAATTTGCAGCTTCCAACCATGGAGGTACTGAGGACCCATACCTCACATTTGCACTACTGAACCCTGCATTAAGTGGAGGTGTGTAATGAGCATATAGAGAATTGACACCAACTCTGGTAGGAACAAGGCAAGTGGGTGAACCCTCGGTTTGATAGTGGGGCACTTGAATGTTTATGAGATCTTGGAATAATGGTGTATTATTTGCAATGGATTCCAATGAATTTGAAATAATCCTGGTTTCATAAGCTATTCTTGTATCGTTGATCATCCCTTGTTCCTTTTCAAGCATTTTTTGTGCCTTTCGTTTTTCCTTTTCTTGTCTTGCCATTTGCTTTTGTTGGTCCTTAACTTGCCTTGCTTTATCTCTTTCAATCCTTTCATCTGCTCGACGTTGTGCTGCAACAATCCTTGCTGCCTTCTTCTCCTTGACTAGATCCTTCTTTTTCTGTTTTAATTCTTGCATTTCAAATTTCTTTTTTTTCTGACTCAACTAACACGTTTATATAGTCCTCTGAGGTGAGTAACTGTGAGCTTCGGCCCAGACAAAGACTACCTGGTGCACCTTGCTTTTTTTTCATTGATACTCTCTCTACTGGTAGCTTTAGGAACCGTCCAAGTGTCTTCTCCACCCCTCCCACCTGCATGTCATTGCTTGGTACTTCCCTTTCAGTATCTGTTGGAACTGATTGAACCATATCATTATCTTCATTTGATGCCTCATTATGTCCTTCATCTTCTTCCATTGATCTATTGTCCACAAAAAAATGAACAATTTCACTGTTCAATTCTGCTGGTTGTGAGGGCATGTTCATGCTTTCTTCATTGGTTGTTGAGACACTATGTGCAGTCATATTGATCATTGCTTCTGCTAGCCATGAAGGTGGGGTTACTTGGCTTGGCAATGTCAATTGGTCATTGTCAACTACATGTTCAACAATATCATTAACAATATCAGCAACAGGAATTTCATGTTCTTGAGTTGGTGGAACAATCTCCATGTTACTAAGAATTTGTTCATTGTTATATTGTGTTTCACATACAGTTTCATCATCTTCAGCATATAAGTGTCCTTGAGACAGGGAAATCATATGACCAGCTGCAACAACATCATCTTGGTCATCTACTTCTTGCACTTCAACACCTGTTTGGACATTCCCTTCTTCCCAACCATCCACATGAAACGCTTGGCTACAACCAGTATCATGCATAATAGCATCATAGTTCAGTGGCTAGATTCCTGTCCTCCTAAAGCCAGCCTTGATATTTGATGGTGTCAAAGCCCTTTTAAAAGCTTTACTTGCAAGCTCTGCTAGCTCAAACTTTTCACCTCAACCCCTGTATTCTTTTCCATCCATGCAGCGTGCTCCGACTTGAAATAGTTCTTGAAAGGGCCAAACACACTAAAATCAAGGGGTTGCAACCTATGAGTGGTATGAGCGGGCAATGTCAACAGGTCGATGCCTAAATTGTTTGCTTCCTCAATTGTTTGTACAGCCATGTGGCTCCCATGCCATCTAATATCAAAAGGTGTCTGTTATTAGGCGAGACGTCACCTGGTACCGATGTAGCAAAGTGAAAAAGCCAACTTAGAAACAGTTCTTTAGTCATCCATGCATGGGGATGTGCAGCCATGCATGCACCTGGTTCACAGTTCTGTATATAGTTTTTCAGTTGATTTTTACCTTTGAATAGATAAAATCTTGGGATTGAAGTACCAATTGCATTGACACAACATAAAATAGTTATCCACTCCCTGCTCTTGGGCAAAATCTTTGGCACATTTCGGCTCCCTCTCTTGGAAATTACCCGCATGCCACAAGTCCTCCCTGCCTGTAAACCTGTTTCATCACAGTTCCATATATGGTCTGCTCCATAAGAATGTTTATCGTAAGCACTAGAAAGTGTGTCATAGAACTTTTGCACAACTACAGGGCGCAAATTTAATGCTCTGTCTCTATCAAGGCCCTCAGAAGTACACAATATAAGTTCTGGATGCCTTTTTTTAAACCCAAACCACCATGATTTACCAGGAAACCCATCTTTGAATGGGTTTGGCCTCCCTTGACAGATTTGAGCAACTGTTGATTTGAGTTGTATCAACTCTAGCCCATGTCCCAGTTGGGCCATCTCTTTACACCACTCAACCACCTCGGCCTCCTCCTCCTCAGTCATAACTGTAAGAGGCCCTCTACGTTTTGTATGAGCCAGTCCATTTGTCCAATAATGTATTGATGAGGGAGGCATACCATGTTTTTTTGCAGATGCTCGAACTGAGTATCCATTAAACTCTATGTCGTCAATTGCAACTAACATTTGTTCTTTTGTCCATCCTCTTATAGCACTGATCTTTTTAGTTGAGCTTGCCCCTTGGACTGTTGTTAATGGTGGTTCTGTGGCTGATGGTGTGTTAACATCAGCTGTTGTCACATGGTCATCTTCAACAATGTTCCCTGGTGCATTGTTGGCATTGACATCAGCTGGCCTGTCATCATCAGACGATGTGCATCGCAGCTGTGCACCCCTTGTCACTCTCCTGCCACTTCTCCTTGTACGATCAGAGTAACTTCCTTTTGCCATAGATGCAACAACCTGTAAAATTATTGCATGCATTTAGACATTAGAATATTTGTAAATTGTGCTGTATTACTTCTGCAAAAATACTTTTCCTCTATTACAAGAAATTATCAACATGTATGTTACTGTTTTCATAATGAGAGTAAATGTTTCACTTTCATAGGGCAGTGTCAAAATTTTGCAAATGTCATTCCAAGTAAATCCATAGTTCATCAATTTAACAGCTTTTATATGGATTCAAGTAGGATTCTATGATAGTTGTTTCAGATATCATTTTCCATTTACTTTCAACAGCTTTATACAGCTAAACCAATGAGGTATGTAAACATGTATGAATTACGTCATTCTCCTTATATCTGTTAAAGATTAGGGAATACAGGTAATAAGCAGGCTATTCAATATGTACTTACCCTATAGAGTAGAGTGTAATCATTACTAATGGTTGAATAAGTGCCATAAGTAGAACCATGGAAATCAAAGTAATGAGGAAATAGAGCTTGTTACATTAGGATATGCGTATACAGTGATTACAGTCTATCCATATGTATTGATTATGGAGAGAACGTACTCTATATACCAATAAGAAGAAAGGTATTTATATAATAGGAATGACTAAGAGCGAGAACCCCGGGATATCATGTTGTATATTGATTAGCTTGTCACCTTTGTACCTTATCTAAGCTTATGACAAGCTATGGAATTAGAACACAGTAGTTACACATGACTCTTTCTAACCATGCTTGTTTACCTAATCACTTGCTTGTCTCATTCTCATTACACTGGGCATAAGTAATAGCACAGATATTTTATAAGTAACATCATCTAAAGGTTGACCTATCAGTACTAACCTAAGAAATACCTGTATAGATATGATATAGTACATGTATCACAGGTTGGTTATCTACCTAATAGACTAGATTCAACTTTAATATAGGTATAACATATGTAATTATACAGAGCTTTGTTCTAGCTCACTCATAGATAAGGGTGAACTGAAACCATGCTTAGATACTAATACGAGCCTTTTAGTGTATAGAGCTTACTAGTGATAAGATGAATGAGATCCATTGAATATGATACATACCTTTGTTCAATGTGTTATGTTATATAGCTTATACAACTTAGCTTCATACTAGATCATGTATTGAGTAAGATACACGAGTTTCATCAATTCCAGTACTCTGGCCGTAATCATACTAGTATACCTGTTCTAACTTATAAATAATCTGTATAGGTATATCCCTAATTAACACTATCATAACATGTAAGAAACATAGACCCTTAGTAATACATGTTCCTTATCACTAGTCTCAAGCTTCATTAGTATCACTAAACAATTACTTAGCTTAGGCTATGATTAGAGCTTGTATCGTTTCATCATAGTTCATAAGGTAAGCATATCCATATTCAACATACAAAAAGCAACACGTTTTAAGCATAAGATGTAATCAGAGCTATGACCAAGTTGGTTGATTAGATGGATACGACTGTATTCAATAGGTTCAATTCCTATAAGCTAAACAAGATGTGACTACAGTACTAACACGACATACGTAACCTCTGTGATATGTAAGCTGTAATCACTATGAAGTTGATGATCGAATAAGTGTCGCCATAATAAGCTAGAACACATATATAAACTCTGTATAAAAAAGGTTAACTGTAACCCTATGGACAGAACTATAAGAACAATGAATTTCAATGGCTGTTTGTGAAACCATCCAGGTATCCTTCTAGCAATTATGGCTAGACAGACCATGTAAGAAATATGATAAATGAAAACAATGAAAACAGAACTGTAAGAAGAATGAGTTGTAATTCATATAACTAACTTGGATATATTGGCCACTATTTTGTGATGTTGTCTTCAAGGTTTCTGAATAGTTTGAAAGCATAAGATGCAACTTCAACAGTGGGTGGACTTCTTTTATAGTTTTGGGGACTTGAATTTAATTGGTGGACATGGATGCACATGGATTGCAATGGCTTCATTTTGAATGTGTGGTATAGATTTAATTTGATGTGATCTAATGGTTGGGAATTGGTTATTTGTTGATCCATGAGCTTTGATCTGTTTTAATGAGAAATAGAGTGAGTTGGGTGTCATTTATTACAGTTATTGGGTCTGGGTGTCATTTATTGAACAAAGTGGGTTTAAATGTTATTGGGTTGGGTGTCATTTATTGAACATAGGGTGTTTAGTTGTTGAACAACACAACAGTTATGGCTGACATACATTCCCTTTTGTTATGTGCAGGTAGGCATATTTATTTGGGATGCAAAGTTGCAGTTCTAATGAGTGGGGGTTGAAGTGACTGCTGCTTTGTATTTCTGGAATAGAACAGTTTGGAAGCCTTTATGGCTTTAGCTGTTTTCTACTTGGGTCAATATGTTTTGCAGTATTAAGTAGTAAAATTCTATTTATGGACAGTTGTGGGCCTAGTCAATGTATGGGGAAATTTTGGACATAAATTAATACTTATTTATACATAATGTTATTTATTTTTGTTTAAATTTTGGTTTCAAAAGTCTCAATTACTGGTGGTGTGGTGGGACCAGTACTATATCAATTACTGGTCCCTGCACAACATTAGGAATCTCTCCCCTATATTTTATGTTTTCATATTATCAATGTCATTTAAAAATGAAAAGGAAATAGAGCCAATCAAATAAGTTGTACTTGATATTTATTTGTCCGAGGAGTTGTCGAAAATGAAAATGGTATGGGTTGTCAGACCAGATTTAAAATAATAGCATAGATGCATTGGAGTGAATTTGTTGATTGGAGTGAACTTTTGAAAATTGTAATTTTTTTTAGTTTTATAGATATTTCAGAATAGTTTTGAAAAATATTAAAAGTTACATTTAATTAATAATTTTGTTATTTTTTTTATTAATTTTAAGATTCTTGAATATAATTGATATCAAAAGTTTTTTACTAAAATTTATTTAAAAATATATAAGGACAAAAAAAATTAAAGGTTTCTAAACATTTTATTAATGTTTTATAAAGATTTTGAGTTTTTTTTACTTAGTGACTCTTATATATTAAAAAGAAAAAAGGTTTATATTTGGACACACAAAACCATGTTTTCTTTCTCTTTTGAAGACTTTAAGTAGGGAGATCAATTCTTTTCTCTCTTTGAAGACTTTAAGTGTGTGTAAAACTGTAACAATGTGATTTTGTTCAGAATTTAGAGACCATTATAGTCTTCTTCACTGAGAAATGGGAAGAGAGTTGCCTTGTCTTGAAGAGTAATGCATTCTCATTGTTTAGAAGGCACTTGCTTGGATGAGAGCTTCAGCCTACGCATTATGTTGTGGAGATTTATGAGCGGGTTCAGTCAAGTCATGCCAAAAGAAAGCCATAAAAGACTATAACCCGAGTATAAGATTTTATTTTATTTGTTGCAGCTTAATATGGTCATGGGGAAAATTGTTCGGTTCCTCTAAGCCTTTATAAGGCAACCACCAAAACACAATGGCAGCAGGGCATCTATTCAAAGGCCTATATACCCTATGCCTCTTGATGGAAATGGGCATGTTATGCTCAAATCCTCTCCTACACTCTGGCAAAAACAAGTTCATAAATTTCTGATAGTCTACACCCTAAGTAGGGGCATTTTGTCTTTGTTTGAAAACAGATGTTACCTACTATGGTTATGGGGCATTGTTCGGTTTATTTTTTGAAGAACTCTCCCCCCTCATTTAATAAATGAACATATGTCATGGTATCATATTCTTTAAATTCAACAAAAATCGAAACCACGGCTAAAATAAGAACACCGTTTAGACCATACCTCCAACCAGAAAGTAAAGTAAAATAAAAAGTCGTAAGATATATAGAACAAAGACCTTCAAAAGCCAAGCCCACCATAAGCATGTTAGTGTTCTACCCAACTGTGCAAACTATATTCAATGTTAGCAACAAAAATCCATTATCAATGCAAGAAGAGTGCAATCGAAATGAGAATTTGTTGCATCTTAAGGATCAATTTGACGATGTATAACATTCTCATCAGTTGAACAAAATGCATTAAAACAAATTAAGCTATTGCAACCTATACAATTTCCTTTTGGACTTCTCTTTAAAAAAAAACTAAACCAAGCTATCAGCCAAAAAAAACCATCCAACGAAGCTAGCAGTTTTCTTCTTCTGAAGTTCTTCTCAGTAGTTCCAGCAACCTCCAAAATATATCAATGACAAGAGAGTGTTAATTATTTGCAAGTTTTTACTACACATCTTCCCCTGTATGATATAAGAATATTCACTAAAATATAGTTCAATAATGATATATAATCACATAATCATAGTAGAAAATACAACTTGAACAGATCTCCAGAAAAATTCCTGTTGTCAATGAACTGTAGTGAAAGAGTAAAGAGGTCAATCGCTAGCCTAGTTTCATTGAAGTAATATGAAAACATACCCGGGAATTGGGGAATCTCAAACAAATCTAGAATGCTATGGACTCTGTTGAATGTGCTCCTCTGCTTAAACTTTTCTGGACTGGCGTCTCCTGAATGGTGAATCTACGCTCCTCTCTAGCTTAAATCGTGCTCAAACCTCGCTTTACGGGCAGGCACAGCCGCTGACTCGCAGAATTCAACTCGAAAACTGTTATTTTTGAAATGGGACCAACTCGAAAACTGTTGTTTTTTAAATGGGATTTAACACCAATTGAGGAAGGAAATATAGAAAAAGAGGAAAAACGGAGACAAAACCAAAACGTTGCAGCAAAAATGTATAAATGTTTTTTCATAATACGTTGTGGGAAATGATCCGTTTCACCAGAAACCATTTTCCTGTCAATAAAAACGAGATCACCCGTATAAAATGTGGTTTCTCATCCTGTATCATTTTTGGAGCTGTTTTTCGCAGGAACGTTGACAATCGTTCCATTTCTGGTAACATAGTTCTTGAGGAATTAATTAAGTCCCAAAAAACTCTACGGTTGGTGCATATTATATATTCATCACCTGAAATCTAAAGGAGAAGTCTCTACAATAACCTGTCAAAATAATGTCGGCACAGTAGGAGTATGCCTGAAAATTGAAGATTGTTGGATCCCATATAGCCACCAGGCCCCCAGATTTTCCTTATGAATTTGTAGCACAACCCCTTCACAATGGACAAATATTATACAAAATCTAAGTTTCTTTTCCCTTTGATATCATTGTTTCTTGCAACAGAATAATAGATGGTCCTTCAGTTTTAATGAAGTGCTTTAAAGATCTTCTTGTTTGGGCAAATGCCACACCTATGACATTTAGAGACATGATCTTCATTGTGAACCATTTTTATCAGGAAATCTTGGTCTAACGTCTTGTGAGTATGTTCCATATTTACCTTCATATGAAGTGCTTGCAGGTCCACGATCGAAAGTAGGGAATAGGGCCTCCTCCATGACTCCAGAGAAGCAGGAATTTAAATAAGACCTAATACCGCAACAGAGTGCAAGGCTCTTGTAATTAATCTCCCTCTTATTCTTCTTGATATTATCAAAGGAGTTTGAGGCCCCACTGAGTGGATCCGTATTGATAATTGATTGATTCCTGATGGAGATAGGATCAAGCCTGATTCCCAGATCCTTTTTAGGGCCAAAATATCCCCATTAACAAAAATTGGGGAGAAATCAGCCCGAGATTCAGTCTGATTACGGATAGGGGATAATAACAATAATATGTTGTATATACTCCCCTCCAAATCGATATTTTTTCCCTTCCACTTTTATGGAATCCTTCCTTACCTATGTGGAGACTTGGCGTGATTATCATTAACATTATCTTTTATGCTAAATTCATTTCTTATTTCCTTCCCTCTATCTACGAAAGATCTTGATACAAATGGATTTGGGACAGGGGCCATACTGTCCATGTTCTGCTCCAGAAAACTATGTGGAGACCCATCATCACAAATACTATTTGCTATCCCAGAGTGATTCTTTATATTCAGACCACATGGACAACTTCTTCAAAACTATTTCCATCATGGGTGGTTCTCTAAGAGAGTAGAAAAAATATCCATTTCGACATTTTTGGAAGTCTTTAATCTTAATTGTCTTTCTAAAACATATTTATTTTCAAGTTAATAATTTACATCCAACGTTCAAATGCGTGGCGAGAGCAGCACACAACTTTCCTAGCCTATACTAGCTTTATTAGCTTATCTTACTTTGTAAATTCTTTCTCTCCCACCCATGGCACCCATAGTATTGGTAACCCATGGTATTGTAATGAATTTATTTTTATAGGGTATGAGTAAAAATAAGAGAGTGAAATGTAATAAGTTTATTGTTATGGTAATAAAAATATCTAATATTTTTCCCTATGGTTTTCCCCAAATGGGGTTTTCCAAGTAAATTATGTGTCCAAATTATGAGTTAAGTTGTTTTAGTTTATTTTTTTGTTATGCCTTTTTATTTTTGTTAATGGTGTGAGCTAGGTCTATGATATGAAGAAGTTGAATGGGGCCAATTTCGCCCTATGGAAATCAAAAATGGAGGATATCCTAATTTTTAAGGATAAATGTTTTCCAATTGAAGGAGTGAAAAATAAATTCCCAACAATGATAGATGGAGTTTGGAAGTTGTTGGATCTGAAGACCATTGCTACAATCCAACAATACCTAGAAAAGAATGTTTACTTCAATGTAGTGGATGAGAAGACAATATAAGGGTTATGGAAGAAGCTACATGATTTGTGTGAAAAGAATACAAGATGAAATAAACTCTTCTTGATGAATAAGCAACATAACCTCAAGATGAAGGAGGGTGCTTCAGTTGTAGAACTTTTGAATGAATTTAATATAATTTCCAGGCAACTTGGCTCTGCCAAAATTGTTTTGGATGATGAAATAAAAACCATCTTACTTATATGTTCCATGCTAAACCGTTGAGAAAATTTGATAGTATCTATGAGCACTTAAACACTTTTTGGGACTATAATGTTTGATGATGTTAGTAGCATTTTAATGAATGAGAAGTTTCTATTCAAATCAATTGCAGAAAACCAGGGAAGAGAAGCTATATCCTTGGCTAATCATGGAAGGAAAATTGAACACAATGAACATTGAAATTCAAATTCAAGAGGTAGATTGAAATTAAGATGAGGAATACTTGCTTTCATTATGGAAAAATAGATCATAAGAAAAATGATGGTTGGATTTGGAAGAATGAAAAAAAGGAACAAAATTTAATCAACACAAATACAAAATTAAGTAATAGAAATGAAGGTGAGACTACTGTTGTAGCTTCTAAATGTATTGTTTATAGTTTCAATAGAAGAATCTTGTTTACATACTTCTAGTAGTAGCATTGATTGGGTACTTGGCTTTGGGGCATCTCACCATGTTAGCCCATGCAAAAATAATTTTATTACATATGAAGCGAGTGATAATGGTAGAGTACATTTAGGAGATAATCATTTTTGCAATATCATTAGAGTGGGAGATGTCCAAATCAAGACAAATGATGCATAGGGTATCTTGTTGAAATAGGTTAGGATTGTCACATAGTTGTGTATGAGTTTGATTTCTATGGGACATTTGGATGATGAAGGTTTTTCCACGAACTTTGGGAAAGGTGGATGGAAAATTAGTAAAGGGTCATTGGTCATGGCTAAACAATTCAATATAGGAGACTTGTATACAATAAGGGAAATAATAGAGATATCAGATGTAGCTCTTGTTGCAAAAGAAGGAAGCTCAATGGAGTTATGGCATAAGTACTTGGGCCACATGAGTAAAAAGGGCATAAAAGTTATTTTTGGTAAAAATATACTTCATGGTTTGAAATCCTATGAACTTGATGTTTGTCAGCATTGTATTTATGGTAGGAAACAAAGAGTTTCTTAAATGAGAAGGGACCATGAAAGAAAACCAACTTTATTAGTATTAATACACTCTGATGTGTTTGAGATAATAAATGTTAATTATTTAGGAGGAGAACCATATTTGGTCACATCCATAGATGATTCATCCATAAATTTTTGGGTCTACCCTACGAAAAATAAAGGTGAGGTGTTTGAGATATTTCAATTTTTTCATGTTGTTGTTTAAAGGGAGGCTAACAAATTGCTCAAGTGCTTAAGGATAGATAATGGTGGAGTGTATTTCTCTAATGAATTTAAGAATTATTGTAATAAGTTTGGCATTAAACATGAGAAGAATATCCAAGGTGGTCCCTACTAAAGTTGTATTGTAGAAAGGATGAACCATAGAAGGTGAAGAATATGTTGTCAAATTCCATATTGGAAAAGCATGTCTAGGAAGAAGTAGTAAGGATGGCTTGTTGTCTCATAAATTTCTCATCTTGTTCAACTCATGAGTATATAATATCTTTATCAAGCCATGATGACAAATTTCATGAGGTGAAAGATCAGGTCTAGTTCTAGATTTGGTAGACATTTTCAATAGACTTTGATGAAGAAAATAAGACAAATTCATTTTAATAAATCCTACTAGATAACACAAAAACCTCATGTGACACAAATAAAATTTAGAGTACTCGCCTTCACAGGTGAAGAAGAGTTGTACAATCATGAGAGCATAAGACTATTCAAGCTTCAACATGTTCTAGGGGACTCCTACATTCTAGGCTTGGTCTTGACAATCCTCCTTCAAGAATAAATTTAGGTCCACATTTTTTTGTCTCTTCTTTTTAAACCATCTCTCAGTAAGAAAACCTGTAGCCTTTGCAATGGGTTCCTTAGTGACTGGAAATTTTATGGCTCATATTTGTGTTGTGCTTCCATCAAAATAATATATAAATTCATGGAACAAACTTATTTTATGTCCATTGAAGAGATGTAAGATAGGTTCCCAGCCTGCATTTTAGAACAATGACAACATTTCTGGATAAACCTCAAAATACATTCCATTTAGCTCAAAACATTTCACATGGCCTGATATTCCCATCTTGAAAATTCTATGACACTGAAAATCCTTCCACAACCTTGAATCCCCCTGGTCAGACGTTGTAAACCCTTCTGTAACCTTCCTACGCACTGCAAATGATTTTCTAGGTTTGCTGGAAATTACCGTTTAACGTAAACTGGATTTTTTAGGGTTTGATTTTAGAATTATTTATTGGACTTGAAAATACTGCTAAATGTCACATTAAGGATAAAAATGGATATTTATTTGTGAAAAACCCCTCAGGCATTTGAAATGATAGGGCTAGCATCTTGAAAACCTAAGTTTAATTTTTTTCGTGAGCACTACGAAAACATTTGTAGCGCAACACCATGAAAATATTTCATAGCGCCAATTGTATGCTTGCGATAGGTTGATTTCATTGCAAAAACCTTATGGAAATCTTACGGTTAGGTGAAATGACTTGTTTTGATATGTCCCTAGGCTTATATAGCAATTTACACAATTGTTTTTATAGGTCCTTACACTCCTTGCACATTTGACTGAAAACCATAACTTGTGAGCCTTTAGGAAAGTACAAGCTTGGTGCTAAAAAATGGCTCCAATGGGGATATTGTATCCCCAGGAGACATTAAAGAACATGTAGACCATGTGCCTAATCCATTGAACTGAAATACTATGAAAATATACTATGAAGAAACTTGAAAATTTCAATCTGTTTTATTTTGAAAAATAAAAATTCTTGACTACTTAACTGAAAAAATGAAACTGGAATTTATTTAAAGTGTGACAACCACTAATCAGAATCTTGTGGCCTTCACCTTGGGCTTCAAATCCTTCAAAGTTGATGATCCAGGTCCGGGTGTGATGAAGGACCCTTCTAGACCTTTTACTTTCGTGATGTGTTAAATTGCATTTTTAAAAGAACATAAATGAATACATCTACATGTTGTAAAGAAGAGGAACGTGACATTCATCAACACATGAAAACATAAGCCGGTGATAACGGAGTTCATCCAGGAGGGACTATGTATCCGGGCCCCGGTGTCAAGATTGTGTAGGTCGCTGCATTAAGTGTTGTCAATAGTGATGATGTACATAAGAGGATGTCGCTATCATACAAGGAAAATTCCCTCATGCAGGAGTGGCTCCAAGAGATGTTCTGCTACAAGAACTCTCAGTCAAAAGGACTCCTATCAATATGACATAAACTCATGCATGATGATAATGAGCATCCCGTCGACATGGCATAAAAGGGATCTCAATGCAAACATACATGGCAACAACATGAGTATCCAATCAACATATAACAAAGGGATCTCGAATAAAACATGACAAATCATGACAACACACAGATGATTCCACATCAAATCAAGCATGAATCATGAAGCAAGTATGAAAACAAGATCCCACATCAAACATCAAACAGGGATCTGTGTAGTACAATGCATAGAAAAAGAAGTACATGAACACACTACATATACCTCACATTCTAGGGTCATCTGAAGAAGTGGATGTCAAACTTCTGAAGCTATTCGGACCATTGATCTCACGACATCAAATCGCATAGAAACGGCTCCTCGCACATGAATGCTGACACCTACACTCCACTTAGAAAAGTGGTTGAAAAATGAAATGATCAAATGGAAAATTTGAATGCACCATCAGATTTGTGGCATTGAATAGTGTAAAATCGACTGTCAAATTTCTGGATTCTGAGAAAATGAAAATCTGGGGCTTAAGGAATCTTTTAGATTCCCCCTAGATTCCTCAAAGATTCCCTCCTCCAGGTCCTCTGCAAATCGGCTGCTCAGATTATGAAACTGACTGCGCCATCAAGTTTGTGTTACCGAGAGGTGTAAGATCGACATAAAGTTTGTCCAATTTGGACACTGCAAAAATTTCACCCTCCTGGAAATCTTGCTCAGTCATGGTTCCACCTGCATTAAAAATTAATAAAAAAATATTCTGCCTCGTTTTCGATGCCCGCTCCTGGTTCCTCCATCTGCCTGGGCGCATTGGTGAAAATGAATATTTATATAAAATCTCAGGCGGGTTAACACATGTGGAGTTGGTTGGTGCAATGGTAAAGTTTAGGCATTAGTTGAGGAGGGGTCGGGTGGTCAAACCACGCCCCTCCATTTTTAAACACATTACAATTTTAATGTTAATCGAAATGTATTTGGGGGTGGCGGGGGTGGTGGCCCGCCACCACATTATATATTTTTTTAATTTTTATTTTTAAAGAGAGGGTGTTTTTAAAATTTTGTCTAACATAAGGGTTATTAGACAAATTAAGGAGGCAACAATTTCACCCACTTTGGGAGCTAGGTTTCATGCCTCGGGGTCAGTAAAATTGTAGGATACTTAAACCTGGCCCACAGTCCAACTTTGACCAGATATTTGATTGGCTCGTTTTCCCTCATATGAGATCAAATTGACGAACTGTTCACACCACCGCAATCAAGACGATGAGATCTACACTTTAGTCTTGGTTCGAAAGCATTCTGATCACTTTGATTTTCGAGCTTCCATAAGCCCTTTTTTTCGTGTGTGTGTCTCTGGAGCCACCTAAATCAATCTTGCCCACTGAGGAGCTTTTGGCCCTGCAAAAGCATGAAAAATAATCTGTAACTTCTTTGTACCTTGTCTGCATCACAAGCATCCTGAAAGGTCTCGCTTCCACCTCCTTCACCTTTGTTCTTCAGAGCCTTAACTGATGAACCGACAGCTACAACCTCTTCAACCTATAGTACATTGTTTTTCAAATTACATTCTGAAATTTCATGACCAAATAATGACCCAAGTCTCCCACACTTTCCACGAGTTTATAACACATACTCGATGGTCAAGTTTACAACAAGATGGATGCAATACCCCAGCTACGAAAACAAGGCCAGCATACCATTGTTTCTTCAACAAGTGATGGAAAACACATCATCACTACAACACATGATTTACAATCATAAGGCTAAACACTATTGTCTTGACAAGTGATGGAAACACGACATCACTTTCACAGTTTATCATACTACTCAAAATAAGACCAGACATCATTGTTGTTGAACAAGTGATGGAAAACACATCATCATTTTTACATTTTAAAATGCAACAACTGATTTAAAAAAGCACGACCATGAGATGCTAACATATCTAGAAACCATTTTTCACTTATCAAGGTGAATGGGTCGCCTCCTTGTCGTGGTTTTGCTTGTCGAGAAATTGTTTCACCTGGTTCATGCATCAACACTTTGTTTTTAAGGCGCTGCTCTGGATGGAGCCTCCAACAAGTGGCTTTTTGATGATCACCTTTGTCGCAATGACTACAATAATTTTCTTCTTCCTCCAGATCTTCTTACCATGTTCCTTTCCCTGTTGTTGAGAGGGTCTTTCATGCCTTATCATTTTGTGTGTTGCCATTCTTTTCCAACACTTAGAAAATGTATTGTTATGTAATCCACAAAAGGTACATGTTTTTCGAAATGAACATTTGAATGTCGAGTGGCTATACCTTCCCTTGTTGTCTTTGGTGTAATCATGGTGATGAGAGCTTGCCTAAGCTCTTTCCTTGCAATAGAAACTGCTATGGGATGATGGGGATGTGTTCCCATCATTATCTTTCTTCGACAATTTTGACGATGTCTCAGAAGCATATGACACCATCGAGCACTCTCCTTTGATGTATCTCAAGCCTGCAAATTGAGGTCTCTGCACAATCTCCAATGGTTGAATTATGCCTTGGTTATTAACACCAAGTTTTTCTTCCTCCTCATGCCTCATCCTTGTAAGGAGCCTCATGTTTTTCCCTGTAATTGGGATCTCAAAATCTCCAATGGAAAGCATACTATGTGAAGATGAAACCGAAAGGAAATCAACATCTTTTACCTCCTCTACCGATTTGGAAAGAACTGATGAGGGATTCTCATCATCTGTTGTTGGTGGTTTGCTAGATATCTTGGCTCATTCCCCAACTTCCTTTCTAACATACCCAAGTCCTGTCTAACGGGGTAATTCCTCCACTTTGCTGGCGTTGACAATGCCTTGGCCATTAACGCCCAAGCCTTTCCCTTCATACCCCATTTTCTTCAACAGTTTGGAGCCAATTCCTGTGGTGTGATTTTCAAAAACAACAAAATCATCATCAAGACAAATACATGAATTTGGAGAATTACATTTTACCTCACATGGGTCACGCTGCAGCTTTTCCAAGGCCTCGTCCTTTGCTTGCAGCTATCGTAGCAAACTTTGTTTCTCCTCTTTCTCTTCATGTAGACGCATCTTCAATTCAATGTTCTATGTTTGAAGATTCTGGTTGTTATGCTTCAGTTCTTCTAGGGCCTCTTCCGTGGCTCGCAATTGAAGCTGCAATCGCTACTTTTCCTCTCTCTCTTTTTGTAGAGTTTCATACATTATTTCCACCCTTTTGGAAATTTTGAGCATGGTCTCGTACATCGCTTTTTCATCCTTTGTTGCTACACATTTCATTGTTCACGCTTGAAATTCACATCCACGCAAAGACCACTCCAATACCACTTGATCCACGTCCAGGTGTGATAAAGGACCCTTCCAAGACCTTTTACTTTCGTGATGCATTAAATTGAATTTTTAAAACAATATAAATGAATACATCTGCATGCTGTAAAGAAGAGGAACATGACATTCATCAACACATGAAAACATAAGCCATTGATAACGGAGTTCGTCCAGGAGGGACTACGTCTCTGGGCCGCCTCGGTGTCAAGATGGTGTAGGTTGTTGCATTAAGTGCTGTCAATAGTGATGATGTACATAAGAGATGATGTCACTATCATACAAGGAAAATGCCCTCACATGGGAGTGGCTCCAAGAGATGTTCCACTACAGGAAATCTCAGTCAAAAGGACTCCTATCAGTATGACATAAACTCATGCATGATGATAATGAGCATCCCGCCGACATGGCATAAAAGGGATCTCAATGCAAACATACATGGCGACAACATGAGTATCCCATTAACATACAACAAAGGAATCTCAAATAAAACATGACGAATCATGACAACAAGTACATCACACAGATGATTCTGCGTCACATCAAGCAGGAATCATGAAGCAAGTATGAAAACAAGATCCCACATCAAACATCAAACATGGATCTGTGCAACACAATGCATAGCAAAAGAAGTACATGAACACACTGCATATACCTCACATTCTGGGGCCATCTGAAGAAGTGAATGTCAACCTGCTAAAGCTGTTCGGACCATCGATCTCACGGCATCAAATTGCATAGAAACGGCTACTCACACATGAATGCTGATACCTGCACTCCACTTAGAAAAGTGGTCGAAAAATGAAATGAGCAAATGGAAAATCTGAACACACCATCAGATTTGTGGCATCATATAGTGCAAAATCAACTATCAAATTTTTGGATTCTGAGAAAATGAAAATATGGGGCTTAAGGAATCTTTTAGATTCCCCCTAGATTCCTCAAAGATTCCCTCCTCCGGGCCTTTGCAAATCAGCTGCTCAGATCATGAAACTGACTACGCCATCAGGTTTTTGTCGCCGATAGGTGTAAGATAGACATAAAGTTTGTCCAATTTGGACACCACAAAAATTTCATCCTCCTGGAAATCTTGCTCAGTCATGGTTCCACCTACATTAAAAATTAATAAAAAAAATATTTTTCCTCATTTTTCGTGCCCTCTCCTGGTTCCTCCATCTACTTGGGTGCACTGGTTAGAATGAATGTTTATATAAAATCCCGAATGGATTAACCCATGTGGGGTTGGTTGGTGCAATGGTAAAGTTCAAGCATTAGTTGAGGAGGGGTCGGGTGGTCAAACCCTACCCGTCCCTTTTTAAACACATTACAGTTTTAATGTTAACCGAAATGTATTTGGGGGGGTCAGGTCCGCATTGGGTGGCCTGCCCCCATAATTGTCGTAACTCCGTGTTTATTTGCATTGAATGGGCTATTGACCGTGTCTTTGGGGCTGTTGCATCATGGTTTGGCGTGCTTGTTGGTTGGTCGTATTACATGGGGTCGCCCATTTGGGGGACGACCACGTGGGCCGAGCGGGTTCGACCCTCGCCGGCACCCTTACTCACGTCATTATCATCGTTTAATTAGTGGGGGTGTGGGTCGGGTCCACCGGAGGTGGCCCATGCCCACCCCATTTATATGTTTAATATATAACGGTTTTGGTGGGTGCGGTTGGACTGGAGGGGTCATGGCCATCGGTCCTTCCCAATATTAATTTTTTTTTGTGTTATATGGTATTGTGGGTGGCGGGGGTGGTGGCTTGCCACCACATTATATTTTTTTTAATTTTTATTTTTAAAAAGAGGGAATTTTTAAAATTTTGTCCAACATAAGGGTTATTAGACAAATTAAGGAGGCAACGATTTTGCCCGCTTTGGGATCTAGGTTTCATGCCTTGGGGTCGGTCAAATTGTAGGATACTTAAACGTGGCCCACAGTCCAACTTTGACTAGAACTTTGACTGGCTCATTCTCCCTCCTACGAGCTCCGATTGACGAACCATTCACACTACCACGATCAGGACGACAAGATCTACGCTCTGGTCCTAGTTCAAAAGTATTCTAATCACTTTTATTTTCAAGCTTCCATAAGGCCTATTTGTCCAGTGTGTGTCTCTGGAGCCACCTAGATCAGTTGATGTCCAATCCTGCAAACTTCTTTGAACCTGGATATGTATAATGAACTGTGAAAAATGAATTTCTCAAACTTGGAAATGTTTTAGGAAACGTCTATTTATTGGACCTCCACTTAATAGAAATCCATTTAGATCTTCCAAGATGAAATAATTATTACTTCTGAAAGAAACAATTCTATAAGGTCCCTTCCATAAATGATAGAACTTTCCATGCTTCCCCTTTTCCTCAAATCTAGCATCCCACTTCAAGACTAAATCCTGAATCTTAAAATCATCCTCCTTTACCTTCTTATCATGGATTTGCTTGATTTTTTCCTAGAACAACTGAGATTGATTATATACTTTCTCTCTTAGCTCCTGTACTTCAATAAGTTGATTAGTCCTTCTTTGAAAATCATCAGGCTCTACATCATGTTCCTGCAATAATATCATCACAGGTATACTCAAGGAAACTGGGAAAAGTACTTATGTGCCATAGATTAAATGAAATGGTGATGTGCCAATGGACTTTTTGATGTTGATCCTATCTTCCCATAGTGCAAACTTCAACTTGGTATGCCAAGCCTTTTTGTTTTCTTCTAATAGTTTCTTAATGATTATGACTAAACTTTTGTTAGATGATTCAACCAGTCCATTACCCTAGGGGTAATAGGTTGTTGAATGACCTAAGGTAACATGATAATTCTCACAAAATTTTACCATTTTATGAGATTTAAAAGACTTGGCATTATCTATTATGATCTTTATAGGGAAACCAAATCTTGAAAGGATACTCTCTAAAAACTGAATCAAGACATTATCAATAGCCTTTCTTGTTGGTATGGATTCAATCCATTTAGTGAACTAATCTGTGGCATTTAATATCCACTTATGTTGTCCTGAAGAATGTGGATGAATTTTGCCAATAAATTTCAACCCCCATTTTTGAAAAGCAGTTTTTACTGAGATTGGCTTCAGAGGTAATGACATCAATTTTGTTTGTCCTTCAAAAATTTGACACTTGAAACAGGATGCTACTTCTCTGTGTATGTATGCAAAAATAGTTGGCCAATAGTAGCCCTTTTAATGGATTTTATTTGTTGTGGATTTCCAGTGGTGATGCCCTCCACACACTCCTTGATGAAATTATTCTACCATTTTTTTTTTCTTCAGTTTCAATGAGACAAATCAAAAGGATCCTTGCTGGATCTTTCCAAAATAAGTAGCCATCAAGACATCATAACTTGGAAATTTTCATCTTCCATGATCATGCTCTGGTTTAATTCATCCTTGATGGGGTTTCCAATTTTTTCAAAACACATATTATATCGTTGTACTAGGGGGAAGTTATAAGTTCATCAAATACCTTAAGAACCAACCTTTTTTCTAAATCATTGGAAAAGATTGAGAAAACAATTATACCCAACGTGTCACAATTGGTTTTAGTCATTAGTTTTTCTAGACCCTAACCTTTGAATAACTTTGTTGGTTTAATCTTTAGGTCGTACTCCAATAATATTGCTATCCACATGCCTCTTCAATCATAGCTATCAGGTTGAATTAGGATGTCCTTTACAACAACATTGGGAACAAATGCTATTACATGAGAGTGCAAAACATATACCTTGAAATCCTTCAGTGCTTTTACCAATGCAAAGGCCTGTTTTTCCATAATGTTGTATTTTAGCTCTGCATCTCTTAAAGTTCTGCTAAAAAATGAAATGGGTTTCTCTTGATTGTCCTTATTTTTCTGCAACAAGACTCTTGAAATAGTGTGTTCTGAAGAAAATGAAAAGACTAGGAATTCTTTTGAGAAATATGGGCTGATAAGAATAGGGGCTTTAGTTATTTCTGATTTGATTTCTTCAAAATATTGCTTGGCTATAAGTGTCCACTTGACTTCACTATTCTTCTTTAACATGTTATTAATTACCCTTAAGATTTCAACAAAGTTTGGAATGAATCTCTGCAGAAAATTTACTCTACCCCAAAATGACTGGACCTCCTTTTTACTTTTGGGTAACTCGAGCTTCTGTATTGCTTCAACTCTCTCTAGATCAATTTGGATGCCATATTTAGATACTATATGACCCAATAGCTTACCCTCTTTCATAGCAAAATGTGATTTTTTGGGGTTCAGTGAAATACCAATTTTTTTTCATTTCAAAAATACATTCCTGAGATGTTTTAAGTGCTCTGAATTAGATGCTAAATATATTGTGATATCATCCAGATAGACTACCACAAACTTATCCTTTTCCCCTACAAAGTTATGTCCATTTCCCTTTTAAAAGTATCTCCTTCGTTCATTAATCCAAAATTCAGTTTGGAGTACATGAACATTCCCCATGGCATAGTGAAGGTTGAATTTTCTTGGTCTTTTGGATGCACTAATATCTAATTGTACCCTAAGAAACCATCTAAAATTGAAATCCTCTCTGAACCAACAACACTTTGCAAAATGTGCTCCATCTTAGGCAGTGGGTAATTATCCTTTAATGACACTTTGTTTAGATTTCTGAAGTCCACACACAGTCGAATCTCTTGATTCTATTTCCTCAATAGTACAAGGTTAGCAACCCATTTTGAAAATATCAAAGAAATTATAATCTTAACATCCAACAACTTTTTCACTTCTTTCACTATTAACGATAGCAACTTTGGATTTATTCTCCTTAGTTTTTGTTTGAAAGGTTTTTCATTTTCCTTTAAGAGTATAGTGTGTTGAATTATACTTATGTCGCAGACCCTTAAATCTTCATATTTCCATGCAAAGACATCAAAGAATTCTTTCAATAAAGCAACATATTTTTGCCTCTCCTCCTCATTTAAAGAATTGGAAATTTTGACGACTTTTGCCTTTTTTGTGTGCCTCAATTATAGTCTCATAATTCATTACTATCAGGTTTCATCTTTGGTTTAACAACCACATCATTGTTGTCAAATAATTTTTCCAAGGGCACTAATCCATTAGGAAAGAAATTATTGCTTAGTCGAATTATTTTATGGTCACCTAAAACATTTAAAAATCATCTGTATCAGCTTGGTTATCTTAATATTGATCTTCATCAATAGGATTGTTGGTAAACTCATTTGTCATTTCAAAAATCTCTTTATTTGTTGATCATCTTCAAAGGCCTGCCAGCGTTTAATGTTGTTTGAAATGGAAGGTCTATATCTCATTTCTATCTGATATTTCTTATTTGGATAAATAGGAATTTTGAACACACTTGTTATACTGGCTTGTGAATCAACAATACAATTTTCTTCTCTAGAAACTACTAAAATTTTAGGTTCAACAAAGAAACTATGAAATAAGTCCCAAACTTCATTTCTATAAGCTCTCATCCTTGGGTGCTTTGTCTGATATATCCCTGTAACCAGATTTATAATTATCTCTGAGTCCTAAAAAATGTGGATCCTTTTAGCTCTTTGGTCCTTGAGTATGTTCAAACCGATGATTAAAGCCTCATATTCAACTACATTATTAGAGCATTCAAAATATAACTTGAAAGAATACACTTGACTACCTCCATTTGGTGTAATGATCCATATACCAGCTCCTAATCCCTCTTTGCAAACATACCCATCAAAATGCATGCTCCATGTCTCATCTATGTCAGCTACCTACTCCTTTTTTGTCTAAACTTGATCTTCCACTTGTTGTTGATTTCATTCCTCCAAATTTAAATCATTATATAAAATTGTTGACCCCAAATTAGTATCTACAACATAAATAAGATTATTTTCTAGTTCAGTCTTACTACTTACCACATATTTCATTTGAACTTCCCTGTAGAGTCTCCTTGTTTCTCCAAAAACAATGATTGAGGCATGGGACTTATCCATTTGCAGAGTACCACCCACTTTGGTTGCCCAAGAATGAGAAAGTAACATTCTAAACCTTGGTGGTATATCTGCCACCACAACATCCATCACAATACTCTTTGCTAGAATTTGAGTCAAGTTCACAACCAAATCTTTAATCAACCCTAAACATTGCACCTTTCTTGAATCAAATGAAAACAAATATTTATAAGGTCTAGTGATATCCAACCCTAAATTATCCATAACAATCTTGGGCATCAAATTGTGTGAAGCCCTTGAATCAAGCATTGCATTATGCAAAACCATATCATGAATGTTAAAGCTGACATAAAAGGGAGGCACATCTTCATTTATCTTAGTAGCATGAGGACCAAATAAGAATGTAGGTGAATCATATTGGATATTCAAAGAATCCTTATTATTGATATTCAATGTTTGATCAGCTGGTGAGCCCTTTATCATCTTGATAATATGTTCTTTATACTACATATTCTTCAACAATTCAACAAAAGGAATGGAGATCTTAACCTTTCCTATCTCATTTTCCAAATTGAAAGAAGACTGAACTTTTTCCAAATCCTTGACATTTCCTTCTTTTCTACTTTCATCACCCTTATTAGGTGTGTCCTTCTTTGATTCCACTGTCTTCTTAGGTTCATATGCTTTCGTGGGATCAATTTGTTTATGCTCAATTGCAATTTTCACTAGAGGAGGTTTAACAACAACTACATTTCTTCCTTTGAGGTTATATTGTTTATGGAAATCAACAACAACATTATTGTACCCTTGCTGATATATTTCTAAGTCAAACATCAATTGATTACTGTCCATTTCTTCTGAACATTAAATAGAACTATAATGCTCCTATTTAGTTAGAAATACCTGAGTTTCTTCATCATCAAAGCAGTTAATCTGTTGTTTTTTAGTCTCTTCATTATCTTCCTCATCAACAAAATTTTCAGGAAATGGAGGTTTAAATGTTTTTTTTTTCATTTGGATTATTCTGATGAGCTTGAGGTCTAGGCGGCCTTCTAAAATTGGGATTTCTAACTTGGGGTTGAGGCTCACCTCTGGGAGGGGTTAACTTGTCAACCAATTTCTCCATTGTCTTTAACATAACATCAAATTTGGTGTCTGCTGAAGAAGATGGTTCATCCTTAAATTCTACACTTTTTTTTGTCCTCATTTTTTCCTTTTTGGCCAGCAAATTTGTTTCCACTCCTATAACATTGTTTTGCATATCTTCGAATGTAGCGGGATTTATTTCTCTAAGTTGTTAAGGTAGCTCAACATCAAAAACATCAGGATAGTGAAGCATGAATAAACTAGGGTGGTCTTAATATTAGTAGGGATTGAATTATAAACCATATTGAACCTAGCTGAAAAATCCTGAACTATTTCCCCTATGTTTCTCTTTAGATTCTCATATTTGGCCAAGGTTTGCAAAGGGTTTTTCTTTACCTTCCATCTAGCAAGGAAGAATTGTTTAAAATTTTGAAAATTTACAATGCTTCCTGCTAACAGTCCTCTAAAACATTTCTTAACCTCCCTTGAGAGACTTTGTGCAAAAAGTCTTAGTTCGACATCTCATTATCTACCTCCTCCAAATCTATGAAGTCATTAAATTTACCTACATGTTGTTGAGTTGGAATGGGTCTTGTACCATCTAACAGAAGTAAATGATGACCATAATTCAAAGGAAGATCATGTAGTGGGGCTTGGAGATTGAAAGGGGCATATCTAGTAGTCATGGTTGTGTGAGGTCAGATTGAACCAACACTAGGAGTTTGGAGTGCAAATGACAGGGGAAGTGAAATTATTGTTGTAATAATTGATGAAATGGGCATAATAGATCTGACTGAAATAGTTGGAAAATAACAATATGGAATGAGGAATGGAAGTGAAACAGCTGGAGAAAAAACAGGTTGGACAAAATATTGAAATGTAGGAGATTTAGAAGCAACTACTTGAAGTTGATAAACAAATGCTCTAATTTGTGAAACTGTAACCAAATATATTTGTCTTCTAAAACATTTAATCCTTGAAAAATAGTATTAGGAATAGAAGGTTCAAATTTTGTTTCATCAAGGACTATTTCTGACAAATTAGATTATGATTTTGACCTGAATAAACTATGCTCAAATTTTAGATCAAATTGAATGTCTTCAACATAATTTGTATCTTTAGGTAGATACAAATACTTTTCTAAAAGAATGGCACCTATTTGTTTTGCAGAATTCCTTTTCTTGAAGAGTTTTTCTGGGCTTCACAGGATCTCTGGTGGACTAGTATCTTGATTACTCCTTGTTTGAATCATTCTATATGCCAGAATTTCTAATAAAATCACCTCAAACTGTGTACTTTGGAGTTATTAAAGAAAATAAAACAACTAATTTTGTTATCTAACCTTTTGTTTTCCCTCAGAAAGTAGATCTTATCATTAAGACAGTTTTGGGGAATATATACTTTCATATCCCTAGTATGGTCGCTAAGATACTATCACGCAAAAATATCCTCTTGGATGTGAAAGAAGAAGTCCTAAGGTAACCTTTTAAAACTAGGCTTGTAGATTTAAGGCTAGCCCCTTCAATCCAAAGAGGGCTCTCTCTCACAGTTTAATCACTAAATGTTTAGCAGCAAGCTATGTCTCTAAACAGTGGCTAGATCTTCAATAAGGTGGTATCAAAATAGGGTTTGGTTGGGCAGGGTTGAAGAAATATTAACTATTGGGTGATGGAATCAAATCTCAATGTTTACAAATATTATCAGTGAGTGATAAAATGCTCTAGGAAATAGATGCAAGGTAAATGCTATCTATGTGTGAATATTATTGTTGCAGTATGAAAGTGGAAAAAGGATTAATAGTCTATCACATTTGAAGCAGCTAACAATGGATGGATTTCAAATGCAACTTTAGAGGAAACTTGTGAGTAGTTAACTTTATGAAATGGAGCATCTAACAAAGGATGAGTTCCATAATATTTACTTGTATTTTAAATACTTAGAAGATTTACAGACAAATGAAAAACTGAGGAGGGAATCACATAAACATGAGAAAAGAGAGAAACTTCAAAACGTCATCGTCATGAATCTTTGGTGTGAAATCACTCTGTACTTCTGCACTTGATATAATTAATACTCAGAAAATATTACAAAACAGAGCAATAGTTTCTTCTCCAAACTTGAAAATCCAACTTTTTTTCCTCCTTTATGATGTATTATATAGGAAAAATACATAAAGTTTCAAATCCACAAAGTATGGTAGCATAACTATAAAATATTTACAATATATGAGAGTTTAATTTACAAAACATAATTAAAATCCTATCTTTCTAGCTATTCAGATCTCTATTTGTTATTTAAGCATTGTTCAAAGAATCTAAAAAATATTGTATGCATCCTCCTCTGCTATTATTCTGGGAAAAGGAAGAGTCATAGATGAAGTGGAGGGCTGAAACTTTTCACACCCTTGTAGGCTTCATATCTAGAACTATGACTCGTATTCCTCCTTGGTAGAAAAACTAATACATGAACTTGTAAAATATGTTGAAACTGTTTAATTGTCCTATGTAATTGTTTACTTCTTTTAAGGCTCTTTTCTCTTATGTTGACTAATATTTTCTACCCTCCCTGGGCCACAAAACCTTTTATGACATATTACCATAGTATATTGAAAATAAACTAGCTGTCAAAAAGATGAAATGAAGCAAGAAAAAATAATGAAGTAGAATTAGGTTTTTTTCAACAAAATTAGGGTTTTGTATATTTCTCTGCCAATGAGGTAAGTTGATCACTCGTCCATAGCTTCTGCAACATGAGCAAGGAGGTTTAACTTTTCTTGGCTTCATGTCATCCATTTGGTACCTTTTATGTATGGTTTTGTTGGATTTTAGGGTTTCTTTCCCTTTTCTGCCTCCATACTCTGTTTTCCTTTGTTTGTTAGCCTTCTTTCCGCTCTTTGAAATCTTCACAAATTCTTCTTCTTCATCAATAATCACCACCTCCTTTAGCTTAGGGTTGATCTTTGCCTTCAAACTCAGTCTTAGTTTATTTGTAGAACGAGTATGGGGTTTTCTACAATAAACCCTAGGCTCTATTTCTATTTCTTCATCCCCTCTTTCCATGCTTTGTTTCCCTTTTTCCCTTTTTGTTGCTTTCTATTTTGCCTCTTCTTCTTATAGCATTTGCTTCTTTTGTCTTCTTGTTCTCCTCTCATAGACCCTAACATTTTTTCTTTTGCAGGGTTTTCAATATGTTCTTTTATAGGGATATGACTAGGCTCTCCCTCTATTTCCCAAGCTAGGCCTTTAATAAAAAATTTAGCTTGACCTATCCTTTTCCTTCTGGGTGTAGGGTTTCTCATATTTCTTTGTCTCAGTTGTTCCACCTGCTTTTTCAACTCATGAGTATATAATATATTTATTAGGCCATGATGAAAAATGTCATGAGGTGAAAAGTTAGGTCTGGTTCTAGCTTTGGTAGACATTTTTAGCAGACTTTGATGAAGAAAATAGGGAAAATTCATTTTACTAAAACCTATTAGATGACACAAAAACCTCATGTGATAAAAATAAACTTTAGAGTACATGCCTTCATAGGTGAAGAAGAGCTGCACTATCTTGAGAGAGTTAAACCATTTAGGCTTCAACATATTCTAGGGGACTCCTACATTCTAGTCTTGGTCTTGACAGTCCTCCTTCAAAGAAGAAATTTAGATCCACGTTCTGTAGTCTCTGATTTTTAAACCATCTTTCACCCTCACTAGGCAAACCCGTTGATCAGGAGCTCGAAATTTGCCAAAAAATCAAAGTTGTCAAAATGATTTGGAACCTGAAGGACCGCGTAGATATTGTCATCTTGAATCCGGCACAACTCTTTTCATGCAAAACGGACACCGTATGCTCCCAAAAATGCGATCTGTTCACCTTGTCAAACAAGTAAAAAATTTGCAGGTATCTGACAGGGATGTTGATTGGGCATTCATACCGCATAGGCGGGAAGGGGAATATTCTTAGAATATTCTTGGAATATTCTTCTAGAATATTCTATTTCATAGGCATCATCCTATTGGTCCATGTGTTGTTGTGCGAGCCAATACGGAGGTGACACATGGCTAATCTGGAGGTGACCATGTGTCCTCCTAATGGTGCTTTAATGTTTTTATGGAAAACAGGTTGGAGGTTGGGCTCGACCCCGCGACGTCCCACAGTATAGACCAAAGAATTCACCAACGCGCCCAGGCAATGTTTCTTAACATGTATGGGTGATGAGTTCTATTTAATGTGTATTTCCGCCAAGGTTGGGGGTTTTGGCAGACTTAACCACCCCCCATGTGATCACCATAATCGCTTGCCACAGACAGTTAATGTGACCGCCAAGGTCACTGCCACCGCCGACCACCAGACATAGCATCCCCATGCGAACGCTCTGTCAACTGTTTGTTGTGACTACGACGGTCACCGTCGTCTATAATTGTCACCGCCTAACCGACGGACCAAGCTCCACATTTGAACACGCCAAGCTAAGCCGATAACATTTACCGTGACCGCCGGAGGGAGGTGGCCAGCACTGGGGGCTAGCCACTGGGTTCATGGTCCCCATATGACCAAGCTTTTGTTTTTAAGACCTTGGCGGAAAAATCAATGGTTCTACAAATCCGCACGAAATCCAGGGAATGTGTCGCTCCATTAACAAAAAATGGGGCGAATTTGTAGGATGATGCTGAATTTTGTGCAATTTGTAGAGAAAATAGTGGAGAAACTAGGAGAGGTCATAACTTTTCTAGTTTTCGACCAAACTGGGTGCAAAAAGAGGCTAGATAGCCATTTTTAGACATTCTAAACTCATTGGAGCAGGTTTCAGGTTCAAAGGAGCACCTCTAGATAAGATTTTATAGATTGAATCCTATGGGTGCCATGGTCAACCAAAGTGTTGATTCAGTTTATGGAGGATTTTGAAGATGGAGATGACCTTGTAGGGGTTTTCCAGCCTCCATGTGCTTTACACAACAACCATTACATCAATGTTGTATCTTTTATTCCTCTTTTCTTTATATGTGTTCTGAAGAAGAGACTTGTTTATGTACTTCAAATGGATTGTGGTACTGTTTATGCTCTTTGAAGTTGGAGTATAGGGTCTTGGTGTAAGATGCCTATGTTTGCTAAAGGCTTACATGTTTGACTGTAGGTTAACATGTGTATGGAGTGAGAACTCTTGCAGAAGTTGTTTCTTTGAAGAAGAAACTAACCATTCCATTTCAACACTTTATGTACTCTTATTTTTCTAGACATTGAGAATAATGAGAAGGGGTCATGTCATTTGAGATGATCCAAGGAGATGTAGCCTAGGAGGGTTGAATTCCTTTAACAATGGTTGGTCTATTACTGATTGATACATGCTTCCATTCAGTGTTTTGATTTCATGTTTAAATTTTTTCATGAAATTAACTTAAGAAAACACACATAAAAACTCATGTTTTTACTTGGTATTTTGGAGTACAAACCTCAAGCACATTTTTCTATTCTGATGAGGAGCTTAGCATAGAAATATAATATTCCAAGTTCAGATCAAGTTGGTCTCAGAGGAACTTTTTTTCTTTGTGCAAGGAGGAAATGACTGTTGTTTGCAAGTGAATGTGTTTTGAAGCTCAACTGAGGAGAAGGTTTTGGAGAGGACAGCAAGATTGTTATGATATCTACCACCATTTCTACCTCAAGTTGAAGTAGAAGCTTCAAGCAAAGCATGTCCCAAGGAGGAGAGCCAACAAGAATGTCAAAGGATGTGAAGGCTTTTAGAAAGGCTTTCTTAGACACGACAAAAATGGTAAAAGTCCTCTATGAAGAGAGGAATACCAAATTTCAAGGTGAAAGATCTAGACCTCTAAGAGGAGAATGTTCTCCAAGGGAAGAAGGTAATAAGAATGGTGATAAACCACCATATGCTCCACAATATTCATGTTTTTCTACAACTATTATGCAAAATTCTAATGTAGAAAGTCCCTCAGAGAAGGTATATGTACGAGTTTGTAACTTTTGTCCACATGATGTGGAGGATGAGGTTCTATCAGCAGCCAAATTCAAGGAGCTGAAAGAGGAGAGTCAAAGAGTCCAAGAGGACACATCGAGAATCAAAATAGAGTTTGAAAACATCTCTGTATGTCAATCAAAAGATGAGGCAAATGGTAAGCATTTACATGCTTCTTCTTTACATGAAAGTGTTGATGTAAATTCATTTGTAGCCTTCGAAAAACATAATAAAGGAATTGGATCCAAGCTCTTGAACAAGATGGGTTACAAGGGAGGAGGCCTTGGAGTGAACCATCAAGGCATTAAAAATACAATTGAGGCAAAGGAGAGGCCTAAATATGAAGACTTAGGCTATGCTGCAAAAGAATAATTGTCTTCTAGCAACAACTCATGGCTATCGTGTTCCTTTTGCCATAAAAGAGGACATGAGGAGGCAAGATGTTGGGATTTGCATCCAGAATTGGTACCTACTTGGTTCCTCAAGAATAAGGAGGATGTGAAGTGATAAACATCTCCAAAGAGAGATGAGCAAGTTGAAGAAGAAAAAAAAAAAGTTCTTCTCGCCATGCAAGTTCCTCACGCAAGAAGAGTAAGCCAAAGGACAACAAAAAGAGGTATAATCATCCTGTTAATTCAAATGCTTTTCATAATGGAAAACAACACGCTGATTTTAATAACATGTTGAGGAAAGTGTTTCCATGCACCTTTTTCCTTTCATCTAACCATTGTGTAGATAAGTGCTATAAAAGGAAATAAATCATCAAGAAGATGTTTATGTCTAATGGAATTGAGACCAAAAAGAGAAAATCTCATCCAAGGTTAAATACATGTGAGACAAAAGAAGCTCAAAAGAAAATTTTCACTCACTACAATATCAATGGGCATTGGGTCAAGAAGTGTTGGAAATTGTTTCCACGACTTCATCCTGGTAAGGGTAAGAAAATTACACAAGCACCAGAAGAGGAAGCGACAAAAGAACAAGTGGTGCAAGATGCGACCATTCCTGAAGTAACTCCAGAAGAAGAAAAAGTTCAAATAGAGGGTTCATTTACCTGGTTGGGTAAGAAATGGGTGGACTATTTGTCCAACTAAAGTTTGTAAATCTTTGTTTTTCACTAGTTGCATATCCCCATAGTTGGGTAATTTGTAAAAGTGATGTTCATAAATAAATCACTTATATGCAAAAATGTTTTATTTGGGCATTATTATGCTAGTTTGGCTTGTTGATAGTCAATTTGAATGGAAAATTTGGGAGTCAAGTTTATTCCATCTTGTAAAATGCATTTCTATTTGTAGTTTAAGAAAGAATTTTAAAATTGTTGTATGAGTAGTTGCAACACATTCAATATATTACAAATGTGTTAAGCACTCAAGTTATACAAGTATTCACTGTGTGAAACTTGTTTTAGTTCATTTGTCAAAGTCTTTTTTTGGGATTTTATCCTTGATAAGGATTTTGCATAAGTGTGCCTTGGAATTATTCTTGGGAAGGATGTTTCTGTGGATGGCCATAGCGACATGGACAAGATGAGAAGAACATTGAACTTGAATTCTTTGGTCAGGTTATATTTCAGCTTTAGCTTGAGAACGAGCCAAGACAAATACAAGTCAAGGCACTACAATCATCGATTGGATCGAGTTTGGAAAAGTGAAGGAATTGTGCCTTCAAATGCTAAATAGTTGAAAGTGAACTTTTAGAGACCAAAAGTTTTCAGTGGGGAAGAGTGATTAGGAGCTGAAAATTTGCCAAAAATTCAAAGTTTTCAGAATTATTTGGAACCTAAACGATTGCGTAGATCTCATTGTCCTAAATCTGACGCCACTCGTTACGCGAAAAATGGACACCGTATGCTCCCAGAAATGCAATATGTTCACTTTGTCAAGCAGGTAAAAAATTTGCAGGTGGCTAACAGGGATGTTGATTGGCCATCCGTACCACCTAGGAGGTAAGGGGAATATTCTTGGAATATTTTTTTCTTTGGAATCATCCTATTGGTCCATGTGTTGTTGTGCGGGCCAATGAGGAGGTGACATGTGACTAAGCTAGAGGCCACCACGTGTCCTCCTAATGGCGCTTTAAAATTTTGTATGGAAGATGGGTCGGAGGTCGGGCTCGACCCCACAACCTCCCATAGCATAGACCAAATAACTCACCAACGTGCCTAAGTAGTGTTTCTTAACATGTATGGGTGATGGTTTCTATTTAACATGTATTACCGCCAAGGTTGGGGGGTCGGGCAGACTTAACCGACACCCCCCCGCCCCCTCCTCCCTCATGTGACCACCATAACGCCCGCCGTATGCAGTTAATGTGACCACCAAGGTCACCACCATCGCCGACCACCAAACATAGCATCCCACGTGAATGCTCTGTTAACTGTTTGTTGTGACCATGATGATCACCGCCACCGATAGCCGTCACCGCCTAACAGCTAGACCAAGCTCCACATGTGAACACACCAATCTAAGCCGCTAGCATTTACCGTGATCATTGGAGGGAGGGGGTCAGCGCGGGGGGTTAGCCCCTAGGCGCATGGTCCCCATATGATCAAGCTTTTGGTTTTAAGGCCTCGGCGGCAAAATTAATGGTCCTACAAATCCTCCTGCAATCCAGGGAATTTGTCGCTCCGTTAACGGAAAATGGGGAAAATTTGTAGGATGATGCCAGATTTTTTGCAATTTGTAAAGCGAATAATGGAGAAACTAGGAGGGGTCATAACTTCTCTAGTTTTCGACCAAATTGGGTATAAAAAGTGGCTAGATAGTCATTTTTGAACATTCTGGACTCATTGGAGGAGGTTCCAAGATCAAAGGAGCACTTCTAGATAAGGTTTTTGCATATTGAAGCCTATGGGTGCCATGGTCAACCAGAGTGTTGATTCAGTTTATGGAGGAGTTTGAAGATGGAGATGACCTTCCAGGGGTTTTCCAGCCTCCATGTGCTTTCTGCAACAACCAATACATAAGTTTTGTAGATTTTATTCCTCTTTTCTCTATATGTGTTTTGGAGAAGAGACTTGTTTATGTACTTCAAGTGGATTGCGGTACTGTTTATGCTCTTTGAAGTTGGAGTATGGGGTCTTGGTGTAAGATGCCTATGTTTGTTGAAGGTTTACATGTTTGACTGTAGGTTAACATGTGGATGGAGTGAGAACTCTTGCAAAAGTTGTTTCTTTGAAGGAGAAACTAACCATTCCATTTCAACACTTTTTGTACTTTTTTTTTTTTTTCTAGATATTGAGCATAATGAGAAGGTGTCATGTCATTTGAGATGATCCAAGGAGATGTAGCCCAGAAGGGGTGAATTCCTTTAATAATGGCTAGTTTATTACTTATTGATGCATGCTTCCATTCGGTGTTTTGATTTCATGTTTAAAGTTTTTCATGAAATTAACTTAAGAAAACACACATAAAAGCTCATGTTTTTACTTCTTATTTTTTAGTACAAACCTCAAGCACATTTTTGTATTCTCATCATGATCTTAGCATAGAAATCTAATATTCCAAATTCAGATCACTCATGGCCTCTGCAATGGATTGCTCAGTGACTGGAAATTGTAGAGTTCTTATTCGAGCTGTGGTGCCATCAAAATAATATATAAATTCATGGCACCAACTCAAGTTATGTCCATTAAATAGATAGAAGTCTAGTTCCTAGCCCGCATTTCGGAACAATGACAACATTTCTAGGTAAACCTCAAAATACATTTCATCCATCTTAAAACATTTCACATGGCATGATCTTCCCATCTTGCAAATGCTCTGATGATGCAAGTCCTTCCATAACCTTGAATCCCCCTGAATGGTTGCTGTAAACTATTCCACGACCTTCCTGCATATTGAAAATGATTTTCTGGGTTTGCTAGAAATTACCGTTTAGGGAAAATTGAGTGTTTTTAGGGTTTGATTTTAGACTTCTTTATTGGGCTTCAAAATACTGTTAAATGTGACATCAAGGATTAAAAGGGATAATTTTTTTTGAAAAATCACTTAGGCATTTGAAATGATAGAGCTAGTAGCTTGAAAACCTATGTTTAATTTTATTTGGTGAGTGCTACAAAAATATTTTGTAGCGCGAGCTGTAGGCTTGCAATAGGTTGATGTCATTGCAAAAAACTTAGGGAAAGCTTAGGGTTAGGTGAAATGACTTGTTTTGACATGTCCCTAGGCTTATATAGCAATTTACACAAAAAATTTGATAGGTCCTTACACTCCTTGCACAATTGACTGAAAATCATAACCTGTGAACCTTTAGGAAAGTAAAAACTTGGTGCTAACATGGGCTAATGAATCTATGTAATGAACTTAACTCTCTCATGATCAACATATATACCTTTTTTAGATATTACATCTCCCAACAAGTTTCCTTCATCTACGACAAAAATGACCTTCTTAGAGTTGAGGTAGATTTCATATTTGCGATACCTTTAAAATATTTTTTTATGGTGGTGGGGATGATATGTCCTTCATTTTGAATAAATGGTCACATCATCAAAATAAACTACCACATTGTTCCCTATAATACCTCTGAAAGTAATATTCATTGCGAGTGGCACCAACATTAATTAACCCAGAAGGCATCTTCCTATACATAAAATTACCCCATTTGGTATGAAATGTGGTCTTAACTTTATCCTCTTGAGCAACTAAGGCTTGATTATATAGCCTGGGAATCCATCCAACAATGAAGACATCTATGATCCTGACACCTACTAGAGCATCTAATCCATGGGGGGTATTGGATAGTTGTCCTTGTTTGACACTCATTTAAGGTTCCAAAAATCCACACAAAGTCTTATTTCTATAGATATTTTCCAAAATGGTAAGATTGTAGATCCAAGTTGAATGTCTAACTTTGAAGAAAATTCTTGCATCCATCAGAATCTTCAACTCCTTCTATATGAGGGGTTCCAATGTGGGATGAACTTTGTTCAATTTTTGCTAAAACTGCTTGAAACCCTCTTTAATTGGGATGACATGTTGAATGATACACGTTTCATATGTCTTCAAATCTTCATATGTCCAAGTGTAGACATCTTTGTACCTAGTGAATAAATGGAGATATGTCTCTTTTTCTATTGATATATGCTTGTTTTTCATGCCTTAGAGTGGGATTATGGGTCTTAAGATTTGTTGGCACCCAAAATCTTGATCGTATGTCAAAATATTTCTCAAGTGAGACCACACCTTTTAAGATGGGATGACGTTTCCCCATTCTACTTGTTTCTCTTGCTACCCCTACTTCTCATGCTGATCTTCATCAATAACTATGTCCTTAAACATATCTTCATTCACAAGGAATTATATCACATATTCATTGTCATTAAACACCCACCAATTAGTCATATTGTGAGCGATATTGGGATTAAAAACTAACTCAACTGAGAAACCACGTCATAGTGGTGTAAATCTAGCAACTCCATTTTCCAAAGTGTCAGTCGATATGTTCATTGAGCAAGGAATACATGTAGAAAAAAATGAAGAGAGAGCACCCAAAATTCCTTCCCTGTAAGTTGATGTTTGATAGGGTTTCCATGGACAATGGAGAGGTTGGACATAAATGTTTTCCCTAACTCTACAACCATGCACACATATAAAAAACAATGATATTATATGCTTAATCGACCTATATCCATCTTAACTCTAGATCTACCAAGCAATGAGAGGGATCAAATCTCTTTTCACTTTAAAATATGTTTGTATCTCAAGAGATTTGATCCCTCTCAGTGCTAGGTAGATTTGAAGTTAAGATAGATCTAGGCTGGTTTGATTATTGGTTTTATATTTTATATTATTTTTATGTAATTTAACCTAGTCAAAATGTTTTATTGATAATTATAATTATTAATTATTTTATTTTACTTTATTTTTCCTTTTATTTTATTTTTACCTAGTTAAAATGTTCACAGGACATTACATTACATTACAACATCTCTACCATACTAAAGAGTGCCTCTTGGAGAAATTAATAAATCAGTGTTTAGGCTTTAGCAATGATGATGATTTGAATAGTTTAATCTTGCTAATGTTTCAAAAAAAAATATTTATCAAAGTCAAGTCAAGGGAAGTCGCCCATGGGAGATGTCACTATGTAATTTCCAAACTTCGTCCTTTCATCAACATTTTCCCATCTCAACACACTATAAATGCCTTAGGTTTTGTGCCCTTATTAATTATATTTTGAAAATTTTATTGGAAGTATCAAACTTTTATGATATAGAATATGCGTAGTCAAGCAATAGACAAAATGACTTTCTTCAGGGTATTTTTTGTAGTTAATTTTAACCCAAATTCAACAAAGATTTTTAAAAACTTAAGATTAAGTTTTTTAATTGGTAGAATTCTAGTGACTCAAAGGGTTTTCAAGGCAATGAATCCATTTATGCATTCAAAAATGTATTTTAAATAACAAAATATCACAATATTGCTTGAAATTGTATCTATATTCCAGTAAAAAAAAACCATTTCATTTATAAGTTAAATTGCACCATAAAAATATAAGTCTGAAATTTTGTAGAAAATTACCTATTAATTAAATGTTATCCATATTTAATTAGTGTAACAAAATGATAATTGACGGCTTTTAATTGTTAATTTTATATTTAAAAATTAAATTAAAGCAAATTTTATTTAATGATTAAGCGATTTATTAAAATATTAATCTGAAAATACATATATATTAAAACAAAGGTTGATTTATTATAACTTTAATATTTTAATTTTCGAAATACATAAATTTGCCGTGAGTTAGGCCCACTTTTTAATATTTATGGTCGTTTATAGGTTAGAAGACTTGAGAAGTTGGTTTGATAAACACAGTCAACTCAAGATAAGAAATGTGAGTTGACTTTATAGACATGTTAGGAGGGGACTCCATATTTTTCTATTTTTGTTTTTTCAAGGTATTCTTATAGCTTTACTATATTACGTTTCTCGGGATTTACGGACATATTCGGAATATTTTTATTTTTATTTTTATTTTTTGAGTTATTTTTATGTCTTTATTATAAGGTTCAAATACTTTTTAAGAATCTCAAACCAGGTGAAGTCTTATTTTCTAATTATTCTAACTAATGGTCAAATAGTTTTTAAGAATCTCAAATAAGGTGAAGTCTTATTTTCCAATTATTCTAATTATCACCCTCAAATGCAACTGCGTAACTCGTAACTACATCCAATCGAAATAATAACACTTTATGTTGGGTACAAAAGTTCCATTCCTAGATAACTCAACTACGTAATTCGTAACTAAGTCCAATAAAAAACATAACCTCAACAATACTCAACCCACCCTCCATGTTCGGTACAAAAGATCCATTCCTAGATAACCCTCCCATCGGACTAGACTACACAAGTTATATGGACTAGGGGTAACCATCGATGTAAATAATTATCATACATATCTCTCATCAACTCTCCACCACGCAATTTCTATCTACTATGGAGGAGGGCTATCCATCAATTTAAAACAATCCTATCATAGGAAAAAGAAATCCAAAAAATAGGTACAATAATGATTTTGTGACTTTTCAACCATATTTTGGAGATTCTTTTTAATGTTTATGGTTGTTATTAGTCTCTAAGCCTAAGGTATGTAAATGAAGCCAAATCAAAGTTAAATAAGGATGAACAAAATAAATAATGACTTTTTGACTTTTCAACAATATTATGGAGACTCTTTTTAATGTTTAATGTTTATGGTTGTTATTAGTCTCTAAGTCTAAGGTATGTAAATGAAGCCGAATCAAAGTCAAATAAGGATGAACAAAATTAATAATGACATTGTGGCTTTTCAACCATATCATGGAGACTCTTTGTAATGTTTATGGTTGTTATTAATCTCTAAGTCTAAGGTATGCAAATGAAGCCGAATCAAAGTCAAATAAGGATCAACAAAATAAAGATGAATAGTAAGTATTTATATTATTTAGTAATAATAATTAAAAAAAATTAATATAGTTATTTTGTTTTTTTTTTTTTAATATTTGTTTATGATTTTATTTGAAATTTCATTTTGAATTATTAAAATTGTATATGTAGTTTAGTGAATTTATATCATTTAAATATTTAAAAAATTAAAATGTTGAAATTCAATTATTTATTTCAATTCAAAATTGTATATGTAGTTTAGTGAATTTATATCATTTAAATATTTAAAAAAATTAAAATGTTGAAATTCAATTATTTATTTCAAAATACATTTTATAGAATAAAAATTATAATAACATAAAAACAATGTCATCCAATATTATTAAAAAATACACAACTATATATATATAAAATTAAAAAAAAATTTATAGTAAATATTTGATATTAAAAGTTTTCTCATACCAATAGTAGCGAGTAAACTATGCGTGACACTGTATAAATATATTTGAAAGGTATAATCATAATAGTTGAAATAAACTCAATATTATAAAAATAAAAACTCAATCCAATTACCAAATCTATCCATCACGACAATTTTTTTTTTGTTATAATTACTTTATATTTTATTAAATTTAATTTAATAATTATAATATATATGATGGATGGGTATTTGAAAAGTTGGAAAGGCTCGGAAAATATGAAAATCTCTTATAAAGACCGAGTGATGTCAAAATAATATACTGATATACAAAATCCTTGTCTTGAAGAAAATCAGGTGTAGTTGGTGAGGTTTTAATAAAAAATTTGTTATTTGTCTCATGCAAATTTTGTTATTTGTTATATTTTTCTTATGGTTTTATATTAAATATTTAAAATTGTTCTTTTAATATTTTAGATAGATTTTGCAATATTTTGATGTGTTTATTTTGGAATAAGATTTTTAAAATTTTAATTTAATTATTAATAATTATTAAATAGAGAGTGGTGATTTAATTTCCATTAAATAGAATATTTTTAGGTCAATAGTGTGTCTATTTTGGAATAAGGCTTCCAAAATTTAAATTAATTATCAATAATATTAAGTAGAGTAGTAGACACAAGTCAAAGATTGATACTTATGGTTATTGTCCTTTTGGCCTTTTCATTAAATTGACTGATTAAAAAAAATGTCATATGAACATATGTTATGTGAGTTATGGTTTTTTGGGCATGTGATATTAGTAAGCCATGGTATTGTCCCATAGTATTGTAACAAAGCCTATTTACAAGTTAAGAATCTATGGGATAAATTCCATAAGTTAAAATTCTGGTTACATGTATTTTTTTGTAGGTTGAAATTTTCTATTAAATCAAAATGTGTTTACATTGCATGACTTACTTTACCAAAATACTTATAGTCTCATTCCTATCAAATTTGTTGGCCAGAAGAAAGACAAACATCCAAAAAATCAAAATGGAAGATCTAGTACAAAAATATATACATATAGTCCATAAAAACAAGAAATAACCCAAAATTCAAATGCAGAAACTATTCATCAAGGATCAGAAGAGTAAACCCTTGTCGAGTAGGCCGATGCAGTTCCAGGTGAAGGAGGAGGATTAAGGTTGCAGTGGACATGTTTCTCCATGTTCTCTAACCTTCCCTCCATTCTCTCAAATTTGTTAAAGAGGCACCCATGTCCCCTTCGCAGGGAATCCAGTCTCTCCAGCATTGCTCACTGGTTACGCTGGATTTCATTCAGGGACACGATCACGACATTCCTATCCTCATGCCTATCTGTAGCTAGCATCTCGAGACGAGTTGTAATGTCTTGCAAATTGTCATCTAAGGAGTCAAAAGGATGACAAAGCTCCACTTGGCCTGGGGATTGCCTCACTGGAGGAATGACAACTTCCCCCAGGTCTTTTCTCCTTGTTAAAAATACCCCCCTTGGGAATGAGCACCACCTCCATGAAGGGGTCTACCCCAATGTCGCAGCATCATGACAATCAACTCCTCCAGACTATAGAGACTCCCCTTCACCACCAAAATCCTACTCACTAAATTCCACCCCAAGAAGCTCCCTTCTCACTAATTAGATCCCATAACCTTCATACACCAAGAGACTCTTGTCAACCATCGAGGAGATGGAAAACACACCATTAGGTGGGATTCATGACAAGCCACCCAAACTCTAGACCAAGAAAATATATGCAAACCCCCAAAAGAACAAAACATTGCGTCCCCCCAGAAACACCCCAGGAAGAGCAACAATGCTTGCATAGAGCCAAAATCTCCTTGGAACTACACACAGGGGCTCAGCCTCCTCTTTCACATACTAGACCAACCCTTAAAAATGAGAGAAACAAACTCTATGCTCCATTGCAAAAACAACGACAAGAGGGATGACCCCTTCAAACCAGGTAGCGAAGAATTCACCTCGAAAATAAGAAACGTAGGAATAAGACCAAATTCGAATGCAAAGCTTACTATAAATAAATTATACGTAGAAGGAATAATGTCCCCACCAAGCAAACTCTTACAATTTAGATTGATGACTTCGTCCGCACCGTGTCACCACCAGTAGGAGTTTCCGAAGCTAGAGACCCCAAGGGGTGTACTGGATGGATGCCAATATGAAGCTCTCACACTATCACCAGGATACCACACATAGACCACATCTACCTCGGTGAATTTACTAGCATTAACCAAACTGAAGCCCACCAACTCCTGCTACCAGGGAAGCCTCAATGAAGGAACACACTAATGCCTCCTATGATGAACAAAGCCTTATTACCGCCACCAACAACATACACTTCCATCACCCTTGCAACCGTAACAATCCTTTTTCTTTACTCTCTCGGCTAAAATAAACATCAATCTTTCTGGATAGCGCATGTAGGTCCTCAAACCATACACATGGTGGCCACTTGCTTCCACCATTGGGCTGAGGTGAAGGCATCCAGATGGACTCCCATGGACCCACTTATGTCTTGTATTCCCACCCGCATCGGGGTTTGTTACATGTATTTTTAAATGTATAGGGATATATATAAGTTTACAATTAATAATAATAATAATAATAATAATAATAATAATAAAGTTATAATTTAGTTCATTTTTACAAAAAAAAAAATTAAATCTTGGCAATGTAAGATGTACCATGAGGTAAGTGCTTTTATTCCTATATATGTTTATTAGTCAATTAATTTATATGTTAAGGTGGTTATGTCATTTTTTATTTTCAATTTAATTAAAAGAATGTCATGTTGATAAGTATGAAATTCAATTTCTCCCTGATGCGGGTGATCACCAAGGAGGGTTTAAATGCTGAGGGGGCTCCGTGATATGTATCCACATGGAATCTTAATTAAGCAAATCAGTGGCACGCATGTGATGATTTCCCCCTACATGGTGAAGGTTCTAGAGTAGGGGTAAAGGTTAATTGGAATTCTTTGGCATTGCAGAAGGCGTTTGTCCAAAAGTGGTATGGGTGAGTGGGTGACAACAAGGCTTGGTCGATTTGAAGTGCATGGTGGCCCTTCACCAGAGCCAAACCATACTCTGTGGTGTGGGAACGTGCAAACAATATTTTCGCCAGATCCTGGTGGCGGTGTTTGTTCATCTGGCAGTGGCATTCATTGCTCTAGAGGGGGCGATTAGTTCTCTTGCAATGGAATTTGTTTCTATGACAATGGCTATCATTTCTTTCTGTGGCTCTTGATGGCATGTGTTAGAGACCCAATATATATTATATATTTTCATGCCCTCCAAGTCATCCTCTGAAATTACACACTAGGATCTCAAGAACGTGGTTGGGACGTTTCGAAGCAGATGTATTTGTGAAAGGGAGGTTCTGAGTCTTGTTATCTGGTATATTTTTCTTTCTTGTCATTTAGTTATGTTATTGTTTATTTTAAGTGTTGAATAATTGGTTTTACTAGGTATTACATTTGACATCAATTGGTGTTAGCTCCTATCTATGATGTTAGGTTTGGGGGTGTCGGGAAGTCTCAGATGACCTTTTTATTTTGGTTTCTGAACTTCCAACCAGGGGGCCATTTTCCCAAGTGATCTAGTTGGCATTTGTTAACCTTCTTTGTGAAGAAATAGTTAATGTGGATCAATGTTAGTTCCCTGGGCAAGTTTGAGACCTTGCTAGGTTTTGGTGGTCTAGTTTCCAAGAATCGGTTCTCGTCGACACAGGGGTGGTAATTCCTTGCATACTTGTATCATTGAGTTTAAATCCTTAGGAAGTGAGGCATTGGTTGAAATCCATAATGCTAGTTGTCGGAGGAGTGTGGTTAAAGGGGATCCTGTGAGAGTCGAGTAGTGGTGTATGTGGATAGGTGTGGGCATCTGCTTTATTGATTGGTGGTGTGAGAATTTTGCGGGTGCACTGTGGGGCAGGTGGGGAACTATGTCTAGAAGAGTATTGGGTTAATGTTGGTACTGGGCTAGTGATGTGAAGTATCATTTCTTGGTTAGTGAAATAGTACCTCGCACCCATGAAATCCCTATGAGGTATGGTTTGTCATAGTGTTGGGCCTCAAGGTCAAATAGGGGAGCATAAGTGGGATAACGTCGACTTGGTAGAGGAATTGGACCCTAACCCTGCTTAGTATCTTGGAAGAATAGTGCTTCAACCCCCCTTCGACACTCTTGATAATCACCTTCAACATGTGACACTACTCTTGGAGGAGCCTGCGAGAGACCTTCATGATGATCGAAAATTTGTTATTGGCTTCATGAACAACGTGCATCGTAACTAGTGGTACATGTAGGAACGATTGACAACTTTGTGGTGGGGACAATGAAACATATATGAGAAGATAAATTGTCTAGAGGGCTGGTTGGCTCACATGAAGAAGCATGTTCGTTGTGCCTTTAGCCACCCTCCATCTCTAGGTACTGGGTCAAAAAATCATGTTTCAGTCAATTCTTCTAATCTAGGATGATCTTTGGCTGTTTTTAGATCCTTGGTGATCCCAACAAATATTTTCTTTATGATGCATTAAATAATTACATATTAAACTTGCATTTTAACCATGAAATTACAAGTGCATAAAGAAGAAGAAGAGAAGAATAGCAAGTCATGCATAGAAGACATAGGATTGATATCAGAGTTCGTCTAGGAGGGACTATGTCTCCGAGCCCTGCTTGAATTAGTGGGGAGGCCCTATTTTCATTAGATGACAAAATAATGAAAGTACATCAAAAGTCAAAATCATGACCTTATACCTCCACAATTGGAGAAGCCCAAAAATTGTAGATCTATGATGGAAAAATGGACAGCACCGTTGAGTTTGTGGCGTCGAGAAATGCTAAAACCATATAAAATTTGTCGAAATCTGACAAAGTGAAAATGGACATCATTCGTTGTATATATGGCAGGTGGAGAGGGTGGTGGGGTTAACAGCCCGCGCCCCCACCATTAATGTAAGATTTTGGTTGGGACTCTGGCGTGGTGGGGTAATGGCCACCCACCCCAACTTAATTGTATTTTGGGTTATGGCGGTTCTGAGGGTGGCAGGGTCATGGCCGCCCGCCCCATTTAATATTTATTTATTTATTTTAAAATTCATAACCACCACCCCCCTTGAGAATTTTCCAGAATCTTAGGCGGTGGAAGACTAATTAAGGGACCCACACATTCACCTAGAAACTGGCCCAGGTTGGCCAAAATCTGGTGGCCAGATTTTGCCCAAATTGCTACCTCCTTAAGCCTACCTAGTGACCCAAGTCAAACCTGAACTTAGACTGCTCTTAAATTTTGCATACGAACTTGGTTTAACAAATCATTCACACCACCGCGATCATGACGACAAGATCTTCAACATAAACCTAGTTCGAGCACAATCCAAATACTTTGATTTTTGACCCTTTCTGAGTCCTCTGGGACTTCTGCCTATGTCTAGAGCCACTTGGATCAATCCTCCCCATTGAGGAGCTTTTGGTCCTCCAAAAGCATTTACGTTGTTTGTGTCCTTTTCAATCCACACTTTCAATCACCTACATGTGAAACTAGTACATCTTTTGCAATCATGCACACCACACATGACTCAACAACCCTTCCTTGCCAAGAGTTTATAGCACACACTCATTGGCCAAGGATTACATAAAAAGTAATTAATACCTCAACTACTAATAAGGAAAGGCCAAAATATCATCATTGCGTTTTGAAGTGATGGGAAACGCACCATCACTTTTACATTTACCTGCAATGTATGATTTACAATGGTGGCCCTAACGAGCTACTACCTCTAAAAAAAGCAACTTAATAAAGTGGACCACCGTGAATGGGGTGGATTTATTTGTTGAACATGTTGATATTTTGGCTCCTCTAGCGATGTTCCTAGAGCATGGAGCATCAGACACATGGTTTGTTGGTGTCCCTCTTTGTTGCAATGACTACAACGATTCTTTTTTGTCCAAACTTTTGGGGCTGCCTCGGAGCACTTTCCCTTGGTGTTCCTCCGATAAGTGTGCAAGCCCTCACTATCCCTGGACTGTGAGGAAGGAATTTCATCATCTGTCGTTGGCTGGTTACTAGTTGTATTAGAGCTTTCCTCATTTCCCTTCTGGCGTATCCCAGTCATGCACGATGCAGCAATTCCTTGACTTCGATGGGGTTTATGATGCCTTGGCCTTTGATGTCAAGGCCCTTTCCCTAATACCCCATCTTCTTCAATAGTTTGGATCCAATCCATGTAGTATGTTTTTCAAAGGCAACAAATTCATAATCATGACAATCATATGAAATCAGAGAGTCGCTTTTTATCTCCGGATAGCAATGCTGTAGCTTTTCCAAGGCCTCATCCTTGGCTTGCAACTAGCATAGTAATATTTGTTTTTGTTCCCTTGCCTCCTGTAGAAGCCTCCTTAGCTCAACATTCTCAACTTGGATGTGGTGGATGATCTCCTCAAGTTCTTGGAGTCCTACTGTGGGAAGTTCTCTTTTCATTATGTCTATTGAAATCCTTGATTCATTTCCAAAATTAGACCCCAAATCTATGGGTCCTCCTACCGTGATCCCAAGGGCTGCAAACATCGTTTCATTGCTGGAATTGGACCTCAAGTCAATGGGCCTACCTCGTGTAAATCCTGTAGCTGTGACCTTCTCATCTTCGTCTGACTTGGAATCTTGGTTTTGCTGCACGGTGGTGGTGACCTTCTACTTCCCCTTCCTATCATTCCTTTCAGGTCTCAGCTTAAGGTGCAACTTCCAACAATTTTCTTCATCATGCCCCTCTTTCTCACAATGTGTACAAGAGGGCTTTTCTCCCCTTCTCTTGGATGTTGTGGTTCTCTTTGGGTGGTCATCTCGTTCATGTGTTCCCCTGTTTTCCAAATGAATGGCCTTTACACTGGCTGAGTCAATGGTAGTAGGTTCAAACATTAACAACGAATGTATAATGTAACTATGTAATGATCCAATATACTTAGTTACCACTTCAGCTAAATCTAATGATATGCCCAAGTTTAGTGCTTGTTTTCTAAATTCCTTGGTAAAGCTTTGCACGTTTTGCCCCTTGCCTTGCCTTAGGTACTGCCACTCCATTAAGGTTTTTTGCTTATAACCCAAGGGATAAAATTGATCTTTTAATGCAGAAATAAAACTTGGCCACGAAGAAAGAAGATTACCCATCCTCTTACCACTTCGCAATTTTATCTCCCACCAGACGAGAGCAGTGCTATTCAGCTGAAGGGAGGCCAATTGGATTTTTGCCTCGTCCTCCTCGATCCGCTGAACCCTGTAGTAAACTTCGATTTGCCTAATCCACTTGTTCAGTTTCTTTGCATTACTTTCACCGTTAAACATAGGGAGATCAAATTTTACATTTAACTTAAAGAAAGGCTTTTTAGATGTGTTTCCTGTATTCCTATGATCATGGTGAGAAGAAGAGGAAGAAGAAATTTCACTTGCTGGCGGAGAAGGGGGTGGATCTCCTCCATCATCTTCGTGCACTGAACCTTGTCCTTCTGGAACATTTTCCCCCACACTCTCAAGTTTTTTAAGTCTTGAGAACATCTTCTCAACATGATCTGCCATTGTGTAGAAAGTCTTGTGGAAGTTTACCTCCTCTTCATATCGAACATCATTCTCCTCACCCATGTTTCTCCTTCGATGCGCACGTCCCGCTTCGGGATCAAAAGACTTTAATTCACCTTCACCTCTTCGTAACCTATTTCTTGTTAGCATGCAAACATGCAATTCACATCCACAAAGTCCTGCTATGATACCACTTGATCCCAAAAAATCTTTTCCTTATGATGCATTAAAGAATTACATATTAAGCTTGCATTTTAACCATGAAATTACAAGTGCATAAAGAAGAAGAATAGCAAGTCATGCATAGAAGACACACGATTGATATCAAAGTTTGTCTAAGAGGGACTACGTCTCGAGACCCTGCTCGAATTAGTGGGGATGCCATGTTTTCATTAGATGGAAAAATAATGAAAGTACATCAAAAGTCAAAATGATGACCTTAGACCTCCACGATTGAAGAAGCCTGAAAATTACAGATCTCTGATGGAAAAACAGATAGCACCGTTGAGTTCATGGCGTCGAGAAATGCTGAAACCATATAAAATTTGTCAAAATCTGACAAACTGGAAATATGGACCCTTGGATAAATTGCTCAGATCATGGTTACACCTGCATAGAAATGCATGCCCGCTCTTGGCCTCCTCCTGACGCACTGTGAAAAAGGGCTGATATACCTATTGGTGGGTGGATTACCCAATGAGGGTTGTTGGGCGCAATGGCTAAAATAAAAAATTCGTTGAGGAGGGGTCAGGTGATCAAACCCTGCCCCTCCCATTTTTAATACATTGTTTGTTTATTGTTTAAACTGTGGGGTGGCGGGTCCACTATTTTGGTGGTCTGTGCCCCTTTTCCCGCCGGCATTCGTTGTATATATGGGAGGTGGAGAGGGCGGTGGGGTTGACAGCCCGCACCCCCACCATTAATATAAGGTTTTGGTTGGGACTCCGGGGTGGCAGGGTCATGGCTGCCCACCCCAACTTAATTGTATTTTGGGTTAGGGTGGTTCTGGGGGCGGCGGGGTCATGGCCACCCACCCCATTTAATATTTAATATTTATATTTTTATTTTAAAAATTCATAACCACTGCCCCCCTTGGGAATTTTCCAGAACCTTAGGCGGTGGAAGACAAATTAACGGACCCACAAATTCTCCCAGAAACTGGCCCAAGTTGGCTGGAATTCGGTGGCCAGATTTTGTCCAAATTTCTGCCTCCTTAAGCCTGTCCAGTCACCCAAGTCAACCCTGAACTTTGACTGCTCCTAACTTCCGCATATGGACTCGGTTTGACGAATCGTTCACACCACTGCGATCACGACGAAGAGATCTTCAACATGAACCTAGTTCAAGCACAATCCAAACACTTTGATTTTTGACCCTTTTTGAGTCCTTTGGGACTTCTGCCTGTCTCTGGAGCCACTTGGATCACTTGGGAACTTTTGGTTTTCTCGGGCAATTAGCATGTGACTATCTAGTTTTTCTACTCTTTTGATGTCTTTGTTATGTTGTCTCCTTATGGCTAAAAAACACGGTAGGAGTGAGGCCAGAAGACAACAAAGACTATGCTCATCACGATGCAATTCTCTTTTGAACTAATGAAAAATTTTGAATTACAAAAAAAGTGTGAAATTCAATTCCAATTAGATTTTTACTTATTATATTGAGCTTTTATTTACATTGGTATTTTATTATATATTTGTTATAACACACACACACACACATATATTCTTTTTAATTAATAATAATAATAATAGTAATTGTTTAAATAAAAGTATAATTTGATTAGTTTTATGATTTATTATCATTAAGAATGTGAAATATATCATTAAATAAATATTTTGATTATTATAAATTTATACAACTAACATCCATATTTTTAATTTATATAATTGTGTTATTTGTTAGAGAAGATATGTCACATATTCAAACAAACATACGTTCAGGACTCTAGGGTTTCTACTCCTTGAATGTGTTGTAGGCATTGAGAAAAGGAAGACACAAGTGGTTGGTGAAGCTTAGAGAGTGGAGATGGAAAAACAAGCTTCATTACCGGGGAATTCCAAAAGTTTTAGTGTATATGTTATACGTTTTGGAGTTTTTTTGACATATTTTCTGGTTTAATTTGTGTACAATTTGGCAAGGATTTGTTGGAATCATAAGATTGAGTTTTGAACTCTCCATAATTCAACTGCTCTAGGGATTTTTTAAGGTTTTGAATCCATATATGTAATCAAAAACTCAGTTTAAGCAACAAATATAAAACATGAACAATTTTTTTTTTCAATTACAACAAAAAACTCGAAAATACATAATAATTAGATAACACTATTACAAAATATTAGGAGTGGGAGTGGCTAACATCGGCTGGTGAATTGCCATAGTGGCCACCATGGCTAGAAATGAGGGATTTATATTTAAAGCAGGAAACTTGAGGTGACATGGTCACATGGAGGCATCTTGTTCTTGTTCCCACATTGATTTCCTCATTTGACTTACGTGAATAAGGACTCACTCCACTACATATATTGTGTTCTTAATTTCAACAATCTCTATGGTAAACCAAAAAAATACTTGGAGGACCTTTCTATTGTTATGATTGTATTCCATTGGAATTTCATGTTTACATGACAATCTTATTTGACAAAATTATATTTAAACTAGCAATTACACAAGATGTTGCAAAGGAAACACCATAAGTGGATACCATATGGAGGAAGAGCATAGATGAATAAAAATGTGATATGGCATGTGATCTAAATGTAGCCTAGTTTGAGTGAAACAAAATTCTTAATGTCAATGCTTTCCTTTATCACGTGAAAATTCAAATAAATAATTAAAAATTGTAGATATCTAAATGATGGGAAATTGGAAGTGCAAATGTAAACTCCTGTTATTCTTAAATTAATTTACATACTTGAATTCATAAAAGTTCCTATGTTAATATACAAACACAATTATAATATTAAGAACATCAAGGGTTTATTCCTTTGGATCAATGCAACGAAAGTTGAGAGCGAATTGATTTTATGGTTTGTATTATTGTTGAATTAAGGAGTAATGGAGGACGTCATTAGAGGAATTTTGAGGTTTAAAATGGGCCTCATAAGAAAAATGTACAACCAAAATAAACTTTATAAGAACCAATAGGATTCAAGATGATGATGTCAACCATGGGGGATGATTCACCATTTATGGAGTAAAAAAGTAAAAAGTTTAAAAAATAATAAAATAATAAAACTACTTTTTCAACTCGTATTTTCACCTTATCTTCCTAAGGTTTTACTCAAATTTAAAGCAAGAGTACTCGTTGGATGAAAAATTTGATTGCTCATCCAAGGAGTATCCATGTTGCATACTTTTGATGAATCCTGGTACATGAAAAACGTGATTGACTTTTTCAACTTGTATTTTCACCTTATCTTCCTAAGGTTTTACTCAAATTTAAAGCAAGAGTACTCGTTGGATGAAAAATTTGATTGCTCATCCAAGGAGTACCCATGTTGCATAATTTCGATGGACCCTGCTACATGAAAAACGTGATTGAAATCACGTTTTTCATGTACCAAGATTCATCAAAAGTATGCAACATGGATACTCCTTGGATGAGGAATAAAATTCTGCAACCAATGAGTGTTGTTGCTTGAAAATTGAGTAAACACATAGGGAGATAAGTTGAAAATACGAGTAAAAAAAATAGTTTTTTCTTTATCCCCTCTAAAATTTGATGATGTAATCTAATTTTTATTTTTTATGTCCACTATTATTTTATAATTTCCTTAGGAGGCCCATTTTAGACCTCAAACTTCCCCTAATGGATATAGTTGAAACAAATAAATATCTAGATATGGATATTAAAAAAAATTATGTAATTAGTAATAAATACAAGGAGAACCATGACATATACAACAACATGGAAGATTTATATGTTGGATATATATATATATATATATATATATATATATATATATATATATATATATATATATATGGAGATCAAACAAAAATAATGTTATTAGTCATAAATACAAGGAGAACCATGGAATACAACATTGTTGAAGTTTATAAAAAGTTATCTAAAGGTGGTATAGTGGAATGTTTGGCTTTGATGCAGGTAAAATCCTTCTTTGTATGTCATGAAATACAATTTATTCATCTTCTATTTCAACGCAGTATCTATATAACATCAATATGTATGAGTACTCCATAGGTCTTGCTCCAAGAGGGAGAGAACATCAGAACTAAGTAAATGAAAATATAATAATAACTGGAGAGAAATTATTCATTATGTGAAACTTGTTGGAGATGTTAATGTAGGTATTAACGTACATCCTCTTGTGGAGGCATTGAATGAAGAAGTTATTCTTTGAGCTTCAATGAAAATATACTAATAATGGAAGATATGCAATGATTTATTAATAGTAAAATAAAGAAAGAACAATTTATAAATAGGTAAAATATGGTATAAAAATAAAGAGAGATCAATGATTATGTGAAACTTGTTGGAGATGTTAATGTAGGCATTAAAGCATATCTTCTAGTGGATAAATTGAATGCAAGAGTTCTTCTGGAAGCATCCTCTGCATGACATGATTGTCGTCCTACATTATATTGTAATGATCAAAATTAAATGTAGGTAAAATGTAGGAATCTTGTGAGGAAGGAACCCTTGTCATTGTTGTGAATTTAGTTTTTCCAATGTCTATGGTAGCTTTTGATAATGTCATGCCTTGGGATTTATGTATAGTTAATGCCCAAGCCATTTTGAGGGGAATTTGTGTACATCCATTTCATTTTATTGGTGGAATAGGCAAATGATTAGGGTTGTTTTGATCCTAGGGAGATCCAATGTACTTAGTAAAGTCTACAATGATGAAGGTTGGAAGTTGCAGAGGTGCAGTTGATTCTTTATAGAAGAAAGAAATAATTTTCCCAAGAAAACCATTGAAAAGTCTAGCTGAAACCCATAGGTTTGAGGTCAACATCACTTTTTGGCCTATGCATAGAAACACAATTAGATTTATTTGGTTATCTTCAAAGCAACACAGGGGGATTTATACTATTATGTTCAACAATGCATCATGTGACTAGAGTGTTTAAATATTTAAACATTTCTTCATTATATAGCAATGTTTGATTGTTGGTTGGAAATAGATGCATAAGGTCATGGAATGAATGTATCTCATCTTCAGACAAGAAGGAATCTATTTGTGACATGAGAAGCATCCAATCTTCGATCATTGGGTTTGCATTTATGATGTTTTGGAAGATGTTTCTAAAAGAAATTTAAGGGGTGTTATTTCCTTGTTGATGGAATATAGTGTCCAATGTGATGACTATTTTGAAGGTTTTCCATAATGCATTTCTGTGGGATGTGCCTCCATATAGTGGAATGTCTTTAATAAGCAAGAGATATCCTAGTTTGTTGACTAATATATTGAGCAACCACCAAAAGGGATGTTCCTTTGTTGTGGGAATTCTTCTTGGAGTCATTCATCAATGTTGCCAACATGTTTTGGCCCAATTAAGCTCATTTCATCAATTAAGATTTATTGAATATGCTTAAGATCTTATTGGAATGTTGTGAGAGAATTCCCTTCTAAGGGTATGCGATCTTTTATGGGAAGGTGGAAGGCATAATGGATTGTTGATGCTTTAATGTTGAAGTTTGCAAGGGCAGCAGGGGAAAGCAACATGATTAGTGAAGGGCCTGAGCCAGTAGGGGAAGGAATTCTTTATTTAATACAATTTATTAGGAAGGATTTTCAAGTACCAACAATACCTTGTATAATCATTCTTAAAGGAGGGAAACTATTTTTTTTGCAAAATGATTGGAAACAATGCTCACAAATTTAGTTTGCCTTGGGGACAATGAGTTAGGGTTGGTTAGAATATGATTGTGTTCTTAATGAATATGGTGGATGGAGTGATTATTTTCAATGAATTGTATGCTTATTTCTTGTAGGTTGAATGGGATAGTTGTATGAGTCCAATTATGGTTGTTGTTAAAATCATGAAGGCCAAGCATGTCAAGGTGATTTAGGTGGATGTCATTGGTAGGGTGTAGATGGGAGAGTAATTCCCATTCATTAAGGTCAATAGATTGGTTGGGCTTAATGAGTAGTAAATTCTACATTTACAATAGGAGGAATCTCGGATTGTGTGTGGTGAAGATGCCAAGGTATGTAAGAACGATGAAAGCATTGGTAGTTTGCAATGAAATCTTCAGATGAATTTCCTATATCCAAAAAGATATTATGAAATGGTTTGTATAGCATAGGTTCTACATAAGTCAACGTAATAGGGTGAATTTGTGGATGGAATTGTGAAGTAGCGTGCTATGACACGAACAACGACTTTTTTAGGTCTACATTTCCAATTTTTTACTTTTCAATGAGGATCATATGACTAAGATCTTGCTATATCTATAAGTAAAGGGGAGTGGATGGGAGATGGGTGTACCATGTATGCATCTATGAAGTGTGGAGATGGGGTGGTCCATTTTTGTGGAAGGAATATATAACTCTTTTGACTAACATTTATGAGAAAAAAAAATATCAGCTAGAAATTGTGAATGGTAGTTTTTGTAGCATATGGCAGGTTTCTTGTGCTTCCAGGTCACAATAAACAAGGGTCTTTGTAAGGATTTTTTTAACTACGGTGGTCGAAGGTTCATCATTTGTTGAAGCGAGCACAATTATATGTAGCATGTGGTAGAAACTTTCAAACTTTTTTTAATTATTTGGATGCATACTTTGTGATGTGTTTTTGAACGACATGGCGAGAGGGTTCTGGTCGGAAATCAAGATTTGCACACCAAATAGAGAGTATGGTAGGGTTATGGCTATTTAGTTGATCATCGTTACGAGTAGGGGTATATGTATTTTGGTCATTGGAGTCAATGAATAAGGACAAGGTTGGATGTAATTCCCAAGGTTCTTTATAATGACACTCTAATGTTGAGTGTTTCTTTTTCAAGCATGTTCTTTCAGTGAATTTTGCGTGTCGTTCAATGTAGTTGTTGAGTTCTTCATAATCTTCGAAAGATTAGTTTCGAAGATATCTGGCATGGATAATAGACAAGGGTCTTTCGAATTTGAGTGAAGAATGGGCTGGCTTGATTGGGGGGAAAGGCAGGAGTTCCAAGCTGATATGTATGTGTTGAATAAATGCTTAGAATTATCAAATGCGGTTGCATCATCCCAATATAGATTCTCCACATGTGTGTTTTTTATCCAGACAAAATGATGGATATGTGGACATTCTTCTTGGCATTACCATTATTTCGTTTATTGTCCACATTTTCCATATTCAGCTTGAGCTTGATGTCCAGTAAAGGCATTGTTGTTGATCTCTTGGTCCTTAGGATGAAATACATCAATGAACCCTAAAACTCCCTCAACAGTTTCCCTCTATAAATGAAGGAGTTTTAGTTGAACTATAGACTTGAACCATTCTACATTGGCCTTAAGACAAGATTGCATTCATACATGTAAAGGAAGAATTTTGTTAGAAACTATTGCATTGGTTGAAGTTCAATGTATATATAAATATGATAGTTGTTAGAAAATTATATATTACGGAGCAATGGAACACATAAAATATTTCAGAAATATAAACACAGAAAACGCACAAAACAAGAGAGACACAGATATACGTGGTTCACCCAGTTTGGGCTACATCCACCCCGAACAGCCAGTCCTTACTTTCTATTATCCAGCAAAATGAAGAGACACAACCTACAGCAAATCCGCTGTAATATCCTCTGTTTTTTCTCACAGTTTCACCTCTCTGTTTCTCGCTCACAGAATACAGATCTATCACACAGCCTCAAATACAATACCCTCATACAAAGAGAGGGGTTGCCTTCTAGGGCAAAAAACCCTAAACTAAACATAAGTTCTACCGTCAGATCATCCGCCTAATGAACGGCCCAGATTGACTAGAAATTACTATACTTTTACAAGGCAATTTTACAGCTGTTTTTAGCTTCGGGGGCGCTGCCCCCTGGACCCCCCGCTAGGGGGGGGGCTCCCAAAGGTCGCAGCCGCCCCCCCCTGGACCCCCCCTGTAGCGAATATTTTACGGGCGGCATTGCCGCCCCCATTTCGAACTGGGGTCCTATGTGGCGATACCTTTGAATATAGAAGATAATCAGGCTCCACACCCAACAATAGTATTCTAATAGAGCGCATACATGTATGACTTCATGGAATATTGTGAATCTATGGCACATATATAGTGATTTTAAGTGGGGCTTGGAGATAATATTTCCATTTCTCCATTCTTGTTGTTTTGTAACATCATGAGGTTGAGTGCTTGGCATGACTACATGAATATCAAGCCATTTTGTATCAATGACACTCAATGTGAAGAATAATGCTACATGATTGAGTTGAGAGATCATGTTTGCTATCTCATTCTTATATTTTTTCTAGAAATATTATGTTCCATAAAGGGAGAAGTCGAACTACATAAGTTGATCTACTAGTTTATCATCTAGGAATTGTTCTAGTTAGATGTTCAGACCATGGATATATGTTTGGAAGTTGTCTGTAATGATTTTCTTTATGAAAATGGAGGTTGTTTCCTGACTATGATGGTGCATCATGAGATTGTATAGGTAGTAGCACAACCTAGGGTGCTTGCAAAACCTATTGACATGGTACCATACGAGACGAAGTGTGTATTCTTCCATTTGAACTGATTTCATTCTTGGTTGATTGAGAATTGCAACTCCAGTGGGGAAATCCATAGAAAGGTGTGTTGTATTAATTGGTTGGATATAGTTTTATTAAAGGTCATTCAAATGTAGTATCATAATGGTGGTTGGATGCTTGTAAATATCATCATATTTCTTGTACGTTTGTACTTAGTATTGGAAATAGTGGGTATAAAGGATGATGTTTGTTAGAGATTTGGGTCAATGCAATCTGGGTGGGATGCAAAGGGAGATGATGATGATTGTTGGGTTGTTGGATCATTTATGTTAAAATGGAAAAGGGAAGGGGAGACATCAATGGGGGAAGTTAGTAAGGATGCAAGTTTGGTGTGGTTAATGTGAGCATCTTTATAGTATGGGTCATTTGATAGTTGTATTCCAATGCGGCCAAAACACGATGTCTACTTATGATGAAATCGTTAACTTAATGGTCAAAGCTACGATAGGTAACCAACAAGATGTCTAAGTCCTTAACATGTCAAGGTAAGATCTTGGTTATTGTTGTAATGTCTTGTGGGAAGCTTATTGTGTGGCCATTGTATTTATATTGGCCACTACATGTATGTGTTCCTTGGAGTATCAGGTTGACTTTGGCTATGAGTATTTGTATGATTTTTGTAATACAAGCTAGGATTGGTGGTTGAAGACTAGGGTTCATGTTTTTCCACAATGAGAAGTGATGGTTGTTTGTTTTAGACATGCATCTAGAGCAACAATCCATGTTTCTAGAGATGGAAATATGGATTCCAAAGTATGATTTGAGACAAATGGAACATGATATTATATTTATATTGGCTAACATATGCATGTGTTAGGAGTATTAGGTTGACTCTAGCTATGATAATTTCTTCAATTTGTCTAAGACAGGCTAGGAAAGGTGGTTGACGACCAAGGTCCATGTTGTTCCACAATAAGAAGCGATGACTATTTATTTTAGAAATGAATCTAGAGAAAAAATGCATGTTGTTGGAGATGTAGAGATGGATTCCAGGGTATGATTCAAGACAAATAGAACTTGAATTTTCTGGTGGGACATTATCAATCCTTGCATGAAATTCATGATGTGCATGTGTAATGTGGGTGTTGTTAAAATCATGCATTAGCAAGTTGGTGACATGATGAATAGTGTGGGTGTTTATATGAGGGGTTTTCTAATGACCAAGATGGTTTGTTGATTGTAAAAGAGGGTTTATTTGGAAGTGGAAAGTGGTAGCCACATTTGGGTTTAAGGGAAAATGTGAAGTAGCAACATATGGCTCAAAGGGGGAGGGTTGGGAAATTTTTTGTTTCTTTTTTGTTTGGGAGTTTGTAGAGTATTTATTATCATGATAAATTGCATTTCGGCGTGAATTTACTCATTATTTATTTGTGGCATAGTATCTTCGAGTATGTTTATCATTAGAAGTAGTGGACATTTGTAGAAGTAATTGAAAACAAGGCAAGGCACCTAGATGTGACAAAGGAAAAAACAATAATGTTACGTGGAATGGAAAAAAGGATAGCATTGAATACCAAATTAATAAATAATGGCAAGTAAAGGAACAAATATTCTTATGTTACATTATCACATGAATAAAATGAGGTGTGGAATTGCTTTACATATGGAAAGGGAATTTAAACATTTGAATAGTACGCATGAAGAAACATTTGAGTATATTGCAACAACATATGTAAATAAATGCATTTGTTGGACTCATCAAGTTCCATGATTTGTTACAAGAGGGAAAATGCAACCTATGTTGAAAAGTGTATTTACACATTGGAATATTACATATATTGAAAGAGACATACACGAACTATATGTTGAGAAAACATTACAACAAACTATAGAGGTACATGTAATTAAATCCAAATGCAACATGTGTTTAAAAGCGTATTTAAACATTAGAATATTAGGTATAGTCGAGAAGGTGTATGAGGACTATATGTTGAGAATATATTACAATAAATTGTAGAGGTACATGTAATTAAATCTATTTATGATTTAGATTTTTTCTCGATTTTTTCAAGGATGATGTTGCAGCCTTACGATAATTCAAACCTTTCTTCCCTAATGATGAGAGACTTCATGCGTGGTATTTCTCTCCATATTCAATGACAGTGTGAAGAGGTGATCTGTCTAGATTACTTTGGAGACAATCTTGTTGATTGCAGTTGGGTCTGAAGATAATAAGTTGAAGCCTTTTGCACTAATGGCAAGTAGGTAGATGTTGCATTTTCAAAAGCATCAACGTGAGGGAAAATTATCTTTCTCTTGGGACATGTTCTATAGTAGATGTTGCATTCAATAATATTTCCCATCATTGTTTAAGTGATTGTACTTATTGTTAGGCAATTTCACATTACCTTTTGAGACAATGTACACATGGCCGAGATGGATTTTATCAAAGGAAAAATTGGCAACGTCGTTAAAGAAAATTATGTGTATATTTCCACTATAGAGAATAAAATATTTAATAATAAAGTAAAGTTATTAATAGTTATCCACAAATTAATTTGATTTAGTATTTTGATAACTTTTAAATAAATTTAATATTAAATATTTTTTATATTAATTAAAATTTTTAAAAATATTATTTCTTTGTACATATCATTTAGCTTATAATATTAGTTTTTTAATTAAATTATATTAAATATATTGTATATATTTTTTACTAAATTAAATTAGTTTTTGTAAGATCTATCAATATTTTAAACTTTAAACAAAAATTTTAATATAGAATTTTAAATTTTTAAAATTAATAAAGTCTTTGTACATGAAAATGGAGGCAATCATCCTACATGAAAAACTATTAAACATCAAATAGCCTTATCATAAATATTAATAACCTATACTTTGATATTACTTGGGGCTCTAAATACAAAACATGATCCACAAAGCTATTTATGACAAATCAATATGGTAATTAAAGTATAGTATTCCAACTGCACCCTAAGGTGAGTGGCTTTTAAACCATATGTGATTTCAGGCTATGCCTTTGGTTTATGATTTTACTATAAGACTAATTTATTATAAAAAATGGTATATGATGGTGATGGTGATGATGATGATGATTGACGTCCACTAAGACCAATGTGGTCTATAAGACCTCAAGAAAAGAGATTCTAATTGTCATTCTTCAAATTATTGTTTTTGTGATCAAGGAGAAGGGAAAGCAAGATTGCTATAGTTTGGCTAGCCTAATAAGTCAAGAAGATTGGATATGTGGTTGATGATAGGGAAATGAGAGCGGATGTGGGCAAGAGTAGGACAATCTAAAAGGGAGTGATTTTCAACTTCTGCCTTCTTAGTATCACAAATCTGACAAATTCTATCGTCCCATGGAGTGTTAGGAGTAGACCACTGCCTGGTCTTACTCCGAAGCTCATGAGAGTTAGTTCTAATTCAAGAGATGTTCATTTTCTTCTTAGTGTTAGTCAAAATAGAGAGATAGTTATAATTATCAAGGGAGGGGTTGATCACCTCCTTATAGTACCTTAGCTTCCTTTTACCCTCCATCTCCTTAGCATCCCACATCTTATCCTTAAAACTGGAGGTAATAGTATCTTTGATATTTTCCTTGCTTCCCATGATGATTTTGTCCTCAATCCCCCAAAGGTTGAGCCAAGACTGAGCATCCTGATGCCACTCGTGCTTGAGGCATAGGTGGAGGTTTTAACTAAAGTCAGAGGCAATATTTTGGAGCATCTTGGATTCCATATTATGAAGCTTCTTCTTATACATCAGATATCTAGACGTAGCCACACTTTCAATGGGGGATAGGCCAACTTCGATCAAGAGGATAGGATAGGGAGTATTTCCCTTGATCTTGAGGTTGTAGGTTATGAATTTTTTTTGGATCATCTCAATCTTTATCCACGACTCCCTAGATATACTACACCCCCAAAATTCACATCCGTATAAGATAACAGGAGTGATGAGAGTCTCAAAGAGGAACCTTTTTTTACTCCAAATGTAAAGATCGACTGGCTTACAATTGTTTTCAAGGTCATAATAAGCTTTCCAACCTTCAATAATTATTTTCTCAATGCTATGCTTCTAGTTGAGTTGATGAGGAAAGTCAATACCTAAATATTTATAAGAAGAAACATGCTCAAGACAATGGTTATCATAGATGAAACTACCATGGGTGATCTTTTTGGATTTAATGATCATGACTTTAGTCTTGTCGGTATTAATTGTCATACCCATCTTGGAGTAGTAGACATGAAGATTCTTAAGCTGCTTGTCTAGGTCATCATGGCTCCTTGCAAGAAGAATGATATCATCAACATAAAGGAGAAGAGTAATGATAATACCAGTGAGCTCGGTGCCTTTGCAACCTCCAATTTCCAGACACTCCTTTAGTTTATCGATGTAAATACCAAAAATGGTAGGGGAAATGGGACAACCTTTCTTAACCCCAATATTACATTTAATATTTTTATACCACCCTTCATTGGTATTAAGCTTGGCAATGACAGTCTTGTAGAGGTGGATCACAACAATCCCGAGTTCAGGAGGAACCATGATCTCTTCAAGCCTCTCCTAGAGCTTATCTCAGGGGATAGTGTCGAAAGATTTTCTAAAATCCACAAAACAATGTAAGATATTAGTTTTACTATTGCGACATTCCTCTGCAATGATCCTAAGGGTGACAAGATGGTTGATGGTCGAGTGATGTCTCCTAAAACCAACTTGCCCTTTAGCTCTTTTACCCTAGTTCTCAATCCAAAGGCTAAGCTTTCTTTCCAGAATGAGTCCATAAAGTGTGGCTAGGATGTGACTAATCATAATGGTCTTGTAGTTAGAGGGAACGCTTTTGTCCCCATTTTTGAAGATAGACACAATAAGTCTTTGTGTCCAAAGCTTACGGAAGCCATGCATTACAGCCAAATTGAGAAGCTTGTGGAGATGAGGAATGAGGATGTATTTTCCCATTTTAAAGATCTCAGCTTGGTAACCTTCAATATCTTTGGCTCTCCCATTAGTGCTTATTAATCCCAGACTCAATGTCTTATAGGGGTGTTTAAGATGGTGCCCATGGTGTCCAGAGAGTCATACAACTTATTAAGATAATTATCCCAATATTCTAGGGGGATAGAATGATTATCTTTAGTTTTACGAATAAACACATTTTGCCAAAACTTTCTAGCCAAAACTTTAGAAAGGTAGAGAAGATGCTCTTTTCTCTTATTAATATATGACCTCTTCTTCCTCTTAATGAGAGATTTGTATATACTTATATTCTAGATCTTAATGCTTTCATTAGGGTCATCTCTAATTGCTTTCCTAGAAATTTTTATAGTGTTTGTCATACCAAGGATTGGAAGTTCTATTATTTTTCTTATACAAATTCTTAGAAGAGAATTTGCTAATGGTGGTGGAAAGGTAAGTAGTAAAATGGTAATAGATTTGATCAATGTTGTTATTATAAGATAGGGAGACTAAATCCCTTTCCAAATCCCTTAATAAAAGGTCTACATTACTTCTATCAAAGTGAATGTGACTTTTTCTTTCACTGTTCTCCTACATGTGGGTGGTATGCATAGCAAGATTGAGGGATAAAGACAAAGGTTTGTGGTGAGAGTCAGGTGCATACCAATTAAGAAGCTCAAACTTTGGAATATGGTTGAGGACATGGATGTCAGAAATTGCATAATCCACGAAGTTGCTACCCAACCCATCGAAACAGGTCATCTAACTGGAGAGGGACCAATTATTAATACCATTAAAAATGATTAGGTCCTACGAACTACAAAGTTTGAGGAGCTTGGTGTCGAATAAGTTCTCGATTATGTCTTCAGATTTTCTCTTGAATATATTAGCCAAGTTACCATCCTCATCAAGCCACAAGGGGTCAGGTTTAGAGTTGTTACTTAACATAATAACTTGGTTAGTAGCATTTCGAGCATTAAAGTCCCCAAGCAAAAGGATATTGTCTTCATTCCTTAGGTTGTAGATGTCTTTTTCTATTAGGGTCCAACCCTAACCCCTTTAATTATGTAATAGGGTCAAGTCATAGTTATAGTTAGTTAAAGATTCAATAAATCCTGTATTAATAATTGTAAGTGGTTGACCCACAGTTAAGAAAGGGTCCACAGTTAGTTGCAAACGGGCCATGGTATTAGATAGATGGTATTGAGAGAACCATGGTAATGACCATGGTATTGTATGTATGCATCTTATATAAAGGATAGAGACTCCCCAATGAGAAATATTGAGTCTTATTTAATAATCGAGCTCTGCTCTGCTGGAGGATGCCCCCTCGAAGAGGCAAGTGAACATTGCTTTCATCTCTAAATAATAAAATACTTGCTGTTTTTCTCATTTTGTTCTGTGTTCTAGGTTATATTTCTTTGCATATTTGGTATTCTGAAATTTTTCACAGGTCAAGAGCATAACAAGTGGTATCATAGCACTTTCCAGGGCCAGTGGTACCTCCATTTTTGGCAAAAAAAATTTTAGGCTACAGACATGTTCCAATGTCTTTAAACCACGGGATCTGTCGTTGAGCGCATAAACCTGTGGATTTGGGGAGGCGTGCACGCATGAAATACAAGAGGTGGTCACGCTTGTTGGACTCCCTTATAACCCCCGTGGTTGCCCCTTCGAGTAGTAGCGCATTAGACAAAACCGTGCATGGACTACCTTCCACGTACCCTTTGGGTATATTAGAAGCCCCCTAGGCTCACCTAAAACCTCGCCTTAGATAAACAGTCGGTTATCTTATTGCTATAGTACATTGAGAACAACACTTGGGGAGATTACTCGTGCACACGATAGGTAGTCGGGTAGTAAGACTAAGGGTACGATTGATCCTCCTTAGTTAGTGCCTTGAAATATTGGGCCGAGTACCATTGTTAGACCCTTATTTATATTGCGATCTATAGCACCTGACACTCCTTTGAGACCATAGTTCCCTCGACTCTCTGAAGATTGCCCATTATCTTATTTGCCAGATAAGATCTAGTAGTTGGGGTTCTGTCGTTGTCGCAACAATCAGATTCACCAATTGAGGTTTGACTGCCACAGTACCATTTAGATCTAGTAGTTGGTGTTGGCATTATGATGCATGTATTGTACTTGATGGCAACCCTCTCATAGAAGAATATCTCACTTAAGTATAACTGGATGAATCTTCAGAAGAGATATCAGATGTGACTGATGGAGGACAGCTCAAAGGAATCAGATGATAGTTCTAAGTATGACAAGTTAGCTTTGCCATCAAGTCCAAAGGGGGAGATTGTTGGCATTATGAGATAAGTGTTGTCCTTGATGGCAAACCTCACTGATGACAAATCATAGTACAGAAAGTCAGCAGCAAGGAATTGATGATCAGACTATAAGAAGAAGAGAAAAGTTCATACACGCAGGTTCATTAAGCCCAAGTCGCGTGTACACGCAGGTTGGCTTCAGCAAAAGCGCGTGTATGTGGGAACGTACCTTTGGTCAGTGGCAGTTAGTCCTTGGAAGTTGTGCCTATGGTTTCGGACCATTGTGTCTCGACGGGCGTGTCGATCCCTAGTATTGAAGTTGATGGTATTGTGTTACTATGGTTTTGGCTCTTGGTATTGAACAAGGCCTAAGGCTATATAAGGAGAAGGAAATCATTAGGCAAGTGTATCCGAAATGTCTTGAATATCTGAAGAAGGATGAGATCCAGTATGCAGGTTATGGGTTGATGATGCATTGCTTAATCTGAGCTAAGGAGAGATCTCATCGGTTGATGGAGAACTAGATCTAAGGAGAGATCGGGATCAAATGGTTTGAAATGAACTATCTTTATGATGCTTATTCTAGATCTACATACTGACGCATGTATTGTTCTATAAACATTATGAGTATGACTGATGTCTGGTACAGCTGCAAGTTATGAGAAATTATTTTTAGATCTGTACGCGGGTTGACTTTGGCAAAAGCGCGTATACACGCGGGTTTGATTCATCGAAGTAGCGTATACATTGTAAAGCTTGATATTTGAAGTTGCAGATGGATCTGATGGTTATTACAGAGTTCTGTGTCTGCTCTATGTTCTGGTGACTGTTGTTAACAGGGTTTCAGTGATTCAGGGTTTGATGATAGTTTTGAGCTTCAATGATTGTTATGGGTCCAGTATGAAAATTGGATGAAAAGTGGCCTTACAGATTATGTGTTGTGCTTCAGTGTATCCAGTCTGAAAATTGATGAAACGTGGTACCTGGAGGTGAGAAGATTGTAGGCAGGCACCTACGTACTAGTATCTAAGCTAGTACAAAAGCTAAAGGAGATCTTTGGAGCATTGTAGCAGGTAGCAGCCTGCGTACTAGTAAATGGATCGGCTAGTACAAGAGCAAAGGGGGTTGGAGCTCCCTTCCAAGAAAGTTTGGAGAACGAGAGAAGGTTGAAGCCTTCTGCAGGTTGTAGCCTGCGTACTGGTATAAGACTGCACCAGTACAAATATTGTAAAAGGATTTTCTTATTAAGAAGAAGATTGAGATGACTTGCAGCAGGTGGTTTTCACCCACATTGGGTTTCCACCTTATATCTTTGTGTTCATGTGTGTGGCTCTTGTGTGATGTTCTGTTCTGTTATTCTGCACCTGTTTACTGTTAATATGCTTAATAATGATCTGATGCATTTACTGAAGATTAAGCTAACTGAATTATAAGATCTCTGGATATACGCGAGTTTCATTAGACACAGTAGCGTGTACACGCGGGTTCACTTAATTGAAGTAGCGTATATGTTTCTGAGTATGAAATTGAAAAGATTGATTGATCTGATAATACTGATTCACCCCCCCTCTCAGTATTATTTCCAACAGTTGGGGTTTTGTCATTGCCACAGTCCAACTCACATTCATCAGTTGGGGTTTAACAAGCAGATTTGACCATTTGCGCAGTGAGGCTTGTTGCTCCTATAGTCTGGGCCCAATTTTTCAAGGATCAAGTTTTATGGAATTCGGCCACTGTAGTATTGACCAGTGGAGAGTAAAACTCCATTCAAAGTAGTAAAAAAAAATAAATCTCAGGATACTTACAAGAGACTTAGCCCATAAGATTTAGAACGACGCGCTAATCGCAGTGGTAACATTCACTTGTCAGCTTCATTTTTCAGGTGGTCCCAATTTTTTCAAAGTGATGACAAGTGACCAAGATCTGTGTATGGTAGAAACCAGAGCTCAGGTCATGGCCAACGAGAAGATCGAGTGCCTTGAACAAAAGTTGGATACTTTCTAGAGCCTAGCAGAGCAGATGCAAAAATTCATATCACAATTCAAAATGAGCACATCGGGGTTGCATCCGGAGGCACATGGTATTAATGAACACCTTGAAGGAGAATCTAGCCATCATATTCACTTCCATGGAAATCACCAACATTCCCACCCTCGCCCACCCAAGCCGGACATGCATAAATTTGATGGCTCTAATCCGCCAGTATGGGTAGCACAAATGGAACAATATTTCATTCACAATGATATCTGAGATGATCAAACTAAACTACATGTGGGATCCCTTTACTTAGACCAAGAGAGATGGCAATGGTGGTAGTGGCATTGGAAATGCTATCCCGGGAACATAACTTGGCAGGTGTTCTCAAAATATCTTTGTGACCGCTTTGACAAAGAATCTATTTTTTTGGGCCATCTTACTAAGCTTCGATAGATAGGCATAGTAAAAGACTACATTGCAGCCTTTGAGACATTTGCCGTCCGCACAAAAGGTCTAGGAGATGAATTCTACTTGGAATGTTTTATAAGTGGTCTCAAAGAAACCATCCAAGCCCGTGTCTGGATGCACCACCAACCTACATGGATGGACGCTTGCACAAAGGCTATCGAAGTGGAACATGGTTTAGCTACCTAGTCGCCTCGTCCAAATTTCATAGCCAAGGGATGCCCCACCCAAGCTCAGGGCCCTACCCAAACACTTAAGGTTCAAAAGGTGTCTCTATCAGAAATGGCTGAAAGAAGAAAACAAGGATTGTTCTACTATTGTGATGACAAATACTCCCCCGGGCATAAATGCAAGGAACCCAAATTCTTTCAAATTGATGTTACTGATCACAACTCATCTGAGGAAGCCCCACCCCTTGAGGGTCTAGAGGATGACGTTGAGGAAACCCAATAGGACAATGAACTCCTAGCTATGCTAGAGGTACCTGTTATCTCGCTACTTGCTTTGGCGGGCATTTTTGTGCCCCAAACTCTCAAAATCAGATGCTTTGTTAAACATCGCCATGTAGTAGTATTGATTGATAGTGGTAGAACTCATAAATTTATCCATCAGTGAGTCGCTGAAGCTGTTCATTGTTTTGTCAGGGTAGTCTCTAATTTCCAGGTCCAGATTGTTTATGGGGGGACAATGAAATGTGAAGGCCATTATGAAAATATCAAACTTCATATGGGAGACTACCACCTAAAGACCCACATGTTTGTGATTAACATGGGTGGTTGTGACATTGTCTTGGGTGCTGAATGGCTTCCCACACTAGGCCCAATCACCATGGATTTCCAAAATTTATATATGAGCTTTAAGAAAAATGATCACATGCATACCCTCCGTGGACTCCAGGCAGGTGATCCTTCTATCATCAACTCACATCGCATGGAAACGTTGTTGAAAAAGGGCCATTATGGAGTTATCGCCCAGTTTAATGCCATCTAGGCTATAGAGCCCACTACTCTTCATATTCATCCTAAGGTGCAACAGGTCTTAAATCGCCACCAGCAGGTATTTGACGAACCTAAAGAGCTTCCATCCTCTAGAGGGGAACATGATCATAGCATCACTTTGGTCCCAGGGGCACAACCACCGAATGTGCGCCCATATCGATATCCTTTCTCCCACAAGAATGAAATTGAAAAAATCATTAGGGAACTCCTTGAAGATGACGTTATTCATCTTTGCATCAGTCCTTATTCATCACCAATGGTCATGGTGCTCAAGAAAGATGGGGAATGGCGCATGTGTCCAGACTTCAGGGCCCTCAAAAGCTCATTGTCAAAGACAAATTCCTTATCCCAGTTGTTGATGATTTGCTTGATGAACTACATGGTGCTCAATTCTTTACTAAGCTAGATCTTCACTCTGGCTATCACCAAATACGCATGAAATAAGTATACATTCCAAAGATTGCTTTCCAAACTCATGAAGGCCATTATGAATTATTGGTCATGCCATTTGGTCTTTGTAATGCCCCATCCACTTTTCAAAGCCTCATGAATCACCTGTTGAAACCATATCTCCGAAAATTTGTCCTCTTTTTCTTTGATGACATTCTCATCTACAACCTAGCCTCGGAAAAACATCTTCAGCATGTAGACCTGCTCTTGTAACTACTTCGGAATCACAAATAATTTGACAAATTGTCCAAGTGCTCTTTTGGCATGGAAGAAGTCGAGTATTTAGGCCACATTGTGGGTCGTGAAGGTGTCCGGGTGGATCCCAAAAAGATACAGGCAATGCAAGATCGGCCCCAACTAAAAACCTTGAAGAGTTTGAGGCGATTCTTGGGTTTCACCAACTACTATCGCAAATTTGTTTGCAATTATGGTCGCATTGCTAGACCCCTCACTAAAATTTTCAAGAAAAGTTCATTCCTCTAGACTGATGCAGCACAACAAGAATTTATGGATCTCAAGCAGGCCATGTGTTCCGCTCCCATATTGGCACTACCTGACTTCACCAAATCTTTTATGATTGAATGTGATGCTTCAGGTACTGGAATTGGTGTTGTCTTAATGCATGAAGGTCTACCCTTGGCTTTCACCAACCAAAAACTGAGTGGGAAACATTTGGTACAATGTACCTATGAGAAGGATATGATGGCCATCTTACATGTAGTAGATACCTGGTGACCATACTTATTGGGGTGGCGCTTCCAAATCCGTACAAACCATCAAGGCCTCAAATATTTTTTGGAGCAACGTCTATCCTAGCCCTAGCAAAATAAATGACTGGCCAAAATATTGGGATATGATTATGAGATAATTTACAAGAAAGGGAGTGACAATGTAGTAGAGGATGCTTTATCACGCCAATTTGAGGATGACAACACCCTGCTATCAATCTCTCTCCCCATATCTGATTGGATTGAAGAAGCTTGCAAAGAATTGTTTTCACACCCCTCTCTCACCCAACTCATTAAAAAATTGAGAGCAGATCCTAATTCCTCAATTGGCTACTCTTGGAAGGACGAGATTCTTCGCTATAAGGATAGATTAATTATATCACCGACATCCACCCTCAAAACGCATCTTTTGGTAGAGATGCACTCATCTCCCATTGCAGGCCATGCATGCTTTCAGAAGACTTATGCTCACACTCTTCGTTCTTTCATTTAGACATACATGAAAACTGAAATTCTTAATTTTGTAATATGGTTGAGGACATGGATGTCTAAAATCGCATAATCCACGACGTTGCTACCCAGCCCATCGAAACAGGTCATCTAACTAGAGAGAGACCAATTATTAATACCATTACAAATGATTACGACCTGTGAACTACAAAGTTTGAGGAGCTCTGTGTCGAATAAGTTCTTGATTATGTCTTCAAATTTTCTCTTAAATCTATTAGCTAAGTTACCATCCTCATCAAGACACAAGGGGTCAGGTTTAGAGTTGTTACTTAACATAATAACTTGGTTAGTAGTAGTTTGAGCGTTAAAGTCCCCAAGAAAAAGGATATTGTCTTCATTCCTTAGGTTGTAGATGTCTTTTTCTGTTAGGGTTCAACCCTAACCCCTTTAATTATGTAATAGGGTCAAGTCAAAGTTATAGTTAGTTAAAGAGTCAATAAAGCTAGTATTAATAATTGTAAGTGGTTGACCCGCAGTTAGTTGCAAACGGGCCATGGTATTAGATAAATGGTATTGAGAGAACCATGGTATTGTATGTATGCATCCTATATAAAGGATAGAGACTCCCCAATGAGAAATATCGAGTCTTATTTTGTAATCGAGGTTTGCTCTAATGGAGGTTGCCCCCTCGAAGGGGCAAGTGAACATTGCTTTCATCTCTGAATAATAAAATACTTGTTGTTTTTCTCATTTTGTTTCATGTTCTGGGTTATATTTATTCACATATTTGGTATTTTGAAATTTCTCACAGGTCAAGAGCATAACAAGTGGTATCAGAACACTTTCCAGGGCTGGTGGTACCTCCATTTTTGGCAAAAAACATTTTAGGCTAGAGATGTGTTCCAACATATTTAAACCACGAGATTTGTCATTGAGCACATAAACCTACGGATTTGGGGATGCATGCATGTAGGAAATACAAGAGGTGGTCACGCTTGTTGGAATCCATTGTAACCCCTGTGGTTACCCTTTTTGAGTAGTAGCGCATTAGATAGAACCGCACATGGACTGCCTTCCACGTACCCTCTAGGTATATCGGAAGCCGCCTAGGCTCACCTGAAACCTTGCCTTAGATAAACCGTCAGTCGTCTTATTGCTACAGTACATTGAGAACAACACTCGAGGAGATTACTTGCGTGCACGATAGGGTAGTCGAGTAGTACAACGAAGGGTACAGTTGATCCTCCTTAGTTAGTGTCCTAAAAGATTGGGCTGAGTACCATTGTTGGACCCTTATGTATATTTTGATCTGTAGCACCTGACCCTACTTTGAGACCATAGTTCCCTCAACTCTCTGAAGATCGCCCATTATCTTATTTGTCAGATCAGATCTAGCAGTTGGGGTTCTGTCGCCGCCGCAACAATCAGATCCACCAGTTGAGGTTCAACTGCAACAGTACCATTCAAATCTAGTAATTGCGGTTCTATCGTTGCCGCAGTCCAACTCACATTCAGAAGTTGGGGTTTCACAAGGAGATTTGACCATTTGCGCAGTGAGGCTTGTGGCTCCTTTAGGGTAGGCCCAATTTTTCTAGGATCAAGTTTACTGGAATTTGACCACTATAGTATTGAACAGTGAAGAGTAAAACTCCATTCACATCGGTACCATTCACTTGTCAGCTTCATTTTTCAGGTGGTCCCAAATTTTTTCAAAGTGACGAAAAGTGACCAAGATCTGTGTATGGTAGAAACCAGAGCTCAAGTCATGGCCAATGAGAATATCAAGCACCTTGAACAAAAGTTGGATACTTTATAGAGACTAGCGGAATAGATGCAACAATCCATGTCACAATTCAAAATGAGCACGTCGGGGTTGCATCCGGAGGCACATGGTATTAATGAACACCTTGAAGGAGAATCTAGCCATCATATTCACTTCCATGGAAATCACCAACATTCCCACCCTCGCCCACCCAAGTTGGACATGTATAAATTTGTTGGATCTAATCCATTAGTATGGGTAGCAAAAATGGAACAATATTTCATTCTCAGTGATATTTGAGATGATCAAACTAAACTACATGTGGGAGCCCTTTACTTGGACCAAGAGAGATGGCAATGGTGGTAGTGGCATCGGAAATGCTATCCCAGGAACATAACTTGGCAGGTGTTCTCAAAATCTCTTTGTGACCGCTTTGACAGAGAATCTAATTTTTTGGGTTGTCTTACTAAGCTCTGACAGATAGGCATAGTAAAAGACTACATTGCAGCCTTTGAGACATTGGCCATTTGCACAGAAGGTCTGGGAGATGAATTCTACTTGGAATGTTTTATAAGTGGTCTCAAAGAAGCCATCCAAGCCCATGTTCAGATGCACCACCCACCTACATGGATGGACGCTTGCACAAAGGCTATCGAAGTGGAACATGCTTTAGCTTCCTAGTCGCCTCGTCCAAATTTCATAGCCAAGGGATGCCCCACCTAGGCTCAGGGACCTACCCAAACACTTAAGGTTCAAAAGGTGTCTCCAGTAGAAATGGCTGAAAGAAGAAAACAAGGATTGTGCTACTACTTTGATGACAAGTACTCCCCCAGGCATAAATGTAAGGAACCCAAATTCTTTCAAATTGATGTTACTGATCACAACTCATCTATGGAAGCCCCACCCTTTGAGGGCCCAGTGGATGAAGTTGAGGAAACCAAACAGGTAAATGAACTCCCAACTACGCCAGAGGAACCCGTTATCTCACTACATTCTTTGGTGGGCATTTATGCACCCAAAACTCTCAAAATTAGAGGCTTTATTAAACATCGCCCTATAGTAGTATTGATTGATAGTGGCAGCACTCATAAATTTATCCATTAGCGAGTCGCTGAAGCTGTTCATTGTTTTGTCAGGGCAGTCTCTAATTTCCAGGTCCAGATTGTTGATGGGGGGACAATGAAATGTGAAGGCCGCTGCGAAAATATCAAACTTCATATGGGAGACTACCACCTAAAGACCCACATGTTTGCGATTAACATGGGTGGTTGTGACATTGTCTTGGGTGTTGAATGGCTTCACACACTAGGCCCAATCACCATGGATTTCCGGGAGTTATATATGAGCTTTAAGTAGAATTACCACATGCATACCCTCTGTGGACTCCAGGCAGGTGCTCCTTCTATCATCAGCTCACATCGCATGGAAAAGTTGTTGAAAAAGGGCCATCATGGAGTTATCGCCCAATTTAATGCCATCCAGGCCATAGAGCCCACTACTCTTCATATTCATCCTGAGATGCAACAGGTCTTAAATCGCCACCAGTAGGTATTTGACAAACCTAAAGAGCTTCCACCCTCTAGAGGGGAACATGATCATAGCATCAATTTGGTCCCAGGGGGCACAACCACCGAATGTGCATCCATATCGATATCCTTTCGCCCAAAAGAATGGAATTGAAAAAATCATCAGGGAACTGCTTGAAGATGTTATTATTCATCCTAGCATCAGTCCTTATTCATCACTAGTGGTCATGGTGCTCAAGAAAGATGGGGAATGGCGCATGTGTCTAGACTTCAGGGCCCTCAAAAGCTATTTGTCAAAGACAAATTCCTTATCCCAGTTGTTGATGATTTGCTTGATGAACTACATGGTGCTCAATTCTTTACTAAGCTAGATCTTCACTCTGGCTATCACCAAATACGCATGAAATAAGTATACATTCCAAAGATTGCTTTCCAAACTCATGAAGGCCATTATGAATTCTTGGTCATGCCATTTGGTCTCTGTAATGCCCCATCCACTTTTCAAAACCTCATGAATCACCTGTTGAAACCATATCTCCAAAAATTTGTCCTCTTTTTCTTTGATGACATTCTCATCTACAACCTAACCTGGGAAAAACATCTTCATCATGTAGACCTGCTCTTGCAACTACTCCAGAATCACAAATTATTTGTCAAATTGTCCAATTTCTCTTTTGGCGTGGAAGAAGTCGAGCATTTGGGCCACATTGTGGGTTGTGAAGGTGTCCGGGTGGATCCCAAAAAGATATAGGCAATGCAATATTGGCCCCAACCAAAAACCTTGAAGAGTTTGAGGGGATTCTTGGGTCTCACCAACTACTATCACAAATTTATTTGCAATTATGGTCGCATTACTAAACCCCTCACTAACCTTCTCAAGGAAAATTCATTCCTCTAGACTGATGCAGCACAACAAGCGTTTATGGCTCTCAAACAGGCCATGTGTTCCACTCCCATATTGGCACTACCCAACTTCACGAAATCTTTTATGATTGAATGTGATGCTTGAGGTACTGGTATTGGTGCTATCTTAATGCATGAAGGTCTACCCTTGGCTTTCACCAGCCAACAACTGAGTGGGAAACATTTAGTACAATCTACCTATGAGAAGGAGATGATGGCCATCTTACATGTAGTAGATACCTGGTGACCATACTTATTGGGGCGACGCTTCCAAATCCGTACAGACCATCAAAGCCTCAAATATTTTTTGGAGAAACGTCTATCCTAGGTGCAACAAAATAAATGGTTGGCCAAAATATTGGGATATGATTATGATATAATTTACAAGAATGGGCATGACAATGTAGTAGAGGATGCTTTATCATGCCAATTTGAGGATGACAACACCCTGCTATCAATCTCTCTCCCATACTCGATTGGATTGAAGAAGCCCGCAAGGAATGGTTTTCACACCCCTCTCTCACCCAAATCATTAATAAGTTGAGAGCAGATCCTAATTCCTCAATTGACTACTCTTAGAATGACGAGATTTTTCACTACAAGGATAGAGTAATTATATCACTGACATCCACCCTCAAAACACGTGTTTTGGCAGAGATGCACTCATCTACCATTGTAGGCCATGCAGGCTTTCAGAAGACTTATGCTCGCACTCTTCATTCTTTCTTTTGGACAGACATGAAAAATGAAATTCTTACTTTTGTAATATGGTTGAGGACATGGATGTCAAAAATCGCATAATCCACGACGTTGCTACCCAGCCCATCGAAACAGGTCATCTAACTGGAGAGAGACCAATTGTTAATACCTTTACAAATGATTAGGTCCTGCGAACTACAAAGTTTGAGGAGCTCCGTGTCGAATAAGTTCTCGATTATGTCTTCAAATTTTCTCTTGAATCTATTACCTAAGTTACCATCCTCATCAAGCCACAAGGGGTCAGGTTTAGAGTTGTTACTTAACATAATAACTTGGTTAGTAGAAGTTCGAGCATTAAAGTCCCCAAGCAAAAGGATATTGTCTACATTCCTTAGGTTGTAGATGTCTTTTTCTGTTAGGGTCCAACCCTAAACCCTTTAATTATGTAATAGGGTCGAGTCATAGTTATAGTTAGTTAAAGAGTCAATAAAGCCTGTATTAATAATTGTAAGCGTTTGACCCATAGTTAGTTGCAAACGGGCTATGGTATTAGATAGATGGTATTGAGAGAACCATGGTAATGACCATGGTATTGTATGTATGCATCCTATATAAAGGATAGAGACTCCCCAATGAGAAATATCGAGTCTTATTTTGTAATCGAGCTCTGCTCTGCTGGAGGTTGCCCTCTCGAAGAGGTAAGTGAATATTGCTTTCATCTCTGAATAATAAAATACTTGTTGTTTTTCTCATTTTGTTCAATTTTCTAGGTTATATTTCTTCACATAGTTGGTATTCTGAAATTTCTCACAGGTCAAGAGCATAACGAGTGGTATCAGAGCACTTTCCAGGGCCGGTGGTACCTTCATTTTTGGCAAAAAACATTTTAGGCTAGAGACATGTTCCAACGTCTTTAAACCACGGGATTTGTTATTGAGCGTATAAACCTACAGATTTGGGGAGACGTGCACGCAGGAAATACAAGAAGTGGTCACGCTTGTTGGACTCCCTTGTAACCCCTATGGTTACCCCTTCAAGTAGTAGTGCATTAGACAGAACCACGCACAGACTGCCTTCCACATACCCTTTAGGTATATCGGAAGCCCCGTAGGCTTACCTGAAACCTTGCCTTAGGTAAATTGTTGGTCATCTTACTGCTACAGTACATTGAGAAAAACACATGGGGAGATTACTCACGCACACAATAGGGGATAGTACAACTAAGGGTATGGTTGCTTCTTCTTAGTTAGTGCCCTGAAAGATTGGGCTGAGTACGATTGTTGGACCCTTAAGTATATTGCGATCTGTAGCACTTGACACTCCTTTGAGACCATAGTTCCCTTGACTCTCTGAAGATCGCCCCTTATCTTATTTGCCAGATCAGATCTAGTAATTGGGGTTCTGTCTCCACCGCAACAATAAGATCCACCAGTTGAGTTTCGACTGCCACAATACCCTTCAGATCTAATAGTTGGCGATCTTTCGTTACCGCAGTCCAACTCACATTCAACAGTTGGGTTTTCACAAGCAGATTTGACCATTTGCTCAGTGAGGCTTGTGGCTCCTATAGTCTGGGCCCAATTTTTCCAAGATCAAGTTTTTTGGAATTTGGCCACTGTGGTATTGACCAGCAGAGAGTAAAACTCCATTCGGAGTAAAAAGAAAAATAAAAAACTCTTGGGATGCTTACAAGAGACTTAGCCCATAAGATTTAGGACAAAGAGCTAATTGAAGTGGTACCATTCACTTGTCAACTTCATTTTTCGGGTGGTCCCAAATTTTTTCAAAGTGAAGACAGGTGACCATGATCTGTGTATGGTAGCAACCAGAGCTCAAGTCATGGCAAACGATAAGATCACAAGCCTTGAACAAAAGTTGGATACTTTCTAGAGCCTAGCGGAATAGATGCAACAATTCATGTCACAATTCAAAATGAGCATGTTAGGGTTGCATCCGGAGGCACATGGTATTAATGAACACCTTGAAGGAGAATCTAGCCATCATATTCACTTCCATGGAAATCACCAACATTCCCACCCTCGCCCACCCAAGCTGGACATGTATAAATTTGATGGCTCTAATCCGTTAGTATGGGTAGCAAAAATGGAACAATATTTCATTCTCAATGATATCTGAGATGATCAAACTAAACTACATGTGGGAGCCCTTCACTTGGACCAAGAGAGATGGCAATGGTGGTAGTGGCATCAGAAATGCTATCCCAAGAACATAACTTGGCAGGTGTTCTCAAAATCTCTTTATGACCGATTTGACAGAGAATCTAATTTTTTGGGTCATCTTACTAAGCTGCGATAGATAGGCATAGTAAAATACTACATTGCAGCCTTTGAGACATTGGCCATCCACACAGAATGTGTGGGAGATGAATTCTACTTGGAATGTTTTATAAGTGGTCTCAAAGAAGCCATCCAAGGCCATGTTCGGATGCACCACCAACCTACATGGATGGATGCTTGCACAAAGGCTATCGAAGTGGAATCCAAATTTCATAGCCATGGGACACCCCACCCAGGCTCAGGGCCCTACCCAAACACTTAAGGTTCAGAAGGTGTCTCCAGTTGAAATGGCTGAAAGAAGAAAACAAGGATTGTGCTACTACTGTGATGAAAAATACTCCCCCGGGCATAAATGCAAGGAACCCAAATTCTTTCAAATTGATGTTACTGATCACAACTCATTTGAGGAAGCCCCACCCCTTGAGGGACCAGAGGATGAAGTTGAGGAAACCCAGTAGGACAATGAACTCCTAGCTATGCCAGAGGAATCCGTTATCTTGCTACATGCTTTGGCCGGCATTTCTGGGCCCCAAACTCTCAAAATCAGAGGCATTATTAAACATCGCCATGTAGTAGTATTGATTGATAGTGACAGCACTCATAAATTTATCCATCAACGAGTCGCCAATGTTGTTCATTGTTTTGTCAGGGCAGTCTCTAATTTCCAGGTCTAGATTCTTGATGGGGGGATAATGAAATGTGAAGGCCATTGCGAAAATATCAAACTTCATATGGGAGACTACCACCTAAAGACCCACATGTTTGTGATTAACATGGGTGGTTGTGACATTGTCTTGGGTGTTGAATGGCTTCGCACACTAGGCCTAATCACCATGGATTTCCAGGAGTTATATATGAGCTTTAAGTAGAATGACCATAATCATACCCTCCATGGACTCCAGGCAGGTGCTCCTTCTATCATCAGTTCACATCGCATGGAAAAGTTTTTGAAAAAGGGCCATCATGGAGTTATCGCCCAATTTAATGCCATCCAGGCCATAGAGCCCACTACTCTTCATATTCATCCTGAGGTGAAACAGGTCTTAAATCACCACCAATAGGTATTTGACAAACCTAAAGAGCTTCCAACCTCTAGAGGGGAACATGATCATAGCATCACTTTGGTCCCAGGGGCACAACCACTGAGTGTGCGCCCATATCGATATCCTTTCACCCAAAAGAATGAAATTGAAAAAATCATCAGGGAACTCCTTGAAGATGGTGTTATTCATCCTAGCATCAGTCCTTATTCATCACCAGTGGTCATGGTTCTCAAGAAATATGGGGAATGGCGCATGTGTCCAGACTTCAGGGCCCTCAACAAGCTCACTATCAAAGACAAATTCCATATCCCGGTTGTTGATGATTTGCTTGATGAACTACATGGTGCTCAATTCTTTACTAAGCTAGATCTTCGCTCTGGCTATCACCAAATACGCATGAAATAAGTAGACATTCCCAAGACTGCTTTCCGAACTTGTGAAGGCCATTATGAATTCTTAGTCATGCCATTTGGTCTCTGTAATGCCCCATCCACTTTTCAAAGCCTCATGAATCACCTGCTCAAACCATATCTCTGAAAATTTGTCCTCGTTTTCTTTGATGACATTCTCATCTACAACCTAACCTGGGAAAAACATCTTCATCATGTAGACCTTCTCTTGCAACTGCTTTAGAATCACAAATTATTTGTCAAATTGTCCAAGTGATCTTTTGGCATGGAAGAAGTCAAGTATTTGGGCCACATTGTGGGTCGTGAAGGTGTCCCAGTGGATCCCAAAAAGATACAGGCAATGCATGATTGGCCCCAACCAAAAAACATTGAAGAGTTTGAGGGGATTCTTGGGTCTCACCGGCTACTATCGCAAATTTGTCTACAATTATGGTCGCATTGCTAGACCCCTCACTAATCGTTTCAAGAAAAATTCATTCCTATAGACTGATGCAGCACAACAGGCATTTATGGCTCTCAAACAGGCCATGTGTTCCACTCCCATATTGGCACTACCCAACTTCACCAAATCTTTTATGATTGAATGTGATGCTTCAGGTACTAGTATTGGTGCTGTCTTAATGCATGAAGGTCTACCCTTGGCTTTCACCAGCCAACAAATGAGTGGGAAACATTTGGTACAATCTACCTATGAGAAGGAGATGATGGCCATCTTACATGTAGTAGACACCTGGTGACCATATTTATTGGGGCGGAACTTCCAAATCCGTATGGACCATCAAAGCCTCAAATATTTTTTGGAGCAGCATCTATCCTAGCCCCAGCAAAATAAATGGCTGGCCAAAATATTGGGATATGATTATGAGATAATTTACAAGAAAGGGAGTGACAACACCCTGCTATCAATCTCTCTTCCCATACCCGATTGGATTGAAGAAGCCCACAAGGAATGGTTTTCACACCCCTCTCTCACCCAACTCATTAATAACTTGAGAGCAGATCCTAATTCCTCAATTGGCTACTCTTGGAAGGATGCAATTCTTCGCTACAAGGATAGAGTAATTATATCAATGACATCTACCCTCAAAACGTGTGTTTTGGCAGAGATGCACTCATCTCCCACTGCAGGCCATGCAAGCTTTCCGAAGACTTATGCTCGCACTCTTCTTTCTTTCTTTTGGATAGACATGACAACTGTCATTCTTACTTTTGTAGCTGAATGTGAGGTGTGTCAATGCCACAAAGGAGAAAAAATCAAGTTAACAGGCACCTTACAACCATTGCCAATACCTGCCTCCATCTGGAAGGATGTTTCTATGGATTTCATTACTGGTCTCCCGAAGTCAGGCAACAAATCAGTCATCGTGGTGGTTGTGGACAGACTTTCCAAATATGCTCATTTTTGTGCTCTACCCCACCCATTTACCCCCACTTTGGTGGCTCAAGCTTTCATGGACTAGATCTTTAAACTGCATGGCATGCCCACCTCCATTGTGTTGTGATCTGACTTTCACCAGTAGCTTTTGGAAAGAACTTTTCAAGCCACAAGGCACCCAACTCCAACTCAATACTTCCTATCATCCCAAACTGATGGTCAAACTGAAGCAGTCAACAAATGTTTGGAGACATACCTCAGGTGCTTGACTTCATAAAAGAAACATCAATGGGTACAACGACTACCTTTAGCTGAATGGTGGTATAATACTAACTATCATGCAACCACCAAGATGACTCCATATGAAGCAGTGGATGGCCTACTTCCACCTTCACCTATTTCTTATATCCCTTGATTCTCTAAGGTGCAAGCAGTGGATCAAATCCTACAAAGCCGTGCATCCATGATAGCCCATCTTAAAGATAATCTCCATCAAGCTCAGAATCAAATGAAGCAACAGGAAGACCGACATCGTTTAGAGTGCACATTTAAGAAGGGATCAGGTATTCCTGCGACTGCAACCATATAAGAAAACATCTCTCGAAGAAAAAGGCTGCCAAAAATTAGCTCCAAAATTCTACGGACCTTATCAAATACTTCAGCGCATTGGAGCAGTAGCCTACAAGCTGGCTTTGCCACCAACTTCAAAAATGCATTCAGTATTCCATGTGTCATGCCTCAAGAAAGTGGTGGGGAACAATTGTAGAATTCAAACCAGTCTACTTGAATTGGATGAAGAAGGTTCACTCTGGATCCAACCTGAATAGGTCCTCGATACCCGAGAACAACATCTACGTGGCCACACGATCAAGGAAGTCCTCATCAAGTGGAAAGACACCTCTCCAGAAGATGCGATCTGGGAACCAGCCACATTTTTTCAGCAATTTCTATAGCTTTAGCCTTGAGGACAAGGCTTCTTTTGATGGGGGAGGGCATGTTAGGGTCCAACCCTAACCCCTTTATTTATGTAATAGGTTCAAGTCATAGTTATAGTTAGTTAAAGAGTCAATAAAGCCCATATTAATAATTATAAGTGGTTGACCCATAGTTAAGAAAGGGACCAAAGTTGGTTTCAAATGGGCCATGGTATCAGATAGATGGTATTGAGGGAACCATGGTATTGTATTTATGCATCCTATATAAAGGATAGCGACTCCACAATGAGAAATATCGAGTCTTATTTTGTAATTGAGCTCTACTCTGCTGGAGGTTGCCCCTTTGAAGAGGCAAGTGAACATTGCGTTCATCTCTGAATAATAAAATACTTGCTGTTTTTATCATTTTGTTCTGTGTTCTGGGTTGTATTTCTTCGCATATTTGTTATTTTGAAATTTTTCGTAGGTCAAGAGCAAACATTTTCTAAAGTATTGAAAGGAAAATTCTTATCCATGTTGTTTTTCTTATAACATGTAGATTTGATAGGGGTGAAATAGAAGATTGCAAGAAAGATCTAATTGGTTGTAGAATCAAAGATCTTGATCCAAATGTATTGATTTTTGAAGGGGTCAATTTTATGAAGTCGGATGTGATAGGAAACAATGTCCCTAATATAATAGGCTATACCACCAAAACCTCTCGTCAAGGGTTTCTTATTCTAGGCAGACCAAAGAGTGAACCCATCAAGGTGAGGGACCCTAGATTCATCATGTTCCCAATTTTGAGCTAAAATAATAAGATCAATATCACTCGAGATCCAACTTAACATAAGACCTTTACACCATGGAAAACCACGATCCTGAGTGATGACATTCCCTATTTATCACTTGTGTTTGGGACTCTATCTCTAATAAGATATTTTCTATTTGTAATGTTTTCCCATTTCCCTTCTTTTCTTGCATCCTTAACCTTTTTCACTTCTTTCCTAAGTTTAGCTTGGTCTTCTGGAATGAGATCTTCATTTATAAAGATTCTCCTTCCTTTTAGGCTTGGGAATTTCCTAAGTATATCTAATTTCTGGCCATTACAACTGACCTTGACATGGATTAGTCTATGTTTATGCTCAAGTATATTTACTACCCTTTAATTGTTCTTTAACTAGTTCTAATGTGTCATTGTGGTGAAGTAAAATTATAAGTGCAGACACAAACAATTCCTCTAGCCCGATAGCGGGTCTAGTCACAAACAAGACATTCTATACAAGGTTTCCTTAGGTTAGAACCAACTAATAGGCCCTACCTCTTAGTACGCTTATCCCGTTTGGTGATGACCTTGCTTGCTCAATCCATCTATCTCCCATTTCCTTCTTCAAACACCTGAAACAAGTAAACAACAACAAACAACAACCATGATAATAGACAAATTGTAATTCAACCAACTTAACAAGTCAAGAAGCATTAAGCCATAAACATGTAAGATGACACATTATGTAGGAAATCAATCGATTGTTGCATATATATTGAATCAAGAAGAGATTACAACCATTGTCTTGACGTTTATTCTCCTCCAACAAAACGAGGTTCCCATAGACTTCCGTTAGCATTCCATGATGGCCTCAACAATGATATTTTTAAGGCTCTTCCTTTTAGGCTTCACACTAAACCAAATCCACACTTCTCCCTCACACAACTAGAGATCTACAACTATGAATAACTTGCTGTTTACTCCAAACTTAATTAACACTAGCTTGTGCTTGGGAAAAATGGGGGTTTATATAGCATGAATGGATGGGAGATGGTTCCTCTTCTCATGGAAGAAGGTCTTATCTCTTGAGGTAGTTCCATCCTTATAGGGGAAAGGAGCCCAAACTGACATCCTCAACTCCATCCAGCTCAACCATTTACCAGACTTCTGTTACGAAGCTTCTAGAGCTGGAAGCTTCAACTCCTTATTTAAAAAAATTTCCAAAAGAGGATCAACGCGACTGAAACAAAGATCAGTTGCTCCGGTCGGTGCTAGGGATAGTGTTAATCCCTACATATCAGCGTGAGGAGGACAAGGGTCATTAGCGTTGATCTTGTAAACTGGGAAAAACAAAAGATTTTGGGGAAATGGTGCAAAAGGGAATTGTTCTGCTCATGAAGAGGGACACAATGGGAGTTTCTTCATGAAGGGAAAGCATGTAGGGTTCACTGTAGAGGTCCTCCAGGATCAAGGAATGGGGAGTACAAGGACAGTGATAAAATGTTGTGTAACAAATGCCCCCTAAAGTGTGAAGTCCGAACTAGAGTGAGGGATGAAATGCTTTATGAATCAGTGCGGGGAACTAGAGTCTATCGTTGGAAAACTTGCAAGCAAGTACATATACATATACATAACTGAAAACCCTTTCAAATGATACATGAATCGTGTCATGGACGTAGCCATCCAGAGAATTCTCATGTAAATGGATCCAGGCATGGGCACAACCATTCGATAAAGAGGATCATATTGAAACCAAGGTATGGTCACAACCATCCAATAATGAGAAGGATCACATATGATAACTCATGGTATGGTCGCAACCATCCATCTGAAAGAGACATGTATATCAACATAATCGTTGGAAAACTTGCAAGAAAGTACATATGGATATACATAACTGAAAACCCTGTCAAATGATACATGAATCTTGGCATGGACGTGACTCCAATACTAAATGTAGGTTTTAACCTTGCACAGAAACTACCTGCGTACGAATTCTAAAACACAGAAAATAAACAAAGCGAGAGCATAACACATAAAACACATATACATAGAGATTTTCCCCTGGATCCCAAAACTGGGACTACCAGATTGATTTTTCATTATTTTCCTTTCAATGTTACAATACATATATATACCTGCCGAAGCATCTAATACCATGGACCGAAAACCATCGTGCCCAAAACCATGTGTGAAAACCATGCACAAAACCATAGGTAGGTTCGCCCCACCTAATATAGGGTCCAAAAAAATTTTCCCTGGGGCACTTCCCCGGACCCTGTAGAGGGGGACTACCCGCCCCCATCAAACCCCTTGGATAAGGGGGGTTGTTGCCCCCCCATTGCACAACGAAGTGGTGGCTCCACATGCCATCTAACGCCACGGTTAACTAGGGTAACTAGTCGTGGAAAGAATATAACACAACCCAACATTCTTCCACTTGTTGTTTTCTTTCCACAGAGGCCCATAGGAGAGCTTAGTCATTTATCCAACCCTGCAATGCCCATTGTTTCTCTACACCAAGAGAACTTCTCAAAACTCACTGATTTTGTCAATGCATTTGCAGTATTCTTCAAAGTGTCCACCTTTACCAGCAACACCTTTTTGTCTTCTATCATATCCCTGAGAAAATGATATTGAACATCAATGTGATTTGTCTTTGAATGATAAGCAGGGTTATTTGCCAAGAAAATTGCACTTTGGCTGTCATAGTCTATCCTTATAGCTCCCTGTACTAACGCCATACTTGAACATAATCTTTGCAACCAGACTACTTCCTTGCTTGCATGAGTGGCTGCCATGTATTCTACCTCTGTAGTTGATAGTGCCACTACAAATTGTTTCTTACTCATCCAACTGATTACACCTCCAAATAGGTTAAACACATACCCACTTGTAGATCTTCTCTGATCCAGATCTCCAGCCCAGTCTACATCAACAAAGCCATGAATTTCCAACACTCTATCCAATTCTGGTCTTCCTTGGTAGCACAAACCATAATTACTAGTGCCACGCAAATATCTGAAAACCAGCTTCACTGTTGTCCAGTGCTCCTTCCCTGGTTTTGACATAAACCTGCTCAATACTCCCACTGCATGTGCAATGTCTGGTCTAGTACAAACCATTGCATACATCAGGCTACCGACTGCACTTGCATATAGAACACGATACATGTTCTCTTCCTCTTCTTGTGTCTTGGGACACTGTTCAGCAGATAACAATGTACACTTTGAAACGGGAACTGATACTGTTACCCGTTTTGTAGAGATAGCAAAAAAGTGACCCAATTTTGAAAAGGGGTGATGCAAAACACACATGTTTTTTTAGAGCATAGTTTTTGGCACTTTAATTTTTTTTATGTACATTGCATTTTAGAATGGTAGTGATTTTCATGTTGATTTAAAAAAGTGGTTATTTAGGATCAGACCCTTTTTTAAAAGACCTATTTTTTGAATTTAAATTTTCTAATGTATGAAATGTAATAATTATTTTGTAAATTTAATAATTTTGGAAGTGGTCTTCTTCTTCATATTTTCTTGTTTTTATTTTTATTTTTTATTTTTTTTTGTAGTGAGGTTTTTATTGATTTGCATATTTAAAGAAGAAGGTCGATATTTTGCATTTTTGCTATTCTACATATTTATACATCATTAATTAAATTTTCAATCCACATGAAATAATTGTCTCTAAAAAACAAATATAAAAGTATATATAAAAAAAACAAAAATAAAAAATAAAAAATGATAAAAAAAATTATCTCATAAACCATAAAAGAATTTGGAAAAAAAACAAATTTAAACACACACACACACACACACACACACATATAAATAAAATTAAGTAAAAATTGAGAAATTAAAAAAAAACATTAGCAAAAACTAGGAAAAAAAAATAAAAACAAACTAGTTTAAAAAAAATAGAAAATTAACGAAAAAAATTTAAAAAACTAATAAAATTAATATTTAAAAAAAACAAAAAAAGTTAAAAAAAAATTATCTCACAAACCATAAAAGAATTTGGAAAAAAAAAACAAAACTAATATGTATGTATATATATATATATAGAGAGAGAGAGAAAAATTTTGGTAGATCTTGATCATGTAACATTGCCTTTACACTTACACGAACCGGTGAGGAGGAGAGGAGATGGAGCGTGTGGGATTAGGGTAATTCCCTAGGGTTTACTGCATAACCCTGAAGACTGTAGCCTGTACCGTAGCCGTTTTGCAGCCTCTCGCCGGTGCCGTTAACCGCTTCCACACCCGTCGCCATCCGCTACCGACCGCTGGCTGGAAATGGGGGAGAATATGGAGACAGAACAAGTGGATTACTCCGAGGATCCTTTCCCGGATCGGGTAATATTCAGTAACCCTAGTTTTTCTATGTCGGTTTCTGTTCCTATTCCGTTATCAGACCTTACCTCGCCAGCAGTCTCGCCTGTCGTTACATTGCCCGGCTATAGCGCTGCTCCCACTATCTCTGAGCCGCCCCTGTTGATTCTCCTGGTCTCGAAGCTCCTCCCCTATCTCCGGGCACTCTGCATATTCTCTCCACCTACACGCCTCACTCGCTCTCGTTTGACCCTCACCCACCCCTCTCCACTGTCCTCTCTGCGCCCCCGGTGAATGCTCCCGTAGTTGGTCCTAACATCCCCCCTGTGTCTGGTCTGCGGCCATCTGGCTGTTTCGAAACCCCGGCGGTGAATATTAAACCTGTCAAGAATATCTCCCCTGAGGGTGTCCCAAATCCCTTTGTTGACCATCCTTCGGCCCCCCGCACCAAAAAAAGGAAGACAAAGTGTATAAAGGCGACAACTAAAGATATTACTATCAGATTTGGCGAGACCTCGGCCATAGGGGAAGCTGCGGTCATGGCGCGCACGGTTTTAGTTGGACATGTGCGAGGCCGAGCTTACTCAGCCAACAGGCTGACGCAATGGGTCAAGGAGATTTGGGGTGCCCTATTGAAAGAATTGCCGGAAGTTCACGTTTTGCCCCGAGGATGGTTCTCTCTACATTTTGCAAAGGAAGTTTACACGGATCTGGTACTTGCAAAGTACTGGCATATTGAGATGGCTCCGGTTCTTCTCAAGTGGTGGAGCCCCCTTTTCGACCCGGAGCGCGAACAAATTGGGGCAGGACCTCTGTGGGTAAGACTGCCAGGGCTACCATTGCAGTACTGGAGCGAGGATGTTCTCATTAGAATTGGGAATGCTCTTGGAACTTATTTAGACCATGATCGAACATTTGTGGAATCGAAGAATCGAACTCTTGCTCGTGTACTGGTCCACCTGGACACACGTGAAGGACTGGAGGAGAAGATAACACTACAGTGGGGGAAATACAGCAGGATCCAGATCTTGGATTATGAAGGGGTCCCGTTCCATTGCAGACGGTGTCATAAGGTGGGACACCTCTACAAAGAGTGCCCGCTTAACAAAAAACCAGAGGACTCCCCCAAGGCTACTCCTATTCCATCCAGAGGGAATTCACCGGTCATATCTCGTCCACCTCCGGGGCCTTCACCTGCCGCTCAATCTACTCCACAAAAGGCTAGGATGATGGGGCATGGAACATCTTCTCCGCCGATGACCAGAGCTCGTGCTGCAGCAGAAGCCGCACATGCCTCGGGTATCTCTCTAAACCCTTCCTCCATAGTTCTTGATAATACTTCATCTATGGTTGTATCATCGGCTCAGATCTCTATGGCTCACTGTAATATGTCGACCCCCCCCCCCATCGTCGCCTCTGCTCCATCATTATATCCCCCCTCTTCATCCTCCATCTCGCCGACATCCTCTGGGACCTCTATCTCCCATCCATACTTCCTCCGCTCTCGATCCCATTCCATGGATTCGCCGAACCATCAGGCCGGGCTAGGGTTAGCTATACCGGGCCCTGGTCCTCTGACTACCAGAGGAAGGAAATCTGATCTATCTAAAGCTATTTTGCATGCTGGGGCGGAGGTTGCCTCCGGCCGTCAATCCACTCTCGATGGGGTCCTTAGAGCAAATTCTACCCCGAGAAGCATTCCCCCATGAAATGCTTATCTTTCAACTGCAGAGGCATGGCTAGTGCCTCCAAGAAACTAGCCTTGCAGAGACTTTTTGAGGTTGAGCCGATTGATATTATTTTGCTTCAAGAAACCCTAGGACAGGCCGAGCATATCACCCTCTCTCTGCAAGCTCTGGCCCCGCGATGGAAATTTATGGCTCTTGATGCTGTTGGGAGATCCGGGGGTCTGGCAATTGGTTACAACCCTAGATCAATTAGGGTTGATGCATCCTGGGGGGGATCAGGTTTCATGGGCATCGATGTTTTCTCTGCAGAACTCAGCAAAACCCTCCGAATTGTGAATGTTTATGGCCCCTGCCATCAGAGAGAACTCTTTTGGCACCACCTCCTAAATCTCTCTTTACTGGCCCCTGATCACATCATTGTCGGTGGGGATTTAAACTTTTCCTTGGGTTTTAGTGAATCTTGGGGGTCTTCGGCTTAGGTAGATGCTATTACAGGGCTTATGAAAAATCTTCTGGAACAAACCAATTTTATGGACGTCCCCATGCACAAGCCACTCCCCACTTGGCGAAACGGGAGAGTGGGAGAAGCGGCATTGGCCTGAAGACTTGACAGATTTTTGATGAAGGGTCTGCTCTTTCAACAAATCCATTATTATAAGCAATGGGTCAGTTCGGGAGGTATTTCGGATCACTCCCCTATATATTTGGAAATCCTAGGCCCTCACTAGAAGCCGAAAGCTCCCTTCAAATTCAACCACACATGGTTACAGGACCCGGACTTCACAAAATTGGTAACTGACTTCTCGGTTGCAAACCCCATCAACAGAGAGGGATCTTTGGCAAAAGGTTTCTGTAAAAAGCTAACCATGCTAAAACATATTGCTATTAATTGGGCTAAGGATAAGCAAAGCAGGGAAAATGCTCAGCTCACCCACATTGAAGCTGAACTGAGCTCTTTATTGGATGATCAGAATTTGGGTTTCATCTCAGGAGACGAAAAGGCTCGCTTGATCGAGTTGGAAAATCAAAAGGCCCAAATTCTCAAATTGAGGGAGGAATCACAAAGACTGAGAAGCAGAGCCATTTGGCTAAAAGCAGGGGATGAAAACTCTAGATTCTTTCAAAACTATGCAAAAGGAAGAAAAGTTACAAATACTATCTGGAATCTCCCTCTTCCGGAGGGAGGTTTAGCTGACTCCTTCAACAAGCTCTCTCAGCTAGGAACTTCACACTTCAGGAACATTTACAGGAGCCCTCCCGGCACAAATCTGGCTGAGATCATAAATGTGGCAAACCATTTTCCCAGATTTGTCAATGAGGAAGACGCAGATGAACTCCATGCACCAGTCACCTCAGGGGAATTGGAAAGCACATTAAAATGGTTCAAGAAAGATAAGAGCCCTGGCCCGGATGGTTGGACCATCGAGTTCTATCTAGCCTTCTATGAACTACTGGGGCCAGATCTATTGAAGGTGGTGGAGGAGAGCAGATCATCTAGATGCCTATATCATGCTATCAACTCTACATTTATTGCCCTCATCCCAAAGTCTGATTCCCCATCCTCTTTCGATGACTATCGTCCCATATCTCTGTGCAACTGCCTATACAAGATCATATCCAAGATTATTGCTAATCGCCTCAGACCCATCCTATCTAGAAACATTGCTCCCCAACAATTTTCTTTTCTAGAAGATAGACAGATCCATGAGGCCATAGGATCAGCCCAAGAAGCTCTGCACTCAATCTGGTCCAAACATCTCAAAAGCATCATTCTCAAGATCGACCTATCAAAAGCTTTCGGCCGAGTCAGCTGGCTTTACATCAAAATGCTTCTCATTCATTTGGGCCTCCCTCATAATTTCATCACTTGGATCATGGCATGCATCACCACCCCAACATTCAGTGTCCTCATCAATGGATCGACTTCCCATTTCTTCCACTCTGAAATGGGTCTCAGACAGGGTTGTCCCCTATCCACACTCTTATTTCTTATTGTCATGGAAGGGCTAAGTCGATTAATTGCGTCAGCTAAGCGGGATGGATCCCTTAGTGGCCTCAAGATCTCTGATGACTGCTACCTCACACATCTATTATTTGTGGATGATGTACTTATCCTGCTGGATTGCAGCATCATAGACTCCCTGGCTTTCTCTAGGATTCTTCACCTTTTCTCGACTGCCACTGGCATGCTTGTAAACCATCATAAATCCACAATCACCTTCGCTCGAACATCAATCCATGAATCTCAATATGCTCAATAGGTATTCCCTTTCAGTATCCACCCACTGGACAGAGGACTTAAATATCTGGGTTATTGGCTAAAACCCACATGTCAGAGGATAGCAGATTGGGTCTGGCTCGTTACAAAATTGGAGAAAAGGCTCATCTGCTGGAGCCACAGATACTTATCCAGGGCAGGAAGATTGGTGCTTATCAAATCGGTCCTGGAAGCCACCCCAGTCTTCTGGATGGCTCTCGCGTGGATACCCAGACACATTCTATCTCGCTTACAGCAACTATGAAACAGATATCTTTGGGCCGAGAATCAAGACAAATGCATATTTGCCTGGATCAGCTGGCAAAAGATTGCATTGCCAAAGAGATGGGGGGGATGGGGCCTGAAAGATCTCCCTCTTTTCTCACAAGCCCTTGCAGCCAAAATGGGCTGGACCCTGCTGACTAGTCAGAACCTATGGTCTCACTTATCATATCATAAATATATCTGGCCCCAAGACATGATGGATTGGGTCAGGCTTCCTAGCTGGCAGAAGACAGGTATCTCATCAGTATGGAAGGCGTTGCTTCATTCTCTGCCCCTTATTAGAGACAACCTGGTGTGGAGGATCAACGACGGATCCCTGGCTCGGATAGGATTGGATCCATGGATTGGAAGTGGAGGTAGACATATCCTCTCTCAAGATCTCATCAGATATCTTCACTCTCGGGAGATCAAGGTGTTCTCACAAATTGCTGACCAGCAGAACACAGGGATTTTTACACAGGCATGGAAGTCGGCTCATCAAATAGATCTTCCACATAGATGGCACCAGGAGTGGCAGGAGTTCAGATCAGCTTTAACTGAATCCCATCTCAGAATCAAAGAGGGCCCGGATGAACTAATATGGAGCCAGGCCGAAAATGGCAAATACTCCCCAAAAGCCGGATACATCACTCTAAATATACATAAAAAACCTGACATCATTCCTTTTTGGTGGAGAAGCTTATGGAAACTCATGGCCCCGCCAAGAACCAAGCTATTTTTCTGGTGTATTCTGAGAAACAAGGTACCTACAGGGGAACAACTCACACACAGAGCTTTTCAAGGGCCCACCTGGTGCATACTGTGTAAATGTGCATCGGAATCCACAGAGCATCTCTTTCTGCGCTGTAGTGTTATTCTAGCTCTGTGGAACTCATTATCCATTTCGATTCAATACAATGGGCATTGGGAGGGAGATGACCTGAACATCACTTGGGATGAATGGTCACATAGACACAAAGGAACAAAGCTCTTAAACCTTCCTGTACTCGTCAATTGGCACATCTGGAAAGCCCGCAACCACCACATTTTCGACAACAGACCTGCACATTGGACACAGATTGAGGTAGGGATAATATCTACATTCAGGGCGCTACCAGATCCCCCACCTCCAAAAGAGTGACAACCACATCCGCCTCCATGCATTGATACAAACACACCATGGGCTTTCTTTGATGGGGCTGCAAACCAATATGGATGTGATGGAGGTTTCATTTTGTATATCAATGCACAACATATCTATAAAGTCAAGATGGGCTTGGGTGTTGGAACAAATAACTATGCTGAACTCATAACATTGCGCCACTTACTGCATTTCACTTTGGGTCACCATTGCACCAACATAAACATTTTTGGGGACTCAAAGATTATTATCAATTGGTTCAATGGCATTTCTGATTGTCACATTCACACACTCAACAACATTCTAAATGAAGTAAATATATTCAAAGCAGCTTTTAACAATATCTCTTGCTCTCATATCTACAGGGAGCATAACAGCCATGCTGACAAATTATCCAAGGAGGCCGCGTTAATGCCCAGAGGCGTATGGGAGATTACCGAGCAGCAAGGGACAAATGAATACCAGTATTACCACCGGCCATATATAGATCAAATATATCAGAGGGAACCTGGTCACTGAACAAGCTATATTTTTGTTTTTTGTTAATTATCTGAACAATACAAATGATATTTTTGAAATGTACAGAACAAAGTATGAGGGCCCTGCGCGGCTAAATGTACAGACATAAACCAAGTATAACACAGTTGATAGTATATACAGCTAAATATAGCAGATTGCCCTGCGAGGTATATCTGGCTATAGTTACTCATAGTTTCTCTTATGATCATAGTTCACAGTGGCAAACAGCATATGCGATAAGCATCTACAATATGTAATTTTTCCAATATAATGAAAAATTACGGATTTTTCCAGAGGTAATATATATATATATATATATATATATATATATATATATATATATAAAAGTAAAAATAGAGAAAAAAAAAAAAAAAAACATTAGCAAAGACTGTGGAAAAAAAATATATATATATATATATATATATATATATATATAAGTAAAAATAGAGAAATTAAAAAAAAAAAACATTAGCAAAGACTGTGGAAAAAATAAAATAAAATTAAAAACAAACTAGTTTAAAAAACAACAAATAGAAAATTAACGAAAAAAATTAAAAAACTGGTAAAATTAATATTAAAAAAAACAAAAATAAATTTAAATTATTAAAAAAAACAAAAAAATGCATCTTTTTTATTAAAAAAAAATGTAATTATTTTTTATTAAACATACATATTTTATTAAAAAAAATTAAAATCTAATTTTTTTTTAAACAATCTTTTTTTTTTTTTTATAATTAAAAAAATAAATTATAATTTTTTTTAAACAATTATTATTATTATTATTTTTTTTTATTTAAAAATACAAATTATTAAACCTACATTTTATATTTAAAAAAAAAATAAAAAATTTAAACCAATATTTTTTATTAAAAAAAATTATAATATATTTTTTTTAAAACAATTTTTTTTTTTTAAAACACGAATCATAAAAAATATTTTAATTTTTTTAAAACAAATTTGATTTTTTTAATTTAAAATTTAAAAAATTATAATTTTTTTTAAACAATTTTATTTATTTAACAACACAAATCACAAAAAATAATTTAATTTTTTTAAAACAAATTTAATTTTTTTAATTTAAAATTTAAAAAATTATTATAAAAAAAAAAATTTAAAAGTTAATGTAAATCACAAAAAATATTTTTATTTTTTAAAAACAAATTTAAATTTTTTTATTTAAAATTTAAAAAATTACTATAAAAAAAATTTAAAATTTAAAAGTTAATGTTTATTTTTTTTATTTTTATTTTTATTTTTTTATTAAAAAAAATGAAATTTGGCCTCTGCCCCAGACGCCCGTGGTGGCGCGGCTGTGGGCGGAGACCCTGCAGCCATGGGTAGAGGAACCTGTATGCAAGTCCTCTGCCCACGGTCGCGCCGCCGGCCGGGGGCGGAGGGCTTGCAGCCATGGGCAGGCCGGGGGGCGGGAAGGCGATTCCCTGAATTGTCCTCCCGCCCCTCGGTCGCCGTGGTGGCGCGGCCACGGGAGGAGGGCCTGCGTGTAGGCCCCTCTGCCCATTGCCGTGCCACCACAGGCGGCCGGGGGGAGGAGGCCAATTTTATTTTATTTTTTGTAATAAAACAAAAAAACATTATCTTTTAAATTTTTTTTTTTTTATAATAATTTTTTAAATTTTAAATTAAAAAAATTTAATTTGTTTTAAAAAAGTTAAAATATTTTTTGTGATTTGTGTTTTTAAATAAATAAAAATAAATAAATTATAATTTTTTTTAATAAAAAAAACTGTTTAAAAAAAATGTAATTTTTTTTTTTAATATAAACTGTAGGTTTTATTTTTATTTTTATTTTTTATTTAAGTATAAAATGTAGGTTTAATAATTTGTATTTTTAAATTAAAAAAAAATAATAATAAAAATTGTTTAGAAAAAATTATATATATTTTTTTTTGATAAAAAAAAGATTGTTTAAATATATATATATATATATATGTTTAATAAAAAATAATTGCATTCTTTTTTAATAAAAAAAACGCATTTTTTTGGTTATTTATTTATTTATTTTTTCATAATTTAAATTTATTTTTGTTTTTTTTTTTTTAATATGAATTTTACCAGTTTTTTAATTTTTTTCGTTAATTTTCTAGTTCTTTTTTAAACTAGTTTGTTTTTAATTTTTTTCCACCAATTTTTGCTAATGTTTTTTTTTTTAATTTCTCTATTTTTACTTACTTAATTATATATATATATATATATATATATATATATATATATATATATATATATAATTTTGTTTTTTTTTTCCAAATTCTTTTATGGGTTCTGAGATAATTTTTTTTAACATTTTTTATTATTTTTGTCTTTTATATATATTTTTATATTTGTTTTTTAAATAATCAACATTTTAATCTTAATTTTAGTATTTTTTTTTTTAATTTTCTATTTATTTATAGATCTAGTTTGTTTTTAATTTTAATTTTTACTTTTTTTTTATTTTATTTTATGTTTTTTTCTTAATTTTTTTTATTTTTAATTTTTTAATTTTTTAATTTTTACTTAATTTTTAGTTTATATTAAATGTTGTTTTTTCCTTTTCCAATTTTTTTTTTTGGCCAATATTTTTTTTTTACAAGATAACTTCTTCTTCTTCATTTTTCCCCATTTTTATTAAATATTTTTTTTACTATTTATTTGTTTAATTTTTTATTTTTTTTTAGTTTTTTAATTCTTATCATTAATTTTGTTTTTTCACATTTTTATGATTGCTTTTTTTTTTTTTTCGTTTTCGTTTTTATTTTTATTTTATGTTTTGTTTTTAGTATATATTTTAATTTATGTTTTGTTATTTTTTTTTTAACTTTTTTTTGTTTAGTGTTTTTTCATTTTTTTAAATTTTTTATTTTATTTTATGTTTTCATTATTTTTTTAAATTTAATGTTTTTCGGGGTCATGATAAAATATTTTACGCCATTATTTTGAAATGTTGAAATTCTACTTTTGAAAAAAAATGTGTTCTCCCAGTATTAACACTTTCCGTTTTGAGGGTGTTTTTTGGATAATTTTTGCACAAAAACTTGGTTTTGACCGCTATTTTTAAAACATGTTGAAAATTTACCCAAGAAAAAAAAAGGTGTTATTCCAGCATCAACACTTTTTGTTTTTAGCACTGTTTTTGATGTTTTTTCGGGGTTTTTTGGCCAGAGTTCCTGTTTTGAGTTTATAGTTCCCGTTTCAAAGTTTACATTGATAGATAACTTCACACCTACAGGAATAGGAACCTTCACCGGTTTACTATCCTGCATATTAAACCTCTACAGTATTGTCTCGACATACTTCCTCTGGTTTAACCAAAGCTTCCTCTTTGCCCCATCTCTTTTAATTTCCATGCCCAAAATATAGTTTGTAGCACCAAGATATTTCATGTCGAATTTGGAGGACAATTAGGTCTTCAAATCCTAGATAATTTCTTTGTCATTTCCAACCAGCGACGTATCATCCACATACAAGACTAGATAAATAACATGGTCACCAATTAATTTAAAATACACACAGTGATTTGCTTTTCTTCTGGTGCAACCAAGTCCCCGTATAAATGTATCAAATTTATGATACCACATCCTTGGTGACTGTTTTAACCCATACAGAGACTTCTTTAACTTGCATACCAGTTCTTTCTTACCCTTCATTACAAATCCTTCAGGTTGCTTCATGTAGGTCTCCTCTTCCAAATCTCCATGAAGAAATGTTGTTTTCACATCCATCTATTCTACCTCAAAATCAAAAGCAGTAACAATAGATAAAAGTAATCTAATAGAAGCCACCTTGGCAACACGAGAAAAAATATCACCAAAATCAATTCAGCACCTGGGAATAACCCTTTTCTACCAACCAAGCTTTGTATTTCTCCACCTTTCCTTATGCATTTGTCTTCTTCTTGAACACCCATTTGCTACCATTGGGTTTCCTTCCATCCGACAACTCCACCAGATCCCAAGCCTCATTTTTGTGCAAAGATGCCATTTCATCAACCATGGCCTCTTTCCAGAGTTTGCCATCCTCTGAATCTACTACTTCCTTCATAGTTCTGGGATCATCATCAGTAATAGATATAGCAAAATTTGAATAGAAAGCAGATGGACTATACCTTTTTGGCTCTTCATCTTCTGATTCCTCTTCTACGGTAGAGTCTGATTCTTCCTCAAGCTCAAAATCTATCTTCTCAGGTTCCTTTAGCTGGACTTAATGTTTAACAACATCTTTCACCTCTCTGAACACCACATCTTGGCTGTACACAAACTTCCTTGTTTCTAGGTTCCAAATATTATAACCTTTTAAACCATCCTTATACCCAATAAAGATGCACTTTTCAGATTTACTATCCAACTTTGTTCTTTTCTCCTTTGGAACATGTACATATGCATCACATCCAAATACCCTCAGATGTGAAAGAGAAGGTTTCTTACCAGTCCATACCTCTTGTGGAGTCTTATCCTCCAACGCTAATGAAGGTGATCTGTTGACTAGGTAACATGCTGTCTCCACCGCCATTGCCTAGAATTCCTATACTAACCTGGCACCACTGATCATGCTTCTTACCCTTTCCATCAACGTCTTGTTCATTCTTTCTACAACTCCATTTTGCTCAGATGTGTATGGAGTAGTCTTCTGTCGTGCTATACCACACTTCTTACAAAATTATTTAAATCCCTTGCTGCAAAACTCTCCACCGTTATCTGTTCACAGCACCGTTATCTTCTTCTCTGTCTGGTTTTACACCAGAGCCTTAAATTCCTTAAACCTGTCAAAGACTTCAGATTTCTTCTTGAGGAAAGATATCCATGTATTCTTTGAGAAGTCATATATTAATGATACATAGTACACAGACTTACCTAGTGATGGAACCTTCACAGGTCCAAACACATCATTGTGCACAAGCTCTAATATTTGTTTTGCCCTCTTACCACCAGAAGGGAAACTCACCTGATTCTACTTCCAATATACACAAATTTCAAAGAAATCAAAATCCAGATAGCTATTAGTCATACCTTCTACCATATCTTTACCATGAAGTATTCGAAGGCCCTTCTCTCTAATATGTCCAAGCCTTTGATGCCATAGCATGGTCTTTTCTCCAAAGACCACTAGATTTTCTGCTCCACTTTTAGGAACCACAGAACTGTTGCACCCATCAATAATAGTGCTACTTTGCAGCTTGTACAGAGTTCCAATCTGAACTCCCCGCATCAATACCAGTGCTCCCCGAACCATCTTGCAGGTATCTTTCTCGAACACTGTTTTTACACCTGCATCATCCAGCTTGCTTACAGAAATCATATTTCTGGCCAATTAAGGAATATGCAGAACACCCGGAAGTGTTCTAACCCTTCCACCTTGAAAATTCAACTTTACTTTTCTGCGACCAACAATTCTAGCCTTCCTATCATCCCCTAAGAAGACATCACCACCATCATATTTCTCATACTCGCAGAACCACTCTCTATGGGGAGTGAAATGAAAGGATGTACCTGAGTCAATAAACCATGCATCATGATCTACATGTGTATTTGAAGAAGCCAAGTATACATCCCCACCTTCATCTGAGGTGGTTTTTGCCTCTGCAGAAGGAGCATCATTAGATCCCTTTCCTTTGTCAGGACCTTTAGATTTACAGTCCCTTTTGTAGTGCCCTTCCTTTCTGCATTTCCAGCACACCACCTTTACAGGTTTTCTTGGAGATTTAGATCTCCCTCTAGATTTAGATCTCCCACTCGATGACTTATTTTTATTTCTATTCTGGGACCGTCCTTGTACAGACAAGGCATCACCATTCTGACTCTCCATATTTTTTTGTCTCATCTCCTCCGTCAGCAAGGATGAGACTATTTCATCAAACTGCAAGGCAGTTGCATTGCTACCTATTGCAATAACCACACTATCCAACGAATCTGGTAGAGAACACAAAAAACTAATGCACTTATCTTCATCTGAAATTTTAATATCAATAGATAAGAACTGACTTACCATAGTAGTAAATGCATTCAGATGCTCTATCACCAAGTCTCCATCTTTCATCCTCAGATTATATAGCTTTTTCCGTAGGAATAATTTATTCACCAGAGACTTAGATTGGTACAAAGTCCCTAACTTGTTCCACAAAGCCTTCATCATAGCTTCCTCTGATACATTCAGCAATACTGAATTTGAGACACACAATCGTATTGTGCTCTTTGCCTTCCGATCCAACTTCTTCCATTCTTCATCGGACACTCTCGTTGGTTTAGTACCTGGATCTACCGCGATCCACTAATATTTGTCCACCAATAGATCCTCCATATTGAGTTTCCACAACTCAAAACTCTGACCATTAAACCTCTTGATCTCTATATTTCCATTTCCCGCCATCTTCTTTCACCACCAGAATCGATCCCGTAGATCTCCCACTGAATAGGGTCTACCACAGGCCCGGGCAAAACCCCTCAGCAACAAAGCCATCCCCTTGAAGCTTAAATTTCTTCGATACTAATTGTAGGTTTTAACCCCGTACAGAAATTACCTGTGTATGAATTCTAAAACACAGAAAATAAACAAAGTGAGAGCATAACACATAAAACACATATACACAGAGATTTTCCCCTAGATCCCAAAACCGGGACTACCAGATTAATTTTTCATTATTTTCCTTTCAATGTTACAATACACATATCTACATTCCGAAGCATCCAATACCATGGACCGAAAACCATCGTGCCCAAAACCATGTGCAGAAACTATGCACAAAACCATAAGCAGGTTTTCCCCAACTAATATAGGGTCCAAAATTTTTTTCCCAAAGGCGCTGCCCCAGACCTCGTACAGGGGGGATACCCGCCCCCCTCAAATTTCCTATGACCCCCCCGCTACACAATCGGCGCAACGAAGGGGGGGCTCCGTCCCCCCTCTAACCCCTTGGTTGACTAGGGTAGCTAGTGGTGGAAAGAATATAACACAACCCAACACTGCAAGTGAGTATAGATACATATACATAACTAAAAACCCTGTCAAATGATACATGAATCGTGGCATGGACGTAACCATGCCGATAATTCTCATGTAAATGGATCCAGGCATGGGCGCAACCAACCGATAAAGATGATCATATTAAAACTAAGGTATGTTTGTAGCCATCCAATAATGAGAAGGATCAGATATGATAACTCATGGTATGGTCACAACCATTCGATAAAGAGGATCATATTGAAACCAAGGTATGGTCGCAGCCATCCAATAATGAGAAGGATCACATATGATAACTCATGGTATGGTCGCAACCATCCATCTGAAAGAGACATGTATATCAACATAATCATGTCACACCACTTTGCAACCTGGACTTTTGTGATCTGAGCCCAGGGTCTTGCACTCCAACATGACCCGATCAAAGTAAAAATTCTAACATGTGAATAGATGTGTTGACGTCGAACATGCTAGAAAATTACTTGATTACCAGCCAATGATGTAAACTGTTAACAAGTGCGAGAGAAACCACCAATAATGACAATGGTCCTCAAGGTACTATTAGCACAATTCACAGAATGTGAATAGAGGAACTGAAGTCAAACACCCGTGAAATCACCTGATCGAAAGCAAATGATGTGAACTTGTCGTTGAGTGCGAAGAGCTTGCCATTAGGGCATGCAAGTTCTAAGGTACTGGAAGGGAGTCTCTTGGTCAACTTCCCAGATAGTGAGTTGAAGTCGACAAGAAGCGACTGTGTCGAAGGAGGGCCATAAGGTATCCCACATCATCGACATGAGACAAAGGGATGAAAAATGATTGTGGATGATACACAGAATCGAGGGTAAGTGTAACTACAAAAGGACAACTCTTGAACATATCGGTGACACGACTGGAAGTTTGGTAGCTTTTGGATCCATAGGATCGGTGGTCATGATGACATGGCAGAGATCAAATGGAAGGAAAAAATGAACAACCCAACCCAGGAAGGTCAATGATGAAAAGGAGGATATCCCATCCCGACACGAAGTAGAAAGTGTCATGTTCAAGAGTGAGCTGCCAACACAACTAATTAGATTTCCAAATTTTCCCCCACCATTCCTGGTAGGTACCCCAATTATTTTTTAATCGCAGGCTTGAAGGGGATAACATATGCTTTCACTGTAAGTTCATCCTTTTGACGAATCCGATCTAGCAAGTTTAACGAGCCCTAGGAAGGAGAAGATCATGTTTGTCATGGTGACGAATCCAATGTCATTGTATGTTTTAACAAGTCCGACATAGGTGTAACTCGGTATCTTTTTCATATTTAGAGACTTTGAAAAGGACACGGAAAATAAAACTCCACATGGTCCCTTTTCATACTTTTGTGTCTCTCGAGCTTGAGAAGGTAAAAAATGATACTTGAGAGAACCGCTTGACCATTTTAGTCAAGGAGTACCTTTTTCATAAATAGTGAATCCTAGCTTGAAAAAAGGGTAAACCTATACTCAGCACATGACTTTTCGCATCTGTTAATGAGTTCGAAACAATAAGGGCTTGGCTATCTTTTCGTGTTTAAAGGGTTAGAAAAGAGCTTGAAAGTGGACCCCCCATTTTATTCTCTTTAACGAGTCAAAAAGGGAAAAAATACTCGACAATCTTTTCATCTTTTACGAGTCAAAAAAGATCTTAAAGGTAACTCGTCCTAGAGGAACGAGTGGTATAAATGGTAGCAACTAGTTCCGACAATGGTGGAACTGCTCAAAACATGTAATGGTCAAGAGGCTGGCTAATAAAACCACTCATCATTGCGGTCCCTTAGAGATGGTGGAAATGGAATAAAACAACCAAGGCTCATCTAGCAGAAATCAGTTGATTAAAACGGAAATCACGAGATGTAAATTGAGCATGGGTTTATTTTTACACAAGCTTGAACGATGGGGAACTCTACTTCAATTCAGTTTCATGTTTACACAAGCTTGAAATGAAAAACTATGCTTGAGTTTGGTTTCATTTTTACACAATCTTGAAACAAAGACAAACTATGCTTGAGATAAGTTGGCATGCCCCTAGCATAATGACTCAATTCGAGCTACATGCCCCCCAAGCTTCATTTCATTCATCTAGGTGGATGGAATGAAGGTTCATGTTTGAGATATTGGAAAGGCTCGACTGGGATTTTACGAGATCTTAATCAAAGAATCGATTTGGAAAAGGGAGTTGCTTCAATTTTTAATGAGGTTGACATAGTAAAAGAACTATCCTCGAGAACCTTGTTTCATTTTTTAATGAGCTTGACACAAGACAAAGAACTATGCTCACACCCTTTGTTTCATTTTTAATGAGGTTGAAACAAGACCAGGAACTATCCTCATACCCTCTGTTTCATTTTTTAATGAGGTTGATACAAGAACAAACTATCCTCGAAAGATGATCATGGACCATACGAGAACATGGCCCCCAAGAGGTCCTCACTAGACGGGAGAACTACACTCTAGGAGGAATACATGTCAACTAGTACCAATGACAGATTAGGCTCCTATGCTCCTAGTACATAATGTACTATGCCATCTGCGTGAGCATCAATAGATGTGGAGATGGAACTGGTAGCCACATAATTGACCTGTGGCGGGGAAGGTACTACTTGAAAACAAGAGCCGATAGGGGACGATGGTTGTAAAGGAGGCGCTTGGTGACCAATGAATGACAGTTGATCAATAGTCACAATTCTCCCTTCATGCAGAAAACAAACCACACGGAAAAGCGAAGAAACAAGAGCTCCCATGACATAAACATAGTCATGTCCAAGGAGAAGATTGAAATCTAAGGGACCTTGGACTACCATCACATCTATATAGACGGTCTTTCCTCCCAAAGTAATAGGGAACTTTGGAAGGACCCCCAAGGGTTGACTGGTTCCTCTATTGAAAGCCAACAGATTCTAAGTGACAGGCATAAGCTGTGGGGAGCCCAAAGCTTGCTAAGTAGTAGAGGACATGATGCTAATAGATGCGCCTTCATCTAATATAGTGCCATGTACTACCATATTATAGGCTTGTACTGTAATCTGGAAAGGCACATAAGATGGAAGGCAGAAAGCAGTCAATGGAATCCAATCGAAACAGACAACAAAACTACTTGGTGGGGGAATCATATGATTTCCCCCATGCTCTGCAGGAATAAAAGAAGGACTCTCCTGAACAATCTGGATGGAAGGGTCACTCTACGTTTCATGAGAATATGAGGAGACAAGAAGAACATGAGTAGTATGATAACCACTCTCTTCCGGAACAGAGTGAGCAACTGATGGCGGAACTAAGTCGACACTCTTTTCGACCAATGGTTGGCCGAGAACAGACATAAGAGAGTCTTGCTCAGGAGGAGCAGGATGGGCAAGATATGAATCCAATTCAATCTCTTTACCAACTGGGATAGGGTCAGAAAAAAGCTTCTGATAACCAACAGGAAGTTAGGGTTGAGGAGATGCAAGGTTTTCCAAAAATTTGGAAGCTTTATCCATAAAAGGACAAAGGTGAAGAAGATGCTGTCCTTCACATAACCTGTAGGGGAATATAATCTTCCCTTTCTTCTTACCATCGTTAGATGAAGGTGTAGCATCGACATGATCTCCAGAGGTCAACGGGGATGGTCGATTCAAGTCTTGAGACCATGCCTCTAAGACTCTGGGGACGCCAGGATAGTCTCGAAGGAGATGGTCACCCTTACACAACTTGTAATGGAAACAAACCTTCTATGGAGGATCGAAAGGTTTATCAAGAGGAAGTACGTTTAGAGCAATTAAGCTGCACAATTGGCCTCTCATTTATCTGACTTCTTCTTCTTCATCTTCATCTTCTTCTTCTTCTTAGCCTTCTGGTTACTAGATTTGAAACTTTCACCAGGCGAAGTAGAAGAGGAAGGTGAAGAAATAGGGGAAGAAGGCAAGAGGTCAACTTTAGAATCAACGTGATGTGATTCAATTGAAGGATATGTTTGGATAGGAGTCATGATGCTCGAGACCACCGAGGTCAAAAACAACCAAATAGGTAAACGAATGGTTAACCCAGGAAGAGACAACGTCGCCATATAAGGAACACGAGCGTTTCCAAAAGAAGGAAAAGGACCAGGATTCCCATCCGAGGGGAATCCTTGACTGGTAGACTCTAGAAATGTTGCCATTGGAATCAAGCTTTAAATAATTACTAAGGAAGATAACTTTTACCAGGAATATTTTGTGGGAAGTTAATTTTAGAACACTGAAACAAAACTTTACCTTTTCATGTTTTAAGAGTCGAGAAAAGGATGAAAGATGACTCTAGTCACTTTCGGAGTTAACGAGCTTGAAAGGACAAGTTCTCAATGATATTTTAAATTTAACGAGTCAAAAAAGACCAAAATTACTGTTCAGGATAATCTAAGCAAAATGATTACCAGGTAATTGTGAACTGCAGAATACTTCCTGGTGAATCGAGAAGTACCGGAAGGAAATCTCCCCGAATGTTGTGTTCAGTGTATCACGTTTACAAGGCATCAGACTCGGCTCCCTATGGATAAAGGATTGCAAACTAGTGGGGTCTCCCTTTATGTACATGACGGTATGGGGAGCACAAGTTTATACTATTGCTGTCTAGTGCTGAAGCGAATGACAACTGCTAGGTTTAAAGACGTCGGAACACGTCTCTAGCCTAGACCACTAAATGTGAGCATTAATTTTCAATGCTTCCTTAGGTTAAGTCAATAAATTTTAACGGTTGATCTTGAATTAGGTTTCAATTACAAGGCCCTATCGTTGTTATTTGGAAAAACTCCTACATGCATCTATATGAGAAAAGAGATCTTTGTCTTCGATGAAAGTTATCAATAATTGAGAGATAGAGAACACAAAATTAATGCAATGATCGAAGAATGAAATCTTTCACTAATTTATATCCTAAATTCACTTAATCTTCCCTTAACAACAAAAGAAGTTTCATTTCATTTCCAATGCTTATGATGATGCAATTCTAGCTTCTTAAATGATGCTACTAATGCAATATTTTCACTTAAGTAAACTAGAATGATGTTCTTCTTTTCATAAAATGCAAAACGAATCTTTCACATAAAGTACCTTCAATGAAAAATTTTACAATTTCGAACAAACAAGCATCAATCAAAACCAAAGCATGATAAATCAAACTAAAAGAAACTTCTTCCTTGAATCAAACAAACCAAACACATAAATGCTTCAATCGACAAACCAAGCAATGTAATCTATGCTTGGAAAGAGAAAAGCGACACTCGAAATAAGAGAACAAACATGACTCTTTCACTCATTCAATTGAAAATGAAGCAATGAAGATGGGAGTTTGAAGGTCAAGATACACTGGCACGGGAATGGGAGAAATTAAGATTTTTTCTTAACTCAAACACCGGAGCGACTGCCTAATTGACAACTAGCGCCAATTGGCACGACTGGCACGATTGTCCAATACTACAACTAGCACTGATGGCTTGATTGATGCGACTGCCTAACTGACAACTAGCGCTGATCAAGGGATTCAAAGAAAAAATAAAAAATAATTTCACACAGGGCCAGAATTAACACATCATAGGGTGGGCTAAACAAAGAAAGCACACAAACCAAGCTAAATGAAGCTTTCTAGTCAGGGAGAACATAGCCTAAACAAGCTACAAGGCAGAAATCAAAAGAGCAAGACACATTGGTCGAGATATGGGGTGAACCCTAATCTTCACCTACATGCATCAATGTGACTACCTAACTGAGACCTAGCACCAGAAGGGGGTCGGTGCGACTGTTCCTGAGCATATCACACTGATCAACGCGACTGTCAGTGAAATAAGCGCGCTGAGTGAGGATGCAAAGAAAAAAAGGTTTTTTTTCAAAAGTTGGGACCAGACTTGCTACTATGAATTTCAAACCTAGAGTAGTAAGCAAAGAAAAGTAGACAGAACTAAAGGGAAACGACGAAACTAGAAAATTTCACACATAACCATGAAATTCTAAATCAAAAAAATAGAAGGATTGGTTCCCTAGTGGAGTCACCAATTTGTGGTGAAGTAAAATTACAAGTGTGGACACAAAAAATTCCTCTAGCCCGATAGCGGGTCTAGCCACAACCGAGACATTCTATGGAAGATTTCTTTAGGTTAGAACCAATTAAGAGGGCCTATGTCTTAGTACACTTATCCCGTTTGGTGATGACCTTGCTTGCTCACTCTAGCTATCTCCCGTTTCCTTCTTCAAACACTTGAAACAAGTAAACAACAACAAACAACAACCATGATAATAGACAAATTGTAATTCAACCTACTTAACAAGTCAAGAAGAATTAAGCCATAAACATGTAAGATGACACATTATGCATGAAATCAATCGATAGTTGCATATATATTGAATCAAGAAGAGATTACAACCATTGTCTTGATGTTGCTATTCTCCTTCGACAAAACTAGGTTTCCACACACTTCCGTTAGCATTCCATGATGGCCTCAATAATGATAGTTTTAACGTTCTTCCATTTAGGCTTCACACTAAACCAAATCCACACTTCTCCCTCACACAACTAGATATCTACAACTATGAATAGCTTGATGTTTACTCCAAACTTAATTAGCACTAGCACACCAACATTAACACTAGCTTGTGCTTGGGAAAAATGGGGGTTTATATAACATGAATGGATGGGAAATGGTTCCTCTTCTCATGGAAGAAGGTCTTATCTCTTGAGGTAGTTCCATCCTTATAGGGGAAAGGATCCCAAACTGACATCCTCGACTCCATCTAGCTCAACCATTTACCAGACTTCTGTTACGAAGCTTCTAGAGCTGGAAGCTTCGGCTCCTTATTTAAAAAACTTTCCAAAAGAGGATCAACACGACTGAAACAAAGCTCAGTCACTCCGGTCAGCACTAGGGACAATGTTAATCCCTACATATCAACGCGAGGAGGACAAGGGTCATTAGCGCCGGTCTTGTAAACTGGGAAAAACAGAAGATTTTGGGGAAATTGTGCAAAAGGGAATTGTTCTGCTCATGAAGAGGGACACAATGGGAGTTTCTTCATGAAGGGAAAGCATGTAGGGTTCACTGTAGAGGTCCTCCAGGATCAAGGAATGAGGAGTATAGGGACAGTGACAAAATGATGTGTAACAGTGTTCATTTTTTTGTTGTTCTATACCAACAATTATAAGGTGTAAGGCTCTTTTGTGGCACTCATGGTCAATTATAATTAATTTATTAACTTCTTCTTTTATGGGTTTAATATCTAATTTATTCTCTGTGTTATTTAGGGCTGAGTTATTATGTAGTTGTTCTTTTAGATTTTTAATATCGCTTTTCGAAGTGTCATTTTCTTTAACCATTTCTTGTTTGCTATGTTTGATTTCTTTAATTGTACTTTTCATTCCTTGGAGTTCAGTCTCGAGTGAGAGTATTTTATTTTCTAAGGATTTGTGGTTATTTTAAGCATTGTAGTTAATTCTAGTTTAAAATGGTTTTCTCTTTCTTCTCTCCGTCTTTCTAAATATTTAATGTACTCATAAAGACTCTCTAGCGTAATCTTACTTGGTATCCCTTTGCTAGAGGGGGGTTTAGAAAGGTGAGGAGAAGTGCTCATAGTGGAAATAATAAAAACTTAACAAGATGAGAGTAAGTGGGAATGTATGCACCTGTCAAAGTTGTTTTGAGTGTCCCAGAACCAATGTGAGGTTTTACCGTAGAGAAGCCTCAATATTCGCTATGTCACTGGTCTCAAATATGAAGAACTAAATCTCAACAACCCTCCTTGCTCAACTTCAGAAACTTGGACATCTCAAGGAGATACTTAAAAAAAAACCCTTGGGTGTCTAATAATACCACAGATGTTAATGAGCGTATGCAGAGCCTCCACTGCTAAGTATATGTTAATTTTCAAGAGCCTCAGAGAAGTACCACCGCAGCAATAATGAGAAGTAGTTGTGCTAGATCGTAGAGGTAATGGTTATCACTACAAAATATCAATATATATGTGACTGCAGAGATCAAATTCTTCTCACCATAGAGATCACGAGGCCACAAAGATCAAGACATTAATTATAATCATACATGACCACGGAGATCACGAGACCGTAGAGATCAAAATAAACTTATGTCACAGAGATCTAATTTCCTAAGTATATCTCAATGAAAATTCCATAGAGATCCTCCGGGTTTGAGAAATGAAGAATCTTTGTGTGATCCCTCGCTATGGTTTAACATTTGCAGAGAATTTATGGCTTGGAGGAAGTGTCGTGGGTTACCTAAGTGCAAGGTTTCAAATTTGAATGGGTCAGTCTCATCTTGAGGGATTGGTCGTGGATTTTCTTAGCTTGCATAGGGGATTTCAATCAGTCAGTTATGGATCGACCTGGAGACAAGCAGAGTGGGGGGAATTCAGCCTTGTGGACACTCGCATCACAAACTCATTCAAGGAGGTTCAGATCTAGAAAAATGATGCTTAACGAAGGGGGTTATTCCTCAAGTTGACTCGACCTGAATCGATTTGCATGGGGTGCTTAGGGCTCCATGCTACGTTGGGGATCTCTGGATATGGTGTCTTGGCATTTAAAAAAATTCCCTAGATATGTCTCACGCAAGGTATCTCTGCAATGCGGCTTGTAAACGAGAGCACATATGAAACGGGTCACCTCCCAGATTATATATATATATATATATATATATATATATATATATATATATATATATATATATATATATATATATATATATATATATATATATATATATATATATATATATATATATATATATATATATATATATATATATATATATAATGACTTATACCTCATTTTACATACATGATTCTTAGAATGTAAATAGGCTTTGTTACAATAGAATGGACTAATATCATGGGCCTATGCCATCTACTATCAATACCCTATAGCAAACATAACGCATTAAAAGGAAATCAAAATATTATACATTTTAATTTACTTTGATTTCATCATAGAAAATATTTAATATTATATACTTACGCCGATAGGTGTTTCTTTTGAATATGTTCACTATGCATTTTCGTCTACACTTTTCCTACGTTGTCGAAATTTGTTGAATGAGTTAGACTGACTTATGTCTCACCTCCCTTTCATTCCTAAATTGACATATGTCTCTTTATTTTCTTTAGTTACGATGGAAGGCATTTCATTTATGAGCGGAATGGTGGCCCATGAGCATGACGACTGGAGAATTCGTCAGTCTTTTATTTGTGTGCTTCAATGCCATATATTATATGTGTAACCCCATTGTTGCAACAAGGATAAAACTTAGCTTTCTCCAAGCCATTATATGGCAGAAACTACTACTGGAAATACCTCTAGTAACAACCCTTTGAGTACAAATCCCCCCCTTCCGACTGGTACTTGCACTTGCAGAGGATTGGTTTTCTGAAGCAACAGGTTGTTCTTCTTCACAATAGTAGCAACAAAGGGGTGTGCACATTTCACATGATTTGTACTTGCACTGCAATGGTTCTAAAATAGAAGAGTGCCATGGCCTCAATAAAGAATATCATACTTCTCAAGTCCCGGGGGAGAAAGAAGAAGATGAGGACGACAAGGATAATTGAGTACCTTGTGAAATGATGTTGATAACTATCAACTTTTGGAGTTGAAGGTAGTTCATTATCATTAAGAAGCGCGTTGGTCCAACAACCATCAAAATTAGCGGTGTAACAATTCTGTTTAACATCAGGTCTAAATGTTGGTTATATTTTCTTGGCTTCTAGTTTGTTTGAGCTAATTCATTTGAACCACTTGTTTCCTTTGATGTCATCACTCCCACTTGATCCACTTCTTAGCCGCTTTCTTGGATCCTTCTGCATTAGCTGCACATCACATGAAGGTAATAAACTCAAACACTATGTCAACTGATCCATTCCATAGACAGAAATAACATTAATGCAGGATTTGAAGAAGCAAAGCTGAGAAACATACGCCTTTCAACAATGAATGGGCTTCACTAGTAAAAAATGGTGGCAATTTAACTTTATTCTTGATGATTTTATTTTTTACCTTTGGGTTGTTGTTACCAACTTACTAGTGAAGGGAGTGAAAGGAGGCTGCAAAATACACAAAATTTGATGCAAAATACACAAAAGTCTATTCCACCAATATTACTGTGAAATTGCTCCAACCTCAATCTCATCTCGCTGGCATACTTTCATGTTTTATGCTTATTCCAATAATATTGATTAGAGCTTGGGAGCAACCTTATACCTCATGCCATTGGCATAGTTTCTAAGCAACATTTTTCTTTAAATTGTGAGTACGGGGAAATGGATTAGGCATACATGTATACACTTAGTTGTCTGAAAGAACAAGATGCAATACACCTGTTCCAAAAGGTTGTATGATGGGATGACCCTTTCACCATAAAACAGAACCATAAATAATCATAATTGTAAAGGGATTTACAAGGAATTTATGCAAGAAATCTATATTTCATTATTTATATTTGAATATAAAGTTAAAATTATATCAAATATATCGGTGTTTTTCCCAAGTAAAATCATCACAAGAACAATTTTAAAATTTCATTTAATAAAATTATTCAAAAAACTTTTTAATATTTCAATTCATAAAATGTATGTTCACAATGTCATGAATGAGATCTTACCATAAGTGTCTATTTTCAAATCATTGCATAAAATGATTTTCCAATATTTGCATACTACAATATTTCATTTTGTAATTAATTTTGAAGAAGCTATTTTCCTAACTCAATTTGATGAATACAAAAATATGCTCAAATTAGAAGTATTAAACATATTAAAATAAGATTGAAAATCAATTTACAAGCATTGTCTTATTTCCAACAAGGACGATTATAACATCTTAGGCACTTTTTGATCATATTTGTTGCAACTACATTGTTAAGTTGAAAAAGGATTTACAATCTACACAACATGAATGAAATTAAAAACGAGTGAATAATTTCTTCCCTTTCAATCAAGAAAAGGGGCCAAAGCTTTAACAAAGGAGCCCAAGCAAACAACCAATGTCATGGATTAGCAAGCAACCAATGTCATGGATTTTGAGTTGGTCACTAAGAAAAGACCACTTTGTGTGAGTGAGAACATTGATGGTAATGGTGTTGAATGGGTGAATATCCATGAATCACCCAATCATAGACCCAACATAAAACATGTTCTAACCATACCTTAGTCCATTCAAGATGCATGGGTTTTTTTCCATACAACATATTTTTTAACCATTTCATCCCCCATTTTGCAGTGTACATGGAAGATCTTCCGTGCCTCTTTGCTTTGTTGTAACATTTTTCAAACTTTTGTAGGCAAATAGAAAGAATATTTGTATTTTAATTTTTAGGTGCCTAAAAATAGTGAACTAGTAGCTTGATAAATCAAAACTGTCACACAATTTAAGGCATTGTCAGAGAAATATGCTCATCCTAAAGTAATTCTTTTTAATAATTTCTTTCTAATAAGTTTTTTATTACTAAACTATTAGTTCAAAATGTAACTTTTATAATCCGTTATTATTTTTAATCTGCTTCATAAATTTGAAATTAAAATTTAAATAAAAATAAATTTTATAGAAACTAATTAATTTATATTTAATAAATAATAAAATAATATATTGAAAAATATTAAATAAAAAATAAAAATTAAAATAATAAAAACATTACAAATAAAAAAAATTGAAATGTACACCATGTCCACAAATATGGGTCTATTCCTTACTCCTGGTGTCTTAGATTTCAATCTCTTAATCAAGATTCTCCCCAGAATCAAAATCACTTTTTTAGAGAGATGATGATTTGATAATAGTTTTAGTTTTTAATATTGGAAAGATGTGAAGCAAATTTTGTTAAACTAGATATAGGGTAGATGTAGGTTCGTTCTGTATAATTATACACAAAAGGTTTCGTAATAGAATGAATTTAAAAATGATTTTTTTTAGGTTTCGTAGTAGAATGAATTTAAAAATGATTTTTTTTAAAGATATTATTGTTGGAACATTTGAAAATATGATTTCATATTGTAATAAAAAGAATAATTTTGTAAGTTGGATTAAGATTAAAGAGAAAAAATAAAATAAAAAATATATTGATATAGTTTGGAAATTTTTGTTTTCAATTATATTTTCTAAGAAATAATTTATAAATGATAATAAATATTTTTTAAAAGAAAGTTGAGAATTTTTATTTATATATAAATATATATTTTTAATATGTTTTAAATGTATTTAAAAAGGGGTAGTTTGTATCAAATTTATTACTGTGCCTCAAATAAAAGATTATCACTCACTCGACAATTTAAATATTTCATTTAATAAATTATTCAAAAATCTTTTTAATATTTTTACTCATTAAATGTGTATGTTCACAGTGATATAAAATCAATTTTTCACTTTTGAAAAACTATAATATTTCATTTTGTAATTAATGTTTTAAAAGTATGATTATAAACTTAAATTACAATTTTTTCAATTGGACCATCTTATCAACTTCTCTTTGCACTTTATGAGGCAAATGGTAGTATAATTTACCATGGGTAATAATTTCTTATAGAATGTTCAACTTCATTTGTTCTCTTTCGAGACTCTCTGTTGTTATCAAGCAGCATCACAATATGTAAACAGTGACGCAACTCAACCAAAATTTGTGAAGGGAACCTAATGACTGATAAAAACACTTAATTCTCAAGTCACGTAAGGGCGGGGATTAAGGAAAATCTTTACAAAACCACCGGACTATTTTGAGCGGCTTTACAGGCTTTACTCCCTTTTAGCTGTTAATATGGCCTGTGTTTTCCTGTCTTTTTATAATGCTAGATGGGTCAATTGATATTAAAGTAAAACCGTAGACTAATAACTATATCCAAACTTGTTTACATTGATGGTTATGAAAAAATAGAATGTAGGGTTGTGAACGAAAAGAAAGAAAATAATGTTAGTTTTGTGAAGCAAACATTAATTCGCGTTTCATCATCAGTGAACAATTACATAATTATATGATTATAATGTGAACAATTACATCATTAATTTTCTTGTTTTCGAGAGCTAAACTTCAAACTTGTGGGTGTATATTGCATCGCTCATGGCTTAGATTCAATGCACCTTTATAAATTATATGACACACCTACACTCGCATTTTGTTTTCTCCTCTCTCTCCTCTCTTCCAGTGGAGGATTGAATGGAAGCTCTTTCGGTGTATACATAATAGTCTATTTTCAGAGGTATAATATAATCATTTGCTTTTCCATGTAATATTGCAAACTTTTTCTTGATTGTAATGTTGCGTCACAACGAGCTTTAAATTTTGATGTGAGGTGATGGCCTTATCCAACCCTGCAACTATTGAATAATGAAGCCCAGCTGTGGATATGGATATGGTGGCCAAGAATACGAATTTCAATTTCACAGAACTGAGAAGTGATAATAATTCCAGTTTCAATTTGGCCAATAATTCCAGTTGGAAATGAATGGCGCCACGCTTGTCGTATATTGACCCCAGGTAGGATGACAATGACACTGATGAAACCTCATTTCCCTTTACTTCTATTAATTTTGTGTGGCTTACAACATGTTTGCTGAGTCAAGAGGCTCATTTTACAATCCATAATGAAGAGATGTGTAAATTTGTGACTTATTTCTGAGTAAGTCAGTTGGTAGATATCAATTTCATATATATTTATATATAGAAAAAAATGTTGAAATAAAATATTTTAATGTTGTATATAAAAAAAAAATTCAATGCAGGTTATTAATATTGACATATACTTAGAAATATATTAATAATAAAAAAACCATTTTAATTTAATTAATTATATATTTATATATATTTTTATGTATATATCATGAAAAAATTAAGTTTTTGTTGTTAAAACTTTTATTTGGTCTCATATATACTCTATTTCGCATTCAAAAATATAATTTAAACAATGAAAAATAACACATTGTGTTTTTCATTTTAAAGAAATTTGTACTTGAAGAAAGCATCATATTAGATCCGTACTTAAGATGGATTTATGCTAGTGTTTAGCAAATCAAGGTGATTTGCCCCTCCAAAAAGATTAAAAATTAGACATAGTTTGACAACCACTCTCCTTCTGCACGAACTATTAATTATGAAAATAGACTCAAAAAGAATAATACAATAATTTTTGTGATTGATACCTGGTTAGATATTATGAGCTTCAACAAAGTATATCTACATGAGTTCTCTTAACCAAAAATCTTGAAAACAATCTGAACAAAGAACCTTCAAGTTTTCAATATCTAAGAACCCTAGAAGGAATATATATCTATATCTATATATATATATATAAACTTTCTTAAAATCCAAGAGGGCAGCTTGAGAAGACATTTAATAAGAGAAACATTAATAGTAAACAATAAATCAAGTATATCTGAGTGGACAGTACGTTGCTCCAAGCATCCAAGTTTGACTCTATAAAAAAAGTAAGAGTTTGCGACCATATTTTCACAAAAACCCATATGTGGCAATTTTTAGGTACAAGGGTTTCAATATCTTGAATTACAAAGTACAAAACTCTATCAAAATACCAAACCGTAACTGATTGGAGCCCTTTTTTTGTTCTCTGTGAGTGTTGGAATCGAGGCATTAAGGTTTATCTCAACCTAGAAACCTCAAACAAGTTAAAAAAACATCATTAAAAAAAAACAAGTCGAAAAGAAAATAGCTTAAAACCCAATGTATAGAGAATAGAGGGGACTAATCCTCTCTTAAATTACTTGGGAAAAACCTTAAAGTGGGCGTGCCCCCAAAATTTCAAATAGTCATAGTCTCATTGGTAAGGAAAGTTCGAAAGACCCCTCTAATCAACCTGCAAATACCAAAAAGAATGAACCATGGAAGGAGTTTATATATATATATACCCTTAGAGAATCTGAGAGGGAAGTGCCAAAAAACCCTTAGCAATAGAAACATTAGCAATAAATAATAAATCAAGTATACCTCAGTGGAGGGTATGATGCTCTGGGAGTCCATGTTCAAATCCTTAAAGAAAGAGAGTACTTGTGACCATATTATTTGCGGAACCCCAAATCAAGGAATGACCACTATTTCTGTTTGAGTTAAGAGAATTGCAAGAACAACAACCTTGGTGAGGGAGAAAAATATTTATTTTGGTTGCCAAACAATAGTGTAGCAATTGTTAGGTACAAGGGTTTGGATACCTTGAATTGCATTGAATTACATAGTACAAGAATACCAAACCATTGAACAACTATATGAAAACAAAATAATAATATCAGAGACAAGAAATTGGCAGAAAAGACTTCAAGCCTTAATGTATTAATTAATGTTTACTGATACAAATATTTATAATATAATGAATAAACCATCCATATGTTCTCACCCTAACGCCTCATAAAAGAGATAAAAAAGGAAGAGAGAAAATAGGATCTAGGATCTACAAATATTCTTAGGACAAAAATATATCTTAAGATGTCAAATATACAAAGGTGGTACATTAGGACTTAATGATTATTTATGTAAGAGGCTAGCATCCCCTCCCAATTATAAGTTCGAGAAATAATATCATAAATGAAATATATACTGGTACCATCTCCAAGCCTTCATGTTGAAACTCCTCAACTTAACCTTAATGAACAACTTCTTGAAAAACGACCAAAATTGGATGCCAAAATCTACAATATGAAGAGAGCATAGAAAGAGAAGTGAATCAATTGCAAGTATGATACATCCCTGAAAATGTTTGACAACTCAATATAATGCCAAGTTGCAATGAAAAATGATCCATATATCCTTTGCTAAGTCAAATGTCCATCTAAGTGAACAAAAATGCCGACAATTTGCTCTCAATCAACATCCTAATCGCTTTCTCACTGAAAAGTTTTTATTTTGTCGAAAATTTCAATCTTACAACTATCATGATCAAATAATTTTCAATCAATTCCCTCCTTTGGCAGCTGAAAAGAAAGATCACTGACCATTTGACTTTTGAACTCCCCTGCTTAAGATGTAGAGAGTTTTACCATTGTACTCCTGCTTCCATGCACACGAGAGTATCATCTTATTTTCATTGTAGACTACAATATTTGTCTTTATGTGAGATTGAATTCTTCGATAAAACATACATAATCATTTGATTGTTGAAAACAACTCCCAAGGATCGATCCACTCATAATTAATATTAAATCTTGCTAGTTTGTTTCGTTTGCAACATTTGTTTGAGAAGTGATTCTTCTTGCCACAATGGTGACAAGGATGGAGATTGAAACAATAATCATCCATATGACCATTTCTTTGACAATGCTAACATTTTAGCTTTTCTTCATCTTTCTGATTAATTTTTTATGTTACTTGATCAAGAAATCTTCCATTGATGAATGTGATTGGCTTCGAATAATATGGGATATGCAAGTTGTTGTCATATTTGTCATATCCTAAAACATATTGATTTTTATTGTATTGAATTTCTTCCCATGGTTTGATCACTAGCATAGAAAGAGAAGGTTGAACTTCATCATGTACATCTTCCACACTTGTAGTTGTATTATTGAGTGACTTGAAATCATATTCATCATTTGAAGTTGTATTGTTGAATGGCTCGGAAGCATGACTCTTTTTTCGCAACTCATTTTGTTGTAGTCGTGACTCAAGTTGAAGAAACTCAATCATCTCTTTTGCATAATGTAGATACATTTTAATATCAACAAGAGTAGATTTGTTAATTTTCACTGTGTCCTCAATAATATATAGTATCAGAGTATTAAGTAACTCTAATACTCCTTCAAATTTGGCCATATTCAGAAAAAACTTGCAATCAACTTACAAAAAAGGTGTCGGCTTCAACAAAAAACACACCCAATACAAGTCAATTTACAATGATTCAAACAGGTGTTGGGTTTAACTAAGAATGCACCAAGTACAATTCAACTTGATAAATTAACTTACAAAAGATGATGATTTTGTTAATGTGCCTTGATTCACTAGTACACCATGGCTAATTAGTTACTAAAAAATGACTAAACTTTGCATATAAACGACTATTTTTCAGTTGGTGACTAATAGTAGCTAATTTACATTATCTTATAATGTGATCAAATTTTAGTCGTTTTTCGCTTAGTCATTTATTTGTTGTTTAAATTTTATCATCTAGCGGTATATTTAGTTATAAATTTGGTCATTAATTTAGTCATTGATTGCCGCTATTAATTACCAAGTATACCACATATATATTAATATACGATTACCCAAGAAAACCAATTAATGACCAAATAATATGACCAAAATGTTGGTCATGTTATAACATACTATAAATTATCTAATAATAGTCATATATATGCAAATTTTAGTCATCTTTTGAAACCAATTAATGACTAACGAAATATGAATAGATTTTAGTCGTGTTATAAGATACTATAAATTAACTACTAATAATCGTATATATGCAAAATTTAGTTATCATTTGTAATCATAAATTTATCATTTGCAATAGTCATTTATATATTTTTGGTAGTTTTGTATTCATTATATAAATTTCTGATTTAGTAGTTCCTATTGATTTCATTTAATTTTATTTAATTTCATTCATAATCATTATAAATGACTAATTTAGTCATATAATCATTTTATTTGTGTTTTATTATTAATCAATATAAACTACTGATTTAGTAATTTTAATTGATTTTATGTGTTCATTATTAATCAACATATGTTAATTACAAGACTAAATAATATCAAGTGAAAATAAAAATAATTTCAACCACATAAATTTTATTATATAAAATGTCAAGTATTACAATATTTGTTTCAAGCTTAATATTGGTTGGACTACAATTTACACATGAAATATTTTTTCATCGATATTTCAAAATATTATCACTATGTTGCCATGTCAATGTAAGTGAATTCACCAACTTTAAAGACTTGACCATCAGTCTCTATGTGTGTGTCTCATGTAAGATATTGGCTCTAAGGATATCACTAGATTTGTTGTCTTCTCGCTCTCATTTTTCATTTTTTGCTCCAACGTTATTGTGGTGTAGGTAAATTCTTGATGCAGACAAAGAAAATTCCTCTAGCCCGAGAGAGCGGGTCTAGCTACAAACAAACATTCTAGTGAAAACTTCCTTAGGCTAGAATTAAATAAGAGGGCATACCTCTTAGAACGCTATTCCGCTTGGTGATGATCCTGCTTCCTTACTCCATCTACTTTTCGTTTCCTTCCTTCGAATATCCGAAACAAGAAAACAAACAATAACAACAAATGTGATATCATACCAATTGCATTTAGCCTACATAAAAGGTCAAGGAATCTTAAGCCATCAAATGTAAGATAACGCTTAATGTAGGAAAGGAATCAATAGTTGTATTCATATAAATTCAAAAAGAGATTACAACCAAAGCCTTGATGTTGCAGGTCTCCTTCGACGTATCCGGGTTCCCACAGCTCTGCTAGCCTCTCATGGATAGCCCCAATAACAAAAGTTTTAAGGCTTCCTCCCTTTAGTTCTAAACCAAACCAAACACACTATTCTCCCTCCAAAACATAAACTAGAAAGCTACAAGCTATAGATATCTTGTTGGTTATTCCAGCTCCAAAAAAGACTAAGACTAATTCAGCTTGGAAAATGAAGAGTTTATATAGCTTTGATGGAGGGGAGATGGTTCCTCTTATGATGGGAGAGGGCTTATCTCTTAGTTTTGTTCCATCTTAATAGGAGAAAGGAGCCCAATTTGACTTCCTCGGCAACATCCATCCCAACCATTTACCAGAATTCTGTTACGAAGCTTCTAGACCTGGAAGCTTCAACTCCATATTTAAAAAACTTGCCAAAAGAGGATCAACGTGACTGAGAAAAGGCTCATTTGCACCATATGACATTAGTCCAAGTTTTAGACTCGGAAAATCGGTGCAAGAAGGAAATGGGTCGTTAGCGTCGGTCTTGTAAACTCGGGTAAAGGGAAGATGCTTGGGAAATGATGCAAAAGGGAAATGTTTTACTCATGAAGAGGGACATGACAAGAGTTGCTTCATGATGGGAAACCATGTAGGGTTAATTGTAGAGGTCCTCCAGGATTGAAGAATGGGGAGTACAGGGACAGTGACAAAATGTTGTGTAACAGATGCTCCCTAAAGCGTGAAGGCCAAACTATAGTGGGGTGAAATGATTTACAAGTAGATGCGGGCAACCAGAGTCCATAGTCGGAAAACCTGCAAGCAAGCATAGATACATATACATCACTGAAACTCTGATAAATGATACTTGAATCATGGTATGGACGTAGCCATCTAGAGAGAGATCTTGTAAATGAATCCAAGGCTGGGCGCAACCATCCAATAAAGAGGATCATATCGAAACCAAGGTATGGTTGCAACCATCCAATAATGAGAAGGATCACATATAACAACTCATGGTATGGTCGCATCCATCCATATGAGAGAGACATGTATATCAACATGACCATGTCACATCGCCTTGAACCCTAGACTTTTGTAATCTGAGTCCAGGGTCTTGCGCTCCAACACAACCCAATCAAATTACAAATTCTAACACGTGAATATATGTGTTGAGGTCGAACATGCTAGAAATTCGCTTGATTACCAGTCAGTGATGTGAACAGTTAACAAGCGTGAGAGAAACCACCAATAATGACAATGGTTCTCAAGGTACCAACAACATATTCCATGGAATGTGAATAAAGGAACTGAAGTCGAACATCCGTGAAATCACCCGATCGAAAGCCAATGATGTGAACTTGTCGTCGAGTGTGAAGAACTTGCCATTAGGGCATGCAAGCTCTAAGGTAATAGAAGCGAGTCTCTTGACCAACTTCCCAGGTAATGAGCTGAAGTTGATGGGAAGTGATCGTGTCAAAGGATGGCCATGATGTATCCCACATCATCGACACAAGACAAAGGGATGAGATGATAATGGATGATAGAAAGAATCAGGAATGAGTGTAACTACAAAAGGACAACTCTTGAACATATTGTTGACACAACTCGAGAGTTTTGTAGCTTTTGGATCCATAGGATCAGAGGCCATGATGACATGGTAGAGATCAAATGGAAGGAAAAAATGAATGACCCAACGTGGGAAAGTCAACGATTATGTGAGGATATCCCAACTTGACATGAAGCAGAAAGTGTCATGTTCAAGAGTGAGTTGCTGACACAACAGATAGAATTTCTCATTTCGCCCCACCATTTCTGGTAGGTGCCCCAATTATTTTTAATTGCAAGCTTGAAGGGGATATCATGTGCTTGCAATGTAAGTCCATCCGTCGGATGAATCCAACCTAGTAATATTAATGAGTCCTACGAAGGAGAAGCTAATGTTCATCATGGTGACGAATTTGATGTCATTTAATGCTTTAACGAGTTCGACAAAGGTGTAACTCGGTATCTTTTTCATGTTTAGAGAGTTTGAGAAAAACACAGAAAAGAAAACTCCACATGGTCCCTTTTTGTACATTTGTGTCTCTCAAGCCCAAAAAGGTAGAAAATGATACTTGAGAGAACCACTTGACCGTTTCAGTGAAGGAGCACCTTTTTTGTAAATAGTTTATCCCAAACCGAAAAATGGGTAAATGCATACTCGATAAACAACATTTCACAGCCTTTAATGAGTTCAAAACGACAAGATCTCGATAATATTTTCGTGTTTAAAGAGTCAGAAAAGAGCTTGAAAGCAGACCCCTCGTTTTTATTCTCTTTAATGAGTTAAAATGGAAAAGTATTTGGCGATCTTTTCATTTGAATTTTTACAAGTTGAGAAAAGAGCTTAAACATGACTTGAGTACCATCTTCAGCAATCTGTCACTTGTCGTTGCACAAGAGGCAAATGTATTATCTAAATTCTGAGGTAAAATAGATCAAAAATACTTTTTAAAACCATAAAGTAACATGAAAAATGAATAAAAAGGGGAAAAGTAAATAACTTTTTACCAGTTTACGCTTTTACCTTGTGTGGAGAAATTTTCACCCATTTGTGCCCTAGATTTTTAGGAGCAGATTGCGGTAGATCCAGCAGGCCATTCGACGATCCGTCAGTTGCTGGTAAGAGCTAAGACCTTTAGCTTCATTTTTATGCTTTCTTTTCTTGTTTTTAACTATTTTTTGGATTTTTGGAGGAGATCCTAGTAAAAAAAAATCGCCTTCTATCAGTGCAATTTCTAGGCATGGGATCATGCCGATCGAGGGTCATTAACATGATCAAGTGCACCGTCGGTGCTATTGTTTTTAAAACAGTCGCACCGACACTGAGAATATAAAAAATTCAATTGTTTGCTTGATTTCTCTGCTTTGAATCCAAATTTCTTCAAGAAAGGATGAATGTTGACTTTAATTTATGGTTTTTACAGGTAAAAGACAACGAAAAATGGTCGATTGGGAAGAACGTGAGCATGAGGCAATCGATGCACAGGAATTGGTAGACCCAAATTGTTTAAATGCCCTGAGGAACTGTGGGTTCCTCAAATTCTTCCTCACACTAGGCCTTTGGGCTCAACCTAAACTGCTGCAATATTTGATTAGTCTTTGGGATGTTAATCGGGAATTTTTTGTGATCTAGGACTAGGAACTAGATTTATAAACTTTTGACATCTATTTCATCACTGGACTGTACCAAACAGGGGAAACAATCAATATGTATGGGGCCATGCCTATTGGGGTAAGTGTGAACATGTTGCTTACAGAACACTGCCCAGAAGCATTGAAATCAAAGAGTGGCAAGGTTGATATCACGAGTGTTAATGACCTTGTATTGAAAACACTTCTCTTGACCATAAACAGAGTGGTCGGGGCTTAGGCATTGCATGAGTCCAACAAATCCAAATTCTAGTATGCTATAGACTGTACGACACTGACTATCTTCAACTGTGTAGAATCCATGAAGGTAAACATGAAGTTCCAGTTATCCAAAGCCAAGGCAGGAAACCTGAAGCAGTTCAGATATGGTTTCATTCTAGTGACCTTCATTTTGGAGTGGATTCCATTATTTCACTATTAGCTTGCAGAGGTGAACCCGCCATTTCCACGAGACCCACGAATGGTCTGTTGGAGTGAATTGATGTTTAGAATCACTGGGGGCTAGCATATGTCATACAAGTCCGCCTTCTTTTTGTGGCTAAGGTGTTAGCTGATCGTAGTAGAGGATTGGCCCTATAGCGGTACCGACTTTCGTGGTGATCTAGATATGTCGCTCCCAAAGTGAGAAGATTATGCTGATGGAGGTAAGGAGAAAAAAATTTAATTTTAATTTTGTTATTGTTTTTGAAATATATGCGTTCATGACATTTCAATTTTGTACATGTAGATGTGGGACCAGAGCGACCAGCCGAGATGTCCCTGATTGCCAGGAGCGTTGCTTGGTAGTTTGATATCGCTCCTTATCAGGAAGGAGTCGATATTGAGGAGGAAATCACGTGAAACCTTGAGGGATTGACTAGAGGTATCCCAAAGTATGCCCGGGTGGGTGACATCCCATGCCAGTATCAGCAGCACAAAGTGGGGGTATCAGACCGAATCCGCCAACTACTGACTCATGTAGTACGAGTAGTGATATGCTATCATGGGCACCATGAAGAGTAGTCCATAGGCTTAGCATTTTACTATTTTGAGGCCTACTAGCCACGAATGTACTTTTGAACACATATATTATTTTTTATGGTTTTGAAGTATGACTTGGGAATTGTTTTACTCATGCTAATTAGCTAATGCATCTCTTAATGTATTCATATGCCTAGGAATATGATGATATGGGATGTAATCAAAATTTCTTTCTAAGAGACGAATACACAAATACATTCTCAATATCTGAGGGTTTCTGATGGAATATTTCCTGTTGAGTTGAAGAACAACAAGTTGTGAATCAAGGTTGACAACCAATTCTCAAATGTCAAGAGCAATGGCTTCTGACAACAATTCGATAACTGTGCTATACTCAACAATGTTATTAGTTGTTCAACCTAAACAAATACCTTGAAGATCAATCAAATCACCATGGGGGTCATAAATGGCCCATGCCATGGAGGATAGATTTTGGGTACTATGGCAAGCACCATCAGCGAAACCGATGTGAGGATTCACAGACATCTGCAAAGCAGGCGAAGACATAGTAAGCAGGAAAGCTGCTTGAAAAACAACACACCAAACCACACTGCACAAAAATGAATAACACACTATTGTACAAAAGTAGCCATGCAAGATGACTCAGGCATAGTACTTTTTGAGATACAACCCATTACGGGGCTTTTCTAAGGGATTTCCCTCATAATCAATCAGCTCATAGGCCCCTTTTTGTAACACACGTTTAACAATGTAGGGCCCATGCCACATGGGTTCAAATTTACCTACCCATAGCTTATCATTAGCTTGATCATACAGTAAAACCAAATTACCCTTAGAAAATGCACGAGGGGAGACCGATTAATCAAAATGAGACTTGCTTTTTCTGTGCTTCAATGACTAAAGTAGCAAGACAACAAGTTTCATCTAGTCATTCTAAGTAAAAGAAGTGCTCTTCTTGAGGCGAGGTTTCAGGGAGTAGTTCAACAACCAACTTGAGTGAGGGGATTTCACACTCAATCGGTAAATTTTCTTCCAGACCATAGACAAGTTGGAAAGGTGTAAATCTAGTGGCTTCTTTGGTCGAGGTTCGGTAAGCCCACAATGCTAAAAAAGCATGAGATGCCAATTTGACTTGTGCATCCCAATGTTGCGCTGAAGCATCGTAACCAAGACTTTGTTCACAACTTCAACTTGGTCGTTGGCCTGAGGGTAGTACGGGTCGAGCCATGGTTGGTGACAATGGCTTGAGGCACTCCAAACCTAGAAATAACATGATTGAATAGAATTGAGTCGTCTTTTTACCGTCAACAGAATATGTAGGCATCGCTTCAACCCATTTGGTGAAGTAATCCACGACAACAATAATATAACCATGCCCTCGACTGAATGAGGGTTACATGTCATATAGTCAATGCCCCATTTGGAAAAGGGAACCACGGTAATAATGGGGTGAAGGTGAGTAGGTGGGGCATGCTTTTTCCGCTGATAAATCTAGCACTCATGGAATTTTTTAATAGAAAGGATACAATCCTTGAAGATGGAGGACCAAAAGTAACCAGCGTAGAGTATCTTTTGAATAGTAGCATATCCAGACAGATTGCCACCACATGTGCCAAAATGATAGTCATTCAAGACTCTCTCGGCCTCCTTGAGAGTTAGACATTGACGAAGAAATGAAGCAACACTAATGTGGTATAAAGTATCTCCAATGATGCGGTAAGGTTTGGATTGATGCCGAATGCGTTGGCGATCATCCTTGGTCAACGTAGAACATAAGGTTGAAATTTGGAGATACATGGTGATATCAGTGTAACAAGGGTTGAAAGTGCTAATCAGAAAAAGGGTCTCGTCCGAGAGTTGCTCATTAGCAGCAGCAGGAATAGAAGCAGAGGGAAGGGAGAAAATCAACTCAACGAAGACAAGTGATTTCTTAGATTTGCTAGTAGTGAACACAAAACCAAATTCTTGGAGGATGACTATCCACTTGGAATACTTTCCCCCAATGCACTGACGAGTTAGGATGTAGGTCATGGGGTTGCACTCAGAAATCACAGTCGTAATGCAGAGAAGAATGTAATGCCAGAAGCACTGAACAACCTGAACAGTAGCCAAAGCCAACTTCTCGACATGAGAAGAACACATCTCAGTATCAAGGAGATTATGACTGGGGTAGTAAATAACATGTTCATTAACTTCGTGATCATCTTGCACCAGAACCATATCGATGGTAAAAGTGGCTGCATCTAGATAAAGGAAATAATCGCAATGATAGTTCGGAGGGTGCAAGAAAGGAGCACTGATGAGGACGACTTTTAAGTCATCGAAATATTTTTGGGCAACCTCATCCCAAACCAATGGCGTTCCTTGCTTAAGCAACTAGGTGAACCTAGAAGCTATCTCAACATAGATCGGTACAAAACGACGAAGGAAAATTTCTTTCCCTTGCAGACACTATAGTTGATGCAACGAAGAGGGAGGGGGAAATCTACAATAGCCTCAACTTTAAGAGGAACAAGATGAATTCCTTGTTTTGAAACAATAAAGCCAAGGAGTCATACAGATTCGACGCAGAAAACACACTTATGCGGATTCAACCGGATGTTCTAGTGTCTATAGTGAAGAAAGATTTGCTGAAGATGATTAGGATGATCATGGTGCTTATGTGAATGAGCGGGAAGATCATCCAAGTAAGTTTGAATGATGTTTCTAATGTCGTGGAACGCATAAGGCATCTCTCTTTGAAATGTAGCCCCAACATTCTTAAGGCCAAAAGGGAGCTTTCTATACGAAAAAGTCCCCCACGGACAGATAAATGTTGTGTTATCTTGATCATTCGGTGCAATGTTTATCTGGTTGTAACCAGAAAAACCATCCATAAAGGAAAATATTTCACTCCCAGCACATTCATCAATGATCTAGTCTATGAAAGGAGTGGGGTAATTATCCTTTGGACAGACACGATTCAAGTCACGGTAATCAACACAAACACGAATAGTGCCTTGTTTCTTTTCCATCGGTACAATATTAGACACCCAATCTGTAAGAGGGATTGGATAAGTAAATATAGATTTAAGAAGTTTTTCAACTTTACCCTTGATGGTGGCTACTTTTCTAGGGTGCACTGGACAAAGTCATTGGTGAACGGGCTTCGCATGAGGGTAAGTTGGAATTTTGTGCACAACTATACTTGGGTCAATGACGGGCATTTCTTCATATGGTCATGTGAAAACATCTCAAAATTCTTGGAACAGACGAGTATAAAGCTTGATCTCATCAGGAGAAAAAGTTACCCCGATATGGACATTTTCAACGACACAAGTCTTGATAGAAATATCAATCGGCATTGTTTGGGTAATGTTACCCATTTTCCCTTCCAACCAAAATTTATGAGTTATGATCAGTGTCTAAAGTGGATGGGTCAGGACATGAGAAGAGAAATTCTTAAGACAAGTAGACATGACCGTCGGGCCAGGCAAGAACGAGGAATGATGATGAGTTTCGTTCCAAGGTACTTCCTCTAGAGACATTAATTCCATGATACTTTCATCAGAAAGAAAAGTCTCGGCTAAGGGATCGAGAAATTATGAAGAACTAAGCCATAAGGATCGAGAATACGTGTCGAGAGAGACACTAGAAACATAATGATCAGAGGATACCAAAGTCGAGGCCGAAACAATCTCCACATAATTAATTTTGGTAGGGCTTAGTGGCATAACCTCACCCCATGTATCAACAAGATACGGTGAGGGAATGACACAAGGATCAGACTTGACTGAGATCATGTTGGCATAGGCAACATGTGGAGATGAGAGTGGAAAAATACCCATCAAGGTGGGATCTTTAAAAATCCCTACCCCCACACTTTCATAAGGAGCACCGGTGTGCTTGACATAAGGAACATTTCCATATAAGGAGGAAGAGGCAAAGAAGGATAGCTGGTCAACCGTGACAATATTCCCCTAATGGGGCAAATGGATCACACAGAAAAGGGAGGAGGCTACAATAGGCATGGCATGGGTCCAACTCCATTCGAGTAGAAGATTATAGTTAAGATTAGCGTGAACAATCTCTACTTCAACGTGTACTGTCTTACCATCCAAAGTAATGGAAAGGTTAGGAAGGACACTGTATGGTCGAGAATCATGCCCATAAAAGGCTTCCAGAGTGTTAGGGGATTGGTTCAAGGTAGGAGAACCAATTTCCTTCCAACAAGAGATAGACATGATGTAGGTAGAAGCACCTTCATCAATGGTGGTCTTATGAATGGTTTTCTCATTTATGATGACTTGAATGAGAAAGGAAATCTGATGAGGTAAACGTGGAACTTGGTTTTCTAGATCAAAACAAATGAGATTAGAGTCAGTTGGATCAATACCTCCAATAGATGATAGTAATTCTTTCCGCTGAGACAAACAGCTTTGAAGGACCTTGAGAGCAGACATAGCTAAAGGTGCCTGAGCCAAATCCTCAACAATATTATAATGCCGAGCGGCATACGCATTTATATTGTACGAGGAATTTCGCAGCACACCTCGAGAAGGTGGTCGAATGGCAGAATCAGGATTAGGTCTCTCTATATGGAGAAGACTAGAACTTGATGGGATGGAGGGAGAAGGGGTACTTTCTTTCTCTTTCCCTATTTTCGGGGTAGGTGTTTGATAATATTTTGACCTGGCAGCTAGATTGATAGGCATGTTCATCATGAACGCTTGTGAACCTGAGGAAGCGGATGACTAAGGTTGTTCTACCATTTGGGTCTGTTGGGATGGAAAGGGCTCTTTCAGGACAACTAGGGTCCCTTTAAGAAAACAATTAACTTTAAATTGTCGAGGACAATATTTAGTATAGTGATCCTCCTCACAGATGAGGCATGGATACTTAGGCTTCTGTTGAGAAGCATCACCAGCAGATGACCTAGGAGGGCCCTATTTCGGGGCATCGACTTTACCCTTTCCTTTTCCTTTCTTTTTACCTTTAGAGGATTTGTCCGTTGCGGTAGACTAGACAATGTGAACCTCTAGGGTTTTACCAGGACCATGTGAAAATTGAGAGGAGTCATTGGAAGCAGTGTTTGAGACCGACTTCTATTTGGAAGAAGATTTGGTGGGTTCTTGGACACTGAACCAATTACTCCATCAACAAGAGGTGTAGCCAGAGACTTGGATGTCACCACATCAGATGACGGTTTGGGCGCATTGGGTAACATATCATATAACTTGCCAAATTGTGAATAGATGAGGTCTAGATACTGGGCACACATGATGTCTTGTTCCTCAGTGACACACCCACCCATAGAAATGTCCTCAACAATTTTGCTGACGAATGATTTGGTGAACCATTCCGTCAAAAACTGATCAGCAATCTCAAACTTGATCAAGCAATGCTGGTGTCTCCATTCATGGATGTGATCGGAGATATGGGTCGCAGTGTCTTGCTCGAGTGACGCTAGTAGATGGGTGTCAGTTTCATAGCAAACTAGCAATTGGGAATGTGTGAGAAAGGCCATAATGAGAGTGTTAAAGTCATGATAGGTACTTTGAGGTAGTTTGATGTACCACTTGGCTACAACACCTGTGAGAGTTCGTTGGAAAATACAAGGATGGAATCATTGACATACGAATTCAAGGAGAACCAGAGGTGATATTTCATCACGTGGGTTTGTGGATCCTCTTTCTCTTTTCCTTCAAGCTTTGAAAAATCGCTCGGAATCTTGGATGGAACCGGAGGCTAGTATGGCAAATGAAGAATAGGATCATTTGTGACTCTAGACACATTTGGAAACTCCAATGTGGCCAAGAATGGAAATTGGGTATTGAAAGGAATTTGAGGCCTATGAGTGGGCCAGGATTGCAGAACCCATCCTTGTTGGTAAGGATTTTGTCCCCATAGTCGAGGGTTTTTTCCATATGGAATTTGATTTTCCCCCCATTGTAGGTTACCTTTCTCATAGGGAGGATTATGACCTTGATAGCATTGAAACTATCTAGCCATATGCTACTGATAAGCAACATACGGGTTAAATGGTTGTTGAGCCTGTTGACCTTGGACATATGGATTTTTCACCTACTTCCCCTGGGAGTAAGGATTTTGAACCTGTTGCCCCTTGACATAAGGGTTTTGTAGTTGTTGTCCTTGGAAATAAGTATTTTACACCCGCCACCCTTTGACATAAGGATTTTGAACCTGTTGCCCTTGGACATAAGGATTTTGGGCATGCTGCTGTAGGACTTGACCTTGAAATTTCCCTTGCAAAGGTTGACCCTATTGATATGAGTACAAGGGTTACTGATGCCCGGGTTGACCTTGTTGCTACAAGGGTTGACCTTGTAGCTGCATAGGTTGTCCCTACGCAGATGTAGAGGTGGACCTTGTGAGGACATAGGCTAGGAGGATTGAGGAACATACTACATTTGCGGTTGCAAGGTTTGTTGTGATTGTTGCAAGGGTTGCCCCTGCGGTTGTTGCAATTGTCCTTGCAGTTGCACTGTCTGCCCCTGCTGCTGCGAAGGTTTCCCTTGCTACTATAAAAGTTGTCCTTTCTGGTGCAAGGGTACTTGGACAGTTCCCTGAAATTTCCTGAACTGGATTTGGCCATATCCACTAGGTGCGACAGACAGACCAGGCTGAACATAAGTTCCAGCTTGAGGGACATAAGGTGGATGGACCATCGCTTGTGAACCATGTGGAACATAAAGAGGTGGGTATTGAACCTGAGCCACATACGATTGCTTATACTGAACGTTACTTGACCAAGAAGGACCAATAGGGTTCAGCTGTTGGTACTGGACATTACCCGATCTAGCAGGACCAACAGGGTTCATAATAGCATCAGAAAAGGGCTAGTTCATTCCAACCATGTGAGCTTGTGAGCCAATCACATTGGTCATGCCATTTCTTTGACAATGTTAACATTTTGGCTTTTCTTCATCTTTCTAATTAATTGTTGATGTTACTTGATCGAGAAATCTTCCATTGATGAATTTGATTGGATTTGAATAATATGGGATATGAAAGTTGTTGTCATATTTGTCATATCCTAAAACATATTGATTTTTATTGTATTGAATTTCTATCCATGGTTTGATCATTGGCTTAGAAAGAGAAGGTTGAACTTTATCATGTACATCTTCCACACTTGTAGTTGTATTGTTGAGTGACTTGAAATCATCTTCATCATTTGAAGTTGTATTGTTGAATGGCTCGGAAGCACGACTCTTCTGTTGCAACTCATTTTTTTGTAGTTGTGACTAAAGTTGAAGAAACACAATCATCTCTTGTGCATGATTGTTATAGACATTTTTGGACACTGCAACCCCAATCATAAATTTCCATAAACCAAGGGCTCTTAAGTCCCTAAAAGTGTTTTTCAAACCTATAAAAGAACAAGGTCAACTGATTACATCTTCTCCCAGAAGTTCTCCATGAAAAACTACTCAGAAATGGTCAAAACTGGACCATACTGATTGCTCAGTGTTGAGGGTGCAATGCATCCCACCTAAATGCACACAGGAGGTGCAATGCATACTGAAAAGCCCTTCTATAGGGTGCGATGGACGAGAATAGACAAGTGACGGAGACAGTTTGCGAGGTGGATGATCATGGAATCTTTCGGAAACTTCTCCTGTGACACTTGCCTCTCAGAATTGCCCAAGGATGAGTAAGAGATCAATGAGATCTCCAAGTGGAAACAAGAACTATCAGAGAGAAGACACTAATAAAAAACCTAGAGCTGACTCACACCTCTGCAAATATCTATATATATATATCTCATCCTAGAGATCAGGAGGTTGGGGGCTGGAATTTTGTATCTTGTAAGGAAGTGCTGCTGGTTTCTTGGGGCAACATCATAGTGTTGGGTGATCTAAGCTTTTCATGAGGGGAAGAAGGGCTTTCTTGCTGAGAGGATGATGCTGGGTCAGAACAATTGGTTGTAATCCTCTTTGCTATTCTTGATTATTAATAAAGCTATTCAAGTTTTCCTCCACATTCTTGTATGATTGATGATATATGCATTTGTGTGGTCAATATATATCTGGTCCTATATTGTTTATGATAGTAGAACTATGTTCTTGGATAGTGTTATGCTTCTTTGATTCTACAGGTGCTCTTTGAAGCTGGGTAGACGAGGAAGCGAGTGGCAAAGATCTATCAGAAGGGAGAGGAATCAAGCAAGGAACCAAGCGCAAGACAGAGGTTGGTCTCCTTTATCCCCCTCTTATCTATTTTTCATAAAGGAAAACAAAAGTAGTTTTAGTTTGTTTGTTTTTAAGGTAGCTACCAGCCTTAGTGGGACTAGAAGCTCTGCATAGACACTAGATTTCCCGATAACAAAATGGCGACTCCACTGGGAAACGAATAGATTGTTTGTTTGTCTATATTTGTTTGCTTTATAAACTTACAGACGGATCCTGAAGTCAAGCCAACTAGCCTTCGAACTGCATTTGCTATGCAAGTGCAAAGTAGATCAATGCTGCTTAAGTCTATCTTCGGGTTTTTTTTATAAACTGAACAATCGATTTACAAGCTCTCTAATTGCCCTTGTGTTGGCTCTAGTAACCTCCTTAGATCTACCACTGTGATTTATTTACTGATTATCACTTGCTCGGCCAAAATCCCTAAACTGTGCTGCAAACTATGATCAAGAACTGGATCAAAATTCTCTCACTGTACCATCGCACCCTCTCTTCAAGGATATCAGTATGCATCACACTTCCCGTGTGCTATAGGTGGGATGCATACTAAAATCCCTGTGTAACAGGTGTGCTGATAAGAAAGGGCTAATTTTGCCTTCAGACTTTGGTTTTTTCACTCTTTTCAGCTCTATTCAGGAGTTTTGCTGTCTGTAATCAGTATAACTCTGTTGGAAACCCCCTTCCTTGCCATTATTCTGCCTCCATTGTGCAAAGAACTGTAAATGTTTTTATGTATTGTGAGCCATTTTTAGTTCTCTTTTACAAAGAAGTAGCGTAATTGAACTGTCGTTTCTTGATTTGGAAGTGTCGCAAGTGTCATTTTCAGTCATAGAAGAGAATCTGATTATTCTTGATAGTCAATTACACTGTTACTCTTGTATTTGATTTGAATTAATAGTTTTTGAAGTGTCGAAAGCAAGTTTTCAATTCCAAATCACAAAGTGTCGTCATTGTCTTCATTTTGTCTTGAAAAGAAGCTTGTTAGTAATGTCGCTTTGAAAAATAATTCAGATTTGCGCTTAGCTTTCTTTTCATCATTCACACATTAAGAAGGCTGAAAACAAATACATGCATGTGCATTTGCATTTAGACTGTCTGTTGGTTTGATTTAGGACAGTGCATATAGTGTGTGCTCTCTGCTCTATGTTGAAAGAATATCATCTCTCTTTCTTTAGTAGCTAGGATTTTCATTGCAAAAAGAAGATTAAACGATTTTTTATCATCTTAGATTGCATTTTAGGAATGGTATATCTATGCGGTGAACCTGAAAGGAAAATTTCTTAAGCAAGATCAACTGCAAAATAAATTTAATGAATCTAAAAACGCTTTGGAAGCTAACGCACAACATTTAGAAGTCTAGGCTAGAGACGTATTCCAGCGTTGTAAAGCCTGGTAACTGTTGTTTTCATTGCTAGTTGGGTGATTCCTCCACTTTGAGACGACAAGTGCCAGTACTGACTTGTGCTCCCACATACCATCGATTATATATTGGGAGATCACAATAGGCTATATCCTTTATCCATAGGAAGCCGTGTCTGCCGCCCTATCGATCGCAATGCACTGAACACAACATTCGGGAAGATTGACTGCCGTACTGTAAAAAGTATTCTGCAGTTTTGCGATTGGTTTGGTAATCCCTTTGTCTAGATTTCCAGAGTAGTCTCTTTCGTTCCTTTTCAGACTCCTTAAAGGAAAAGGTCCATCTGAGCACTTGTCACTTCAAGCTCATTAAAAATCGAAGGCGACTAGAGTCATCTTTTGTTTTTTCTCGACTCTCAAAAATTGAAAAAACAAGTTGTGTCAAAGCGTCTAAAATTTATTTTAATCGAAATAACATCACTGTTCCCTCGTTGGTCTTAGAAGTTAGTCTCCATTCATCGCAAGTTCTTGTAGAATCACTAGGAAATCTTTTGGATAGACTAGATATGTCTGAACAACCGTCGACATCCAGGACTGTGTCATCTGACACAGCAGCAGCAGAACCTCCTGTTGCTACTCCAACAATGTTCTCTGGTATACCATCTGTCCCAGCAAGTTATCAACAACAAGCCGGAGTCCAATTAGGGGCTGTTTCAACGACATGGTCAGTTCCTATTTCTTCATCTAGATTATCATCTGCTATTTCTTATGTTGAAACTCAACAAATTGATCCAATGTGTCTTCAAAGGCCAATCTACCCTTTAAGTACTGGATTGCCGCCATATGGGGGGCAGTATGCCTTTTCATTGTTCCCTCCCAGAGAACAACCATATGGGAGTTTACAACAAAGTTTAGGTCAAACTGGAATTACATTTGGCGGTTGGGTACCAATACTGCTTCAGCAACCAAGGGTTGTATATTCAATGCAACCAGTCCACCCTGTGTCAAATATTCCCACTATACCTGCTATGGTGACTGCATCGCAAGTACAAGCGCTACCTGTTGTATGTCAACCCCAAGTTTCTCAGGTTGAAATACAACAGCCTCTCGTCTTAGCGATTCAATCACAACCTCAAGTTAGTGCCTCCATATCTGGAGTGACTCAGGATCAAACAAGTACTATGACTCCTCATCTTGGTGAATCATCCAGTATTGGACAATAGCAAATGGTCCAACAACCATGGCTGGTTCAAACTCAACAACCGCAATTCTAGCAATCATATCAACGACCTGAGCAACAAGTCTTTGTAAGTAATGGGCAACCGCATTTCCAAAGCGGTTATCAACAACCATACTATAATTGTTTTGCCCATCAACCTTATCAAAGTTACCAGCATCAAATACGTTATGCTGGTATGCAAAGACCCACTGCTCAGGTGATTCCATCTTATCCTGGGTATGCTTCGCCTAACCTGAATCAACAGTTGCCCTTTGTAGCAATTCTAGAATTACCAGATCTAAACCGGCTGACGAATGATCCAATTGCTTACGCCCCTTGGTGGCCGACGATTCCACATAAACGTCTGTCAGATATTCCTAAATTTAATGGAAATCTGGGTGAAGATCCGTCGAATCATGTGATGACCTTTCATCTGTGGTTTTCATCTAACACTTTGAATGATGATTCGATTAGGCTTCACCTTTTTCAGCGAACGTTAACCGGTCTAGCAGCAAAATGGTATATCGAATTGCCTAGAGCTTCATGCGATAACTTCAGCACCCTAGCCACAACCTTTTTAACCCATTTTTAGTTACCAATAAGGTACGAAACAGGAACAAAGCTTCTTACCAATTTCAAACAGACAACAGCCACTCACATATCTGATCATATTCATGAGTGGCGACATCATCGCAGAATGGTAAAAACATATGTTCCTGATCAGCTGCTAGCTGAATGGTTTATTAAGTCATTATTACCTTCTATCACAGAAGATGTGGCAAAGGGAGGAGTCGTCACTAAAGAGCAAGTTATCGCTCGTGCGCAATATCTAGACTTGATCTATACTCAGTCTGGCACGCTCTACGATAAAATACCTGATGCTCCTAGATCGGAATTTTTCGTTCCTCCCCCTCCTAAATAAAACAAAGACTCTCATGCCGGCGATGGCGTGATAGGTACGACAAGCACGAAATTGAAAAAGGCTACATCTAAGAAAGCCCGTAAGATTTTTGATCAAAATGCAAATGAAGAACTTCTCGCCTCGGAGGTAAATGCCGTGTCGACCGACAAGGGCAAACAACTGAAGCAACCAGGGGGCAAGAAGAAAAAGAAAGGGAAGAAGAAGAAACAGGAGGAGTCGTCTCCTGAAAAATCTTCTGTAAACCCTTCTGGAAATAGGAAACCAAATCATCCATGCTTTATATGCGATGAGGATCATTGGACATCAGATTGTCCATATAAAGCTAAGCTTAGAAAATTCTTCAAGAATACAAAAACCTCGGCAGTATTAACTGATCCGTTTCCAAATCCAAGAACAAATATGGTTGCTAGTGACAATGCTTCCCGATCCCAAGTACTTATGCTATCCATTTCGAAGCAAAAAAATGATGCTTTGATAATGACAAGGAATAAAGATTACGGGAATCCACAGCTGTCGAACAACAAGGATAAAGATCAACCTAGTAGTTCGACAACAACTTCGACCGAAGTTGTGCCACCCATCATTCCTGAGCTAACGATAAAGCCGCCAAAGGGAGTAGTACACAAATCGACATTTAATCCTCGTGCCAAAGTAGCACAGAATTATAATATAGTAGAGGACCTGGCCCAATCACCGTCCGCTATGTCGACACTTGAGGTACCGCAAAATTGCCCCTCCCAAAAGCAGACTCTATTATCAGTAATAGGTGGGATTGAGCCAACGGATTCCAATCTTGTATCCTTTAATCACAAAGGATATGACCCTCAGTTACCAGCTCAACTAGATTTCCTTATTCAAGTGAAAGCCCTCAAGAAAACTGTTCATCGAACAATTATTGATGAGGGGGCATCTACATGTATTATGTCGATGAGTTGCTGGAAAAATTTAGGCTCACCACCCTTGTCGAGATCGTCAACGATGTTAAAAGCATTTGATGGACGATCATACACTCCATACGGGATTTTAAGTAACTTGCAAGTTGAACTGGGGGGCAAAACAATAGAAATTGATGTTGAAGTAATCGACGGAAACCTCGATTACAACATCCTACTGGGAAGGCCCTGGATATATGCCATGGCCGCAGTTGTGTTGACCTACTTCAGGAAGATTGCATTTCCCTTCCAAGGAGGAATTACAATCGTCGACCAACAAACATTTCTCCCCAACAGTTCACAAGTTACGGGAAGCATTCCAATGATCCATGGAAGCAATCATTCGCTTCAAAATATTGGAGTAGGCCTCCTAAAAGACCCTGCCTTAATGGGTACTTTTTCCCTACCGCCTCCAAGTAATCTAGCGGAAGTGGTCACAGTGGAAACCTGCAATATGAAATCTTCTATATCTAATGGATTCGGAAGATTCCTAGATATTTTGTCAGCATGGATCATCGTCATTTTAGAAATATTGTAGCAATCAATTTTCTTGGCCTGGGGGGCAAACCCAAATCAACGCTCATCGAATGTTTGGATAGATAGGTCTAAGGAATATGGCACCTCTTCAGATCCTTGGTCGCATGTACATTTTACAGACGAAGGAATCATTCAATCAATGATGATAGGAGAGGCACCATGGGAAGATTACCACCATCGTTCCCGTCTTCCGGATTGCCACGAAGATTATTCCAGCAACCTTAATCATCCTTTCGTTTTTGATTTTATATCAAATACTGTAAATATGGTGGATTTCGAGGATGGTTCTTATCTCGTGTCGACCTCGTTAAAAAATGAAACAAAAAGTCATGAGGATATTTCTTTTACTGTGTCAACCTCATTAAAAAATGAAACGACTCCCTTTCCAAATCGAGTCTTTGATTACGATCTCGTAAAATCAAAGTCGAGTCTTTCAAAGATCTCGAAGGTAAACCTTCATTCCAACCACCGAGATGAATGCAATGAAGCTTGGGGGGCATGCACCTCGATTTGCGTTATTATGTTGGGGGCATGCAAACTTATCATGAGCAGTGTTACCGCAGGGTTCAAGCTCATTAAAAAATAAACCTGCCATGAGCAGTGTTACCACAGGGTTAAAGCTTGTTAAAAAATAAACCCGCATCGAGCAGTTTTAATGCGGAATTCAAGCTCGTTAAAAAATAAACATAAGCAATGAGCAAACGTTCCCCCAGAGTTTAAGCTCATTAAAAAATGAACCATTTTCCGATAAATAACCTTCGTGAATGTATTATCATCAGCCTTTGAAGCCTTGGTCATGTTCTCATCATCACCTCCACTCTATATTGGCCAATCATTCACCTCCATTTGATTGTTTACCCTTTTGAGGAACAACTGCGAAGAGTGATCCTGTTAGCCATCCTTGTGACACTGCCGTGATTGGAAAATTCCAAACCTTACCTGGAATCAGCTGCTACCCAAATTTATCACTTGTTCCTCAAAAAACGAGTCTCCATTAAGCTCTTTTCAACTGACTCGTAAAACATGAAAAGATTGCCGAGCAATTGGCCTCTCCAGCTTGTTAAAGGGACTGGAAGCGCTATCCCTTCTTTAGATTTTAATCTTTTTGGACTTGAGGGATCATTACACAAAAGTACCGAAAATTCATCCCTTCTGTATTTTTTTATACTTTTTCGGACTCAAGGGATTATATGACGAAAAAGGATTATTGGAGTTTTCTTTACGTCCCTTTTTCAGACTCTCTAGAATTGAAAAGGACTGAGTTATCCTTGTCGTTAAACTCGTTAAAACCGAATAGTGACAAACTTGTCCATACAGGGAAGAACGAGTTTCACTATCGCTAGGCTTGTTAAAACATAGCGATGGGTTTGCCCGAAGGGAAAATTATAGAACAAGCATATGTTATCCTCCTCAAGCTTGACAAAAATAAAGAGGTACTGGTCAGCAATGACTGGGGAAAAATTGGGAAGAAAACTTGAAAAAACTTTATTGGTAGCAAGTTGCTCTTGAACATGACACTTTCACTCCGCATCCGAGCCGGGTTGGGTTGTTTCGTTCACTGGTCATATCACCATGGGTCCATCACACCATCCATATTTGGGGTTAACGCTACCAATCCATCATGTCAGTGTTGCTGATATGTTCAAGAGAAGTCGCTCAGAGAATTCACCTGTGTCTCACCCACTGCAATACATTTACGCTCCATTCTTTCATGACCACCACCCTGAACCTTATATCACCAGATCGTTTTCACCTCCATTTAAATCATTTGCTCCGTTCCGTGTCATTGATGTGGGATTCACCAAGGCCCTCCTATGACGGATCGCTTCTTTTTGACATCAGCTCATTATCCAAGAAGTCGATCTAGGAACAACCCTTTCAGTACTTTGAAACTTGCATGCCTCAATGGCAAGTTTCTCACTTCTGGCGACAGGTTTACATCAATGGCCTTTGACCGAAAGATTTTGCATGGTGTTCGACGCCAAGTCCTTTATTCACACCATGTGAATTGTACTGTAATACCTTGACGGTCATCATCATTATTGGTGATTCCTCTCGCGCCTGTTAACAACTCACATCATTGGCTGGTAATCAGGCGATGTCTTTCCATGTTCGACTCCAGAACATCTCTCACATGGATCGACTTGTACTTTGAGTGAAGATCGAACGAGATTGAAGACCCCGGATCTAGTTTCATCCATCCGGGCTATGATATATATTCAGGAAAATAAAGACATCAAATGTACATCATTACTGCACAGATAATCATCCAACCTAAGGGATTATGGCTCTACCGGAATCATCAGTCTACACTCAGACGATTGTCTGTCTTATGTACATGAAAATGAATTTATAAAGCTGAGCATGGGAATGCCCGCCTCAGCTAGATCATGAAAATATTATGAAGATAATGTATTGTATTGTATCTTATTACAGGTCGCCTTCCAGCTCGAAAAAACTTCAGATCCTCATGATAAAGCATTTCACCCGACATCAACAGATTAACGACCTCATGCTTTAGGGGGCAACTGTTATAGACATTTTTGGGCACTGCAACCCCAATCATAAATGTCCATAAACCAAGGGCTCTTAAGTCCCTAAAAGTGTTGGTCCAACCTCTAAAAGAACAAGGTCAACTGATTACATCTTCTCCCAGAAGTTCTCCATGAAAAACTACTCAAAAATGGTCAAAACTGGACCATACTGATTGCTCAGTGCTGAGGGTGCGATGCATCCCACCTAAATGCACATGGGAGGTGCGATGCATACTGAAAAGCCCTTCTATAGGGTGTGATGGATGAGAATAGACAAGTGGCGGAGACAGTTTGCGAGGTGGATGATCATGGAATCTTCCAGAAACTTCTCCTGTGACACTTGCCTCTCAGAATTGCCCAAGGATGAGTAAGAGATCAATGAGATCTCCAAGTGGAAACAAGAACTATTAGAGTGAAGACACTAATAAAAAACCTAGAGCTGACTCACACCTCTGCAAATATCTATATATAGATCTCTCATCCTAGAGATCAGGAGGTTGGGGGTTGGAATTTTGTATCTTGTAAGGAAGTGCTGCTGGTTTCTTAGTGCAACATCATAGTGTTGGGTGATCTAAGCTTTTCATGAGGTGAAGAAGGGCTTTCTTGCTGAGAGGATGATGCTGGGTCAGAACAATTGGTTGTAATCCTCTTTGCTATTCTTGATTATTAATAAAGCTATTCAAGTTTTCCTCCACATTCTTGTATGATTGATGATATATGCATTTGTGTGGTCAATATATATCTGGTCCTATATTGTTTATGATAGTAGATCTATGTTCTTGGATAGTGTTATGCTTCTTTGATTCTACAGGTGCTCTTTGAAGCTGGGTAGACGAGGAAGCGAGTGGAAAAGATCTATCAGAAGGGAGAGGAATCAAGCGCAAGACAGAGGTTGGTCTCCTTTATTCCTCTCTTATCTATTTTTCATAAAGGAAAACGAAAGTAGTTTTAGTTTGTTTGTTTCTAAGGTAGCTACCAGCCTTAGTGGGACTAGCAGCTCTGCATAGACACTAGATTTCTCGATAACAATTATGTAGATACATTTTAATATCAATAAGAGTAGATTTGTTGTTTTTCATTGTGTCCTCAATAATAGATAGTATCAAAGTATTAAGTAACTCTAATACTCCTTCAAATTTGGCCATATTCAGAAAAAAACTTGCAATCAACTTAAAAAAAAGGTGTCGGCTTCAACAAAAAACACACCCAATAAAAATCAACTTACAATGATTCAAACAGGTGTTGGGTTTAACTGAGAATGCACCGAGTATGATTCAACTTGATAAATTAACTTACAAAAGATGATGATTTCGTTAATGTGCCTTGATTCACTAGTACAACATGGCTAATTAGTTACTCAAAAATGACTAAAATTTGCATATAAACGACTATTTTTTCAGTTGGTGACTAATGGTAGCTAATTTACATTATCTTATAACGTGACCAAATTTTAGTCGTTTTTAGCTTAGTCATTTATTTGTTGTCTCAATTTTATCATCTAGCAGTATATTTAGTTATAAATTTGGTCATTAATTTAGTCATTGATTGCCGCTATTAATGACTAAGTATACCACATATATATTAATATATGATTACCCAAGAAAGCCAATTAATGACCAAATAAATATGACCAAAATGTTGGTCGTGTTATAACATACTATAAATTATCTAATAATAGTCATATATATGCAAATTTTAGTCATCTTTTGAAACCAATTAATGATTAACGAAATATGAATAAATTTTAGTCGTGTTATAAGATACTGCAAATTAATTACTAATAATCGTATATATGCAAAATTTAGTTATCATTTGTAATCACAAATTTATCATTTGCAATAGTCATTTATATTTTTTTGGTAGTTTTATATTCATTATATAAATGTTTGATTTAGTAGTTTCTATTGATTTCATTTAATTTCATTCATAATCATTATAAATGACTAATTTAGTCATATAATCATTTTATTTATGTCCTATTATTAATCAATATAAACTACTGATTTAGTAATTTTAATTGATTTATGTGTTCATTATTAATCAACATATGTTAATTACAAGACTAAATAATATCAAGTGAAAATAAAAATAATTTCAACCATATAAATTTTATTATATAAATTGTCAAGTATTACAATATGAGTTTCAAGCTTAATATTGGTTGGACTATAATTTACACATGAAATATTTTTCCATCGATATTTCAAGGCATTATCACTATGCTGTCAAGTCATTGCAAGTGAATTCACCAACTTTGAAGACTTGACCATCAGTCTCTATGTGTGTGTCTCATGCAAGATATTGGCTCTAAGGATATCACTAGATTTGTTCTCTTCTCTCTCTCATTTTGCATTTGTTGCTCCAACGTTATTGTAGTGTAGGTAAATTCTCGATGAGGACAAAGAAAATACCTCTAGCCCGAGAGAGTGGGTCTAGCCACAAACAAACAATCTGGTGAAAAATTCCTTAGGCTAGAATCAAATAAGAGGGCATACCTCTTAGAATGCTATTTTGCTTGGTGATGATCCTGCTTCCTTACTCCAACTGCTTTTCGTTTCCTTCCTTCGAATATCTGAAACACGCAAACAAACAACAACAACAAACATGATAGCATACCAATTGCATTTATCCTACTTGAAAGGTCAAGGAATCCTAAGCCATCAAATGTAAGATAACACTTAATGTAGGAAATGAATCAATAGTTGTATTCATATAAATTCAAAAAGAGATTACAACCAAAGCCTTGACGTTGCAGGTCTCCTCCGACGTATCCGGGTTCCCACACCTCTGCTAGCCTCTCATGGACAACCCAAACAATAGAAGTTTTAAGGCTTCCTCCCTTTAGTTCCAAACCAAACCAAACACACTATTCTCCCTCCAAAAACATAAACTAGAAAGCTACAAGCTATAGATATCTTGCTGGTTATTCTAGCTCCGAAAAAGACTAAGACTAGTTCATCTTGGAAAATGAAGAGTTTATATAGCTTTGATGGAGGGGCGATGGTTCCTCTTATGATGGGAGAGGGCTTATCTCTTCGGTTTGTTCCATATTAATAGGATAAAGGACCACAAGCTGACTTCCTCAGCAACATCCATCCCAACCATTTACCAGAATTCCGTTACGAAGCTTCTAGACCTAGAAGCTTTGACTCCATATTTAAAAAACTTGCCAAAAGAGGATTGGCGTAACTGAAAAAATGCTCATTTGCACCATACGACATTAGGCAAAGTTTTAATCGGCATGAGAAGGAAATGGGTCATTAGCGTGAGTCTTGTAAACTGGGGTAAAGGGACGATTCTTGGGACATGATGCAAAAGGGAAATGTTTTGCTCATGAAGAGGGACATAATGAGAGTTTCTTCATGATGGGAAACCATGTAGGGTTCACTGTAGAGGTCCTCCAGGATCGAAGAATGGGGAGTACAGGGACAGTGACAAAATGTTGTGTAGCAGATGCCCCCTAAAGCGTGAAGGCCAAACTAGAGTGGGGTGAAATGCTTTACAGGTAGATGCAGGCAACCAGAGTCTGCAGTCGGAAAACCTGCAAGGAAGCATAGATACATATACATCACTGAAACTTTGACAAATGATACACGAATCATGGTATGGACGTAGCCATCTAGAGAGGGATCATGTAAATGAATCCAAGGCATGGGCGCAGCCATCCAATAAGGAGGATCATATCGAAACCAAGGTATGGTTGCAACCATCCAATAATGAGAAGGATCACATATAAAAACTCATGGTATGGTCTCATCCATCCATCTGAGAGAGACATGTATATCAGCATGACCATGTCACATCGCCTTACAACCTAGACTTTTGTAATTTGAGTCCAGGGTCTTGCGCTCCAACATGACCCGATCAAATTACAAATTCTAACACGTGAATAGATGTGTTGAGGTCGAACATGCTAGAAATTTTCTTGATTACCAATCAGTGATGTGAACAGTTAACAAGCATGAGAGAAAACACCAATAATGACAATGGTTCTCAAGGTACCAACAACATATTCCATGAAATGTGAATAAAGGAACTGAAGTCAAACATTCGTGAAATCACTTGATCGAAAGCCAATGATGTGAACTTGTCGTCGAGTGTGAAGAACTTGCCATTAGGGCATGCAAGCTCTAAGGTACTGTAAGGGAGTCTCTTGACCAACTTCTCGGATAATGAGCTGGAGTTGACGGGAAGTGACCGTGTCGAAGGAGGGCCATGATGTATCCCACATCATCGACATGAGACAAAGGGATGAAATGATAATGGATGATACAAAGAATTAGGAATGAGTGTAACTGCAGAAGGACAACTCTTGAACATATCGGTGACACGACTTTGGAGTTTTGTAGCTTTTGGATCCATAGGATCAGAGGCCATGATGATGTGGCAAAGATCAAATGGAAGGAAAAAATGAAAAATCCAACGTGGGAAAGTCAACGATTAAGTGAGGATATCCCAACCTGACATAAAGCAGAAAGTGTCATGTTCAAGAGTGAGCCGCTGACACAACAGATAGAATTTCTCATTTCCCCCCACCATTTCTGGCAGGTACCCCAATTATTTTTAATCACAAGCTTGAAGGGGATATCATGTGCTTGCAATGTAAGTCCATCCCTCGGATGAATCCGACCTAGTAAGATTAATGAGTCCCAGGAAGGAGAAGCTAATGTTCGTCATGGTGACGAATCCGATGTCATTTAATGTTTTAACGAGTTCGACAAAGGTGTAACTCAGTATATTTTTCATGTTTAGAGAGTTTGAAAAAGACATAGAAAAGAAAACTCCACATGGTCCCTTTTGGTACATTTGTGTCTCTCGAGCTCGAGAAGGTAGAAAATGATACTTGAGAGAACCACTTGACCATTTCAGTGAAGGAGTACCTTTTTCGTAAATAGTTTATCCCAACCCAAAAAAGGGGTAAACGTATACTGGATAAATGATGTTTCACAGCCTTTAATGAGTTCAAAACGACAAGATCTCGATTATATTTTTTGTGTTTAAAGAGTCAGAAAGAGCTTGAAAGCAGACCCCTCGTTTTTATTCTCTTTAACAAGTTAAAAATGGAAAAATACTTGGCGATCTTTTCATTTGAGTTTTTACAAGTTGAGAAAAGAGCTTAAACGTGACTCCAGTACCATCATCAGTGATCTGTCACCTATCGTTACACAAGAGGCAAATGTATTATCCAAATTCTGAGGTAAAATAGATCAAAAATGCTTTTTAAAACCCTAAAGTAACATGAAAAACGAATAAAAAGGGGAAAAGTAAATAACTTTTTACCATTTTACCTTTTTACCTTGTGTAGAGAAATTTTCACCCTTTTGTGCCCTAGATTTTCAGGAGCAGATTGCGGTAGATCTAGCAAGCCATTCAACGATCCGTGAGTTGCTGGTAAGTGTTGAGTACTGGAGAAGTTATGTTATTATCATTTATTTTGTCATTTTTCTTTAAAACTCATAACCTCTTTGCATCATGAACTAGGTAGATAATAAGAAATTATGATAAAATCTATAGGATTTGTATGTAATGCAAATTAACTAATAATTTCCCTTTTCTTATGTAGGAAAAGGAGAAAAAGGAAGATTGCCATCCCAAGGGAAAATACAGGACCAAGTTAACTGCTGTCCCTTTGACAGGGAACCGCATGCAAACAAGGCGATCCAAATTGGAGTGTATTAGCTAGGAAAGGAAAAGGGGATGCCAAATCAGTGCAAGAGAACAAGAGGATAACTGAGAATTAACAGTCTGGCGAATCCCTCAAGATCCCTTGATCCTGAGGGATCGCTATCTTAACGATTTTTGTATCGCTGATATGTCTGCTTGGCTGTTATAAGAAGGGGCAGCACTGCTAGCCCGGGAGAGGAACTGTTGTTGTTTTTATGTAATTCTCCTTTGTATTTGGAACTTTGATCATTGACTCTCATTGAAGAGTGATCCACTGTAACTCTGTTTTGATGTTTTAATATAAATCTGGTTGCCGTTCCATCTTTGATTTTGGAGTAATCTCAAGCGGTGTGTCCCTGGAGGCTAAGGGCCTGGCCCTGGTGGAACACTTGCTCCTGTACCATTATTTCTAATTTGTGTGTGGTTTTCATTATTAGCTCTGTTCAGTAATCTGATGTGTTTTGCTATTTTACATAACGGTTCTATTATATTTTGTTTATGCTCAACTGAGTAATGTTGTTCTCTGTAACAGGAATGTTGTGTTGTTCATTTTGACTTTGTAACACATTGTTGTTCCTTTAACCATTGATATAACATTGTTGTTCCTTACAGATTGCCATTGTTGTTCAATTACAGAGTAACCATGCTGTACATTCATAAGTCAGTATTACTGTATTTATCTATGGTTTACACTTAACCACGATTATTGTTCAACTAGCGTTGCTATTCCATTACGAATCACAATCGTTATTCTTTATAACTGTGATTTATACTTGTTGTATCGAAGTCAGATCACTTTTCCTTTTAATATTGAGCGTGTTGTGTGTGATATTTGTTTTGGTTTATTGTACATTTATATTTGATTCAAGTTGCTATTCTATATTTCATCTTTGTTAGTTTCCGTTCTATTTCCATTTGCTGTGTGATTTATCTTTAGAGTAAAGATTGTTACCTAATTCCTGTAGGATATAATTGCTGCATTCATTTCCGTAGATTAAGGTTTTGCTGTTCAATCTTGTTCATAAGACTAGTTGCTGTTCCATTTCCTGTCATTTGTATTATCATTGCTTTGGTGTGCAGAACAATCTGAGACTGTAGTGAGCATTGACATATGTTGTCTAGTTCCCAGATTGATGATCTTTTCCTTGATTGTCCTTAATTACATCAGTTTACAGAGGGATGAGTTACCATTACTGTACCCTTGACTGATAAATTGCTGTAGCTTTTTGAGTGCGTGATTTGAGTTTTAAGGTTCTTTTCTGTAAGTAGATCTTATTTCAAGCATCCGTTTACTCTTGTATTTAGAGCACTATACTACTAGCATTACTTTGACAAATTATTGCCTCAAACTGAGTACACTCTTTGAGATAACAAATCGTTCCTGGATTGATAAGTTAATGTAGGGTAAATAAAGGTGAAAAAGACCCTTTTTACTACTCGACATTTTGGCATCGTTGCCAGGGAAAAGTGTAGCCATTTGTTTCTTTTCCAGAGTGATGTAAGAACCTGCTAGGAGAGGATTGGGTTTTAAAAACAAAATGTAAGAACCTGCGTACGAAGCATGTAATAGCCCTGCTCCCTTGCCCACTTTCCTACAGATTTGTTGCTGTTCTTTGGGTAGAAATTAGCATTTTATTTGTGTGCATGACTAAGCAGAAAAATCATGAAAAGAATCCTAAACCCCTACCCAAGTCTGACAAAGCTAAGGGGCCAGTGACCCTTGGCCGATCGACCTTTATAGACGAAATCCTTAAGAAAGAAGAATCTCAGCCTTTAGTAGGACCTAGAAAAGTTGCCTCTAGACAATCTACTAGTTCCCTTCAGGCCACAGGATCACCATCTATAGCCTTTGCTGAGGTGCATAGAGAAACCGAAGAGAAAGATTTTCAAGAAATTGAGAATTCTAGCCCAAAATCATTGCAAGAAGGGAACCTTAGCAACCTCTATGAAGGGAGAGGAGAAACAGGAGAAATTGAAGAACCAAGATCTCCTCTTGGGATAATTCAGCCATTAAGTAGCCTAGATAAGGGAAGTGCTGCAAAAATCATTTATAACGAAGTTAAAGAACCTTAAGAACCAGAATCCCCCCAGACATTAGGCACTCTCATCATCCCAGATAAAGGAAGTGTTGTTAAGGCCATTCCTCTTAAAGCCATTCCTCCTCTACAGCTTAGGAATACACTCCTAGATATCCCAAAAGGTTATTGGCATATATTTGACCAAATGGCCCAGAACCAGCCAAACACCCAAACCTCTACACTGCAATACCCCATTGTGGATACTGCAGCTAATGCACCTATGAAAGCAATTCCTTTCCAGCATATCCCAACATTCCATGGCCTTACATCAGAAGATCTAGATGCATTCTTATTTGAATTTGATGTGCTATGTAGAGGATATGACTATACCACTAATCCCCAAAAACTGAAATTGTTTCCCTCTACATTAAAAGGGGTTGCTTTAAGATGGTTTATGGGATTGAGTGGTGGTGTTATAAACAATTGGGATAAAATGAAAGATGCTTTTCTAAAGAAATATCAGGACTATTGCAGATCTAGACAATTAAAAGATGGAATATTTCAGATGGTAGCTAGATTGAATGAAACATTAGAAGAGTATGTTGAAAGTTTCCAGTATAATCTTCAAAGATATCCTTATGCATCATTACCCTTACCTGATAATGTATAAAAAACAACATTAATTAGGGGAATGAAGGAACAATGGATTGAAACACTAAATATTATGGGAAAATGAGATATTTATCAGGAAAATTTTGTTGACATTATTGATTTATGTATCAGAAGCTCGAGAGGCAACACAAGACTAAAACCAGTGGAACATGACAGGTTTACAAGAGACAACAAGATCTCTGCAGAGGGAGTAACTCGCACAGAAATTGGAAATTTATTAGAAAATTTTAAAACTGACATATTGGGGACACTGACAACATAACTTGATATTATGCAGGCGAAACAAAAGCAAGCAGGGGTAGAATAGAATTTGGCAATATTCTATCCCATATGCAGAAAGAAACACAACCACAAGGAGTGTCCATTAGATGCAGTCCAAGTTTGTGCCATTTGTACAAAAGACCACTCTATAGAGAGCTGTCCCTCACTTCCTGGATTGAAAGCAGTATACAAGGAAGCAGAAGAAGAGCCAGAACCAGTGTACCTACTCAATCAGTGCCGTCAATGGCAGCCGCAACAATCAGGTATGTTCCAAGATCTAGCTTCTTCTTTTCAGCCTCCGCAATATCATGCTCAGCAATATAATACAATGTGGCAAAATCAACCTCCCTTCTCAAATTGGTCACAACAACCATTTCCTTCATCATCACCATGGCCAAACCAAACAAGTCAACCCAGTTGGCCAAATTTTCCCTATGCTCCACCATATTGGCAAAAAAATGTATATCCAACACAATGGTCCCCTCCGACTTCATAGAGTCTAGCCTGGCAGACAAACTGGCAAAGACCGATGAATCAGCTAGTAGGAACCATTCCACTCCCTCAACCTACACTACCAGCATTACAACAAAACCCTCAGTCTAACTTAAGACCACAACTCCCGCCCTAGCCCAACCATAATCCAAATAATAGATCGATCCAATCTATCCAAATAATTGAAACACCAGAACCAGAAACTGATGTAAAGGAGAATAATGATCTTCAATTAAGATCTGGGCGCATTATAGAAATAGAGGGAAATAAAACAGCTCAAGTTGAAAATCAGTTACCTATAGAACAACCACCACAAGAAGAGGATGTTACTAGACAACAAATTCATGATCAAGTAACCACATCTTCTCCCCCATTCCCAAAATGATTAATTATACCTCGACCTATACAACATCCTGATTTTGACATTCTGGGAGAATTGAAAAATCTGTACATAAAAATCCCACTCCAAGCCATCCAAGACATCCCAATATATGAAAAGAGCATCAAAGAACTATGTATAAAAAAACCAAGGAGGAAAATAACAAATAACCCAACAATCCAAGTAGTTGGTACCTTATCTGATCTATTATCAGGAAAAGAAACACCCGTTAAATATGAAGACCCAGAAAATCCAATAGTAACAGTACAAATCAATCGACAAACCTTCTCAAATGCCTTAGTTGATCTAGGAGCTGCAATCAATATCTTAACAACCACCACTTGTCAAAAACTGGGCAATACATCAGTAGAACCGACTTCCACTTTATTAGAATTGGTTGACCGATCCATGGTTAAGCCAGAGGGCACACTACATGATGTCATGAAACCTGTTGATTCCTGGGAGTATCCTACTGATTTCCCGATAATAAACCCCAAAAACTGACTTGATGGACATCCGTTGATTTTAGGCAGACCTTGGCTTGCAACTGCTGACGCTTATATTGGCTGTCGACAAGGCAGTATGACCATAACTAGGGGGCTAATATCAAGAATCTAGCTTTATATCCTCCAGCCCAGCCAAGTGTCACAAGAATAAGAACTAACAAACATCCTGTATCATACCTCACTGAAAATATTAGATCTCCATTAACCATAGAAGATGCCCTTGATTTTAAAGATCAAACAGAAGATGATGCCATTAACAATTTTATTAGCCAAGCTGAATCTAGATCCCACATACAATGTCACATGATAGAAGTAGAATTTGATAATGAATTAGAATAAGATCCTCTTAAAGATGCTCACGATCAAACAATACCTACTACCTCTATCTCAAATAGCAAAACTATAGAAATTGTGCCAGGAAAGACTTTAAACATTAATGCCAACCTGAATTTCGAACAAGAAGAGAAGCTAATCCAACTACTAAGGAAATACAAAGAAGCATTTGCATGGGATTACCCTGACATGAAAGGAATTGATCTCTAGTTATGTACACACCACATTTACATAGAGAAGGATGCAAGACCCGTTCGCCAACCACAAAGGAGACTTAACCCTCATCTAAAAGACATTGTAAAAGCTGAACTTCAAAAACTTTTAGATGTAAACTTCATTTAGCCTATCTCCGATAGTAAATGGGTCTCTCCACTTGTTGTGGTGCCAAAGAAGAATGGAAAATGGAGGATTTGTGTAGATTATAGAGAACTAAATAAAGAACACAAAAAGATCACTTTCCCCTTCCATTCATTGACCAAGTATTAGATACTTTGGCAGGAAAGAAATTCTTTTCTTTCTTAGATAGCTTCAGTGGATACAATTAGATTCAGATTGCCCCTAAAGACCAAGACAAAACTACATTTACTTGTCCTTTGGGAACATTTGCCTACAGAGTTCTACCTTTTGGCCTATGCAATGCCCCTACCACATTTCAAAGGGTTATCCTTAGCATCTTTTCAAATTTAATAAATGAAGGGCTCGAAGTATACATGGATGATTTTACACCATACGGAGATGATTTCGACCCAGCATTGGTAACAATGGAAAAAGTGTTGCAGCGGTGCATTGCCACTAGGCTCTGTTTGAGCCATGAAAAATGCTATATGATGATGACTGAAGGACTTATTTTAGGCCATTATATCTCAGCAGCTGGAATACAAGTAGACCCGACCAAAATTCAAATAATTTTGCTATTTCCCACTCCTACCACTAAGACAGAGGTACGCAGTTTTCTTGGATTTTCTAGTTATTATCGAAGATTTATAGAAAATTTTTCTCATATTATTGCACCTCTATATGCACTAATAGATAATGTTGACTTTGTTTGGACAGAAAAATGTGACCGTGATTTTCAGGATCTGAAAAAGCTTGTGTCAATAGCCCCAGTACTTAGAGGTCCAAATTGGGACTTGCCATTTCAAATTTCATCAGATGCTTCAGATACAGCTATTGGAGCAGTCCTTGGGCAGGAAGAAGATAAAAAACCATATGCAATTTATTATATTAGCAAGAATTTATCTCCTGCTGAATTGAACTATACTGTTACTGAAAAGGAATTTTTAGCTGTAATACATGCTGTCAATAAATTTAGGCATTATATTACTAGATATCCTGTTATCTTGTATACAGATCACTCTGCCATAAAATATTTAGCAAATAAACCAATCACAAATGGTAGAGTAACCATATGGCTGATTTTATTGCAGGAATTCGATATCACAATAAAGGATCGACCTGGAAAAGAAAATCCTATAGCTGACTTTCTCTCACGAATGCCAAAACCAGTGGACACAGCAATAGTTGAAGATCAATTTCCAGATGAACATTTGTTTGCTGTCACTGTTAAAACACCCTGGTATGCTGATGTTGCAAATTATTTAGCAGTAGGCAAATTACCGAAACATATGACCTCCAATGGATGAACAAATTGTCCAGCGTAGTACTCGATTTTCTTGGATTGGGGGCTACTTGTTCCATACAGGGGTAGATATCTGCATCAGGAGATGAGTCTGTGAAGATGAAATTTTTGACATTTTGAAAGCTTGTCACGATGGACCGTGTGGCAGACATTTCACTGATTGAAGAACTGGTCACAAGGTGCTGCAAACAAGGTATTATTGGCCCACGATATTCAAAGATGCAAAGAAGTTCGTTCAAGCTTGTGACAACTGCCAAAGAGTAGGACGCTCTAAACAGTTCGACGAAATGCCCTGAACCCACTGCTAGTTATTAAACCATTCGAGCAATGGGCCCTTTATTTTTTTGGTCCAATTAACCCATCATCGAACCAGAAAACATATATTTTGGTAGCAATAGAATATGTCACCAAATGGGTTGAAGCAGAGGCATTACCGAGAGCTACAGAGGATTCCGTCATACAATTCCTGTTCCATATATTTGTGAAATATGGCCTCCCAAGAGATATAATTATAGATGGTGGACCACAGTTTTCTAGTAACAAGATTGTTGCAACACTAAAAAACTATCATATCCAGCATAAAATTACTACTCCATACCACCCACAGGCAAATGGTCAAGTAGAAAGTACCAATAAAATAATAGAAGCAATCCTAACAAAAATCATTGCGTCACATAGACGTGATTGGGCTACAAGATTGCCGAAATCCTTGTGGGCTTACAGAACAACATGGAGAAGCACTGCCGACTATTCACCATACCAACTAGTATTTGGAAAGGAACCCATCTTTCTGATAGAATTCGAGATACAAACACTGCGAATAGCACAAGAAGTTGGTCTAGATCTAAATGAGGCACATACTAATAGATTACAACAGATCAATGAGCTAGATTAAATCAGGCTCTCTACCCTTCAACACACTGCATTGATCCAACAACAGCGAGCTAAATGGCATGATGCCCTCATTAAAAAGAAAGTCTTCTGCAAAGGAGATTGGGTGCTCCTATACGATTCCAGGTTTCAGGATTTTCCAGGGAAACTTCAGACTCATTGGCTAGGGCCAAATGAAATCCAGAAGGTACATGATAATGGCACCCTTACTCTAACCACCATTGATGGATCTGGACATACCTTCAAGGCAAACGCCACCGAGTTCGACTATACTGCAAACCACTTACTCGGGAATCCTTCTACCAGCAACTTCGCAAAGACTCCAACATGCAGATTTTGGTGGAGGAAGAGAAATCTTCCTCACCTCTGGTTCATTAAGTGATTAAACTGTTCTTACATTCTATACATAATTCTTTTGTTTTGTTAGCGTAAATTATTCTCTGTACATATTTTTTTTTGTATTTTCACTTTGCTGTTCCTTTTAGGAAGAAACAACATTCTCACCGACTTCTTGTTCCTTTTTCAAGGAATAGAACCTCTGCATTTTGCTGTTCCTTTCAGAAGGAACAACATTTTCACTGTTTTTCTATTCCTTTTTTCCAAAGGAACAACACTTGCATTTTTCTGTTGTTCCTTTTTCCGAAGGAACAACACTTTCGATTTTGCTGTTCCTTTTCCAAAGGAACAACACTTTTTTTTTTCTGCTGTTCCTTTTTCTGAAGGAACAACAAGGTCTTTTTTGTTGTTCCTTTTCCGAAGGAACAACACTTTTGTTTTTTTGCTGTTCCTTTTTCTAAAGGAACAACACTTTCGTTTTTGCTGTTCCTTTTTCGAAGGAACAACACTTTTGTTTTTTTGTTGTTCCTTTTTCCGAAGGAACAACACTTTCATTTTTGTTGTTCCTTTTCCAAAGGAACAACACTTTTGTTTTCTGCTGTTTCTTTTTTCAAAGGAACAACACTTTTGTTTCCTGCTGTTCCTTTTTCCGAAGGAACACCACTTGCATTTTCTGCTGTTCCTTTTCCAAAGGAACAACATTTGCGTTTTCTACTATTCCTTTTTGAAAGGATAGCATTTTCATATTCCTTTTAGTTACACTTGTTCTCCTTGCTGTTCCAATTAAAGGACAGCTGTTGTTCCTCTCAATGTACAATAGTTTCGAGTCTTTTTCTTGTGATTTGGAGCATAGCTATACACTTATGCAATGGATACAAAACTAGAGCATACTGAAATCAGCAAATTACATAAAATCGCTATTTTTTTACAAGAAATTGCTTTGAATTGATAGGAGAAAAGAGGAAAGGACACAACTATTCATCACTTTGCTGTCATTATTCTACTAATATTGATGTGATTGGTTATCTTTATCATGGTGGTTCTTTTTAAACTCCCATAATCTTGTTTGATCATTGTTAAGGAATAAGAACAAAGGGTATATTTTTCTATTGAGATGTTAAGACTTCTTCCACCATTCCTACTCTTAAGGAGTGCTGAACCACCCTTTGTGTATAAATAGGAAAGTACTTTATAAAAGAGAAAAATAGAGAAAAATGTTTATATGATTTGATAATATGGGTTGTCAAATGAAAGATAGGGGGTCTCATCAAGAGCCAGCCTACCACGATCATAAGGAAGAAAGTGAAGTGGCATTGCCACTATGACCACCACACCAAGGATATGATCCAAGAGGCACATCAGAAAAAAATAAAGAGTCCTTGGAACAGGAGGTCTCATCACGAGTCGGCCTGCCCACCTTTCACTCCTTCCTGGTGAATGGCATTATGGTTTATCTGGTTACCAAGCCAGCATAATGGCCTCCATTTTGACATTGCACAACACTTCCTAAGCATACACAAAGGATCATGGTTCCATGGGTGAAAGAAACAACTCTATTAAGGTTATGGACACCTGTGGGCAACAGAGCTTTGTTGATGGTATTGAAGTCACATTCCTTATACACCAATAGCAATTATCAAGACCCTTCTTTGTCTTATACCTTTGTAATAGGTCAAATGAGATTATGTATATAACTTCCTCAAACCTTTAAACACATGAAAATCTATTACAACCAATTATGATGGAAAAAGTTGATAATGACCACATCAGACTTTTTGTGCATGTCAGCTGTCCTATCCTCCCAACCTCACATCATATCATGACATTCTCTTATTTATTAAGTGATTCTATTATACACCTCGATTTCGGTAACCTGCTCCTTTTGTAAACATGGCATCTCGGTATACGCTGTTCCTTTATGACTCTGTACCATGGCAGTTTGGCACGCTGCTCCCTCATTTGATGGCTGAGGATGGCCTATCACATTGCAGGGAGGGAGTAGGTGACCTCATAATTTGTTGGTATACGTGTCAGACTATTATTCAGATAATTTTCACTTGGGAATAGCAAGGCTTAACAGTATATTGTTTTCCAATTTGCATGGCTTGCTGTTCTTAAGCTATTTCCGTATTATGCTCTGCAACAATTAGTAAGTGACTCGGGATTTCAACAAGCTTGTTGTTTTGTTATTTTCTTTGTATTTCTAACAGCTTGAACAACTTGCTGTTCCATTGTCGTCTCTACATTTTTATAGTGTGCTAAGCATGGGAGGAAGATCAATTCAAAGAGAACCACAGGTATTGAAAGTTTCTGATGCTGCACGAGAAATCCTAACAAGGGTAGGATGGATAGTTTATCTCAATCGTTTACAAGAATCCAACGAGACTGTAGCAATAGAATTTTTGCAGAACTTTCTAGAACATCACTCCATGGTAAGAGGGAGACACATAGCATTCACCGATGACATAATTACAGAGATCTCGGGACTGCTAGTCACTGGACCTGTGTGGACTCTAAAGAAGGAGAGATTGTGAAAAGTCATAAAAATATTCCAAGATGAAGGCCAGAACCTGACTGTAAGAGGAAAGGGAGTTCTACCAGCAGCATTAAGAGAGCCATGGGCAGAAATGACAAGAATCATCCAGAGCTACATCACCTGTGAAGGCAAGAAAGATGTGGTAAGACCACGCCACCTTAAACTTTTAGCCGTATTAAAACATAAATGCTCTTTGAATTTGCTTGCATTTTTAAATTCTTTATTACATGATGTTGCTCGAAGCATGAAAAAATCACGCCACGTAGAATCAGTAGTAAGTCACCATGGGTTGATACGACCGATAGTTAGCTACAGTCTTGCTCAACAACATAGCAATTGGGAGGAGATGATCGTCATGATAGATGGGGGACTGGCTCTGCCAGCCCTAAAATGAAAACATGCTATTAGTACATCGAATAGACCATCAAAACAGAGGAAATCCATTATATTGGCATGGATCAGAGGGAGGCTGGAAAATTCCCAAGGGAATACCAGTCAACCGGTGGAGATAGATGATTCAGGGGATGAGAAACCCCCGCAATTGGAAGGAGAAGAGAATGAGAAAGAGTTGGAAGAAAATGAGGAAGGAGAAATAGAGGAAGAGACCGATTAGTCTGGGCAGGCGGAGGAAGAGACAGAGAAATGCGAAGAAAGCCCATTGCAAAATCCATTGCAAGAGAACAAATTGGCCCAAATTCTGGCCAATATGGGCAAATATGCTCAACCTCTCAGCCCACTAAACCTCCACATTGAAGAAGAACCAAAGGAGCATTCTTCTCATGACAAAAATGCATCCGAAGAATTATGCGACGAGGAAGAAGAAGAAGAGAATTACTCCGCTCATGATGAAAGTATATCTGGAGAGAAAAGTGATGAATATAAAGAAGAGGAACAATCTGTTCCCAGTCAAACTACACCAGAATAATTTGATGAAGGAGAAGGGGTAAAAGAAGAAGTCACCCAAGAAATAACAGGACAAGCTAGGGTTTTTACTCTTAAACAACCCAATCAGAACAATGAGGAAGCACCCCAAGAAGAGAACCAAGAAATTGGCCAAGGTGAAAGTCTAGGCTTGAGTAAACAGACAACTATTCCTTCCAAGAAAATAGAAGAAATTAAAAGATTACAAAAAGAACAGCAAAGACTGCTTAATGTGATAGCACGACTTCGACAATAAATCAGGGTTTTGAAAATGGGAAAGAGAGCAAAAAGGACCTCGGGGGTAAAACATGCAACCATTCCAGCGAAACCCCTTAAGAAAAAGATTAGGAGGACTCAAGTCCAGCCTACTGTTCAAAACCAAAAGGAACAACATTCAGCTATCGCCCATGTCGAAGTACAAACAGATAATATATCAGCTTGTGACAAAGAAGTTTAGACAAAGGCACAGTCCTCTGAGGAAATGCAAACCATAAACATGAGACGATGCAATAAGAAGATTCAAGTAAACCTTTTGCTTACAACTACTATGTGGGATAGTGATCTGAGGATAGTAACTCTGCGAAAGGACTTGGTGCAAGCCCAACAAACAATAGAGAAACTTACAGAACAGACTGTCTCTCGAGAAAAGTATGAAAAATTACAACAACAGCTGAGGAATGTCAACTTATCCGAAAGCCAGGCCTTTGAAGGATGGCGAAAGGAAGAAGAAAGGGTAAAAAAGGTAACTCATAGACTAGATGTAGTCATCAAACAAATGGATACCTTATGCTCTTTGTATACTGACATCCTAGCATGTAGAGCACCTGCTAGGAATTATGCCTTGTTTTTAATGGAATGATATTTGCAATTGAAAATTAAAGCTGTCAAAGCAGGAGCCCCGATAGAAATAAACACTATTGACGATTTCATAAATTGTTGTAAGCACTATGGGGTGAAGGTTCAAAGATTATTATGTGAATTCTATCTACATAACCTTGTGTTAGATCAAGAAATAGAACAGAATCCCAGCCCTTTCGTTGGGGATATCCAACTGCAGGCATTCATTTCTTTTGGTGTTAATCAAATAGAATGGCTTAAAGCCTATAATGCCTTTCAAATACAAGAAAATGGATTAGATTTATGGGTGCGAGCTGAGCCTAGAGACCCATTACAGTTGTGGAATAAACATAAGAACCTCATGAGGACTCCGAGCATGATTTAGGTATTAGGACCTATTCATACAACAATCAATCGACAAGGGATAGAATATTTCTTTACCATCAAGGACCTTGCCATTGCAGCTGCCAAATTTCGATATCAGACTTCTAATCTGAACATCCAACTTAGGGAACCATTTAACTATGACAAATTTAAGCTAGTTGCTAATCGCTTGGGTCTCTATGGTGACCTTATTTTGAGAGAAGGCCCATCTTGGTTAGGCTGTAGGTTCCGCAGTCTGGTTATTTGGCACCCTGCACCAGGATACCAAGCCTTGTATGAAATGCCTGAGGGTCAGACAGGACATCTTTTTGAACACCTAGCTAGGCATCATGGTTGTATACCACCTCATGAGATACCATTTCCAGCCTACTCTCTCGCTGCCTTGCATGTCAACTACAATGTTTTCATGAGGGCATGAAAAAGGGTAAGCAGGGGGGTGTGCTGAGTACTAGAGAAGGTATTTTATTATCGTTTATTTTTTCATCTTTTCTTTAAAACTCATAACCTATTTGCATCATGAACTAGGTAGATAATAAGAAATTATGATAAAATCTATAGGATTTGTATGTAACGCAAAATAACTAATAATGTCCCTTTTATTATGCAGGAAAAGGAGAAAATAGAAGATTGTCGTCCTAAGGGAAAAGATAGGACCAAGTTAACTGCTACCCATTTGACCTGGAACCGCATGCAAACAAGGTGATCCAAATTGGAGTGTATCAGCCAGGAAAGGGAAAAGGAGATACCAAATCAGTGCAAGAGAACAAGAGGATAACTGAGAATTAATAGTCTGGCAAATCACTTAGGATCCTTTGATCCTGAGGGATCGCTATCTTAACGATTTTTGTATAATTGATATCTCTGCTTGGTTGTTATAAGAAGGGGCAGCACTGCTAGCCCAGGAGAGGAACTGTTATTGTTTTTATGTAATTCTCCTTTGTCTTTGGAACTTTGATCATCGACTCTCGTTGAAGAGCAATCCACTGTATCTTTGTTTTGATGTTTTAATATAAATCTGGTTGCCATTCCATCTTTGATTCTGGAGTAATCCCAAGCGGTGTGTCCTAGGAGGCTAAGGGCCCAGCCCTTGTGGAACACTTGCTCCTATCCCATTATTTCTAATTCGTGTGTGGTTTTCATTATTAGCTCTGTTAAGTAATCTGATGTGTTTTGCTATTTTACATAACGGTTTTGTTATATTTTGTTTATGCTCAACTGAGTAATGTTGTTCTCTGTAATAGGAATGCTGTGTTGTTCATTCTGACTTTGTAACGCATTGGTGTTCCTTTAACCATTGATATAACGTCGTTGTTCCTTACAAGTTGCCATTTCTGTTCAATTACAGAGTAACCGTGTTGTACATTCATAAGTCGGTATTACTGTATTTATCTATGGTTTACACTTAATCGCGATTGTTGTTCAATTGGCGTTGCTATTCCATTATGAATCACAATCGTTATTCTTTATAACTGTGATTTATACTTGTTGTATCGAAGTCAGATTACTGTTCCTTTTAATATTAAGCGTGCTGTGTGTGATATTCGTTTTGGTTTATTGTACATTTATATTTGATTCAAGTTGTTGTTCTATATTTCATCTCTGTTAGTTTCCATTCTATTTCCATTTGTTGTCCGATTTATCTTTAGAGTAAAGATTGTTACCTAATTCCTGTAGGATATAATTGTTGCATTCATTTCCGTAGATTAAGGTTTTGCTGTTCAATCTTGTTCATAAGAATAGTTGCTGTTCCATTTCCTGTCATTTGTATTATCATTGCTTTGGTGTGTAAAATGATCTGAGAATGTAGTGAGCACTGACATATGTTGTCTAGTTCCTAGATTGATGATCTTTTCCTTGATTGTTTTTAATTACATAAGTTTACAAAGGGATGAGTTACCATTACTGTACCCTTGACTGATAAATTGCTATAGCTTTCTGAGTGCATGATTTGAGTTTTAAGGTTCTTTTCTGTAAGTAGATCTTATTTCAAGCATCTGTTTACTCTTGTATTTAGAGCACTATACTACTAGCATTACTCTGACAAATGACCGCCTCAAATTGAGTACACTCTTTGAGATAACAAATCGTTCCTGGATTAATAAGTTAATTTAGGGTAAATAGAGGTGAAAAAGACCCTTTTTACTGCTTGACAGTAAGAGCTAAGACCCTTAGCTTCATTCTTATGCTTTCTTTTCTTGTTTTTAACTATTTTTTGGATTTTTGGAGGAGATCTTAGTTAAAGAAAATCGCCTTCAGTTGGCGCGATTTCCAGGCATGGGATTGCGACAATTGAGGGTCATTAACATGATCAAATGCACTGCCAGTGCTATTGTTTTTAAAACAATTGCATCGACATCGAGAATATAAAAAATTCAATTGTTTGCTTGATTTCTCTGCTTTGAATCCAAATTTCTTCAAGCAAGGATGAATGTTGACTTGAATTTATGGTTTTTGTAGGTCAAACACAATGAAAAATGGTTGATTGGAAATAATGTGAGCATGAGGCAATTGATGCACAGGAATTGGCAAACCCAAATTGTTTAAATTCCCCAAGGAACTGTGGGTTCCTCAAATTCTTCCTCACACTAGGTCTTCAGGCTCAACCTGAACTGCTGCAATATTTGATCAGTCTTTGGGATGTAAATAAGGAAATTTTTGTGATCTAGGACTAGGAACTAGATTTATAAACTTCTGACATCTATTTCATCACTAGACTGTCCCAAATAGGGGAAACAATCAACATGTATGGGGCCAAGCCTATTGGGGTAAGTGTGAACATGTTGCTTACAAAACACTGCCCAGAAGCATTGAAATCAAAGAGTGGCAAGGTTGATATCATGATTGTTAACGACCTTATATTGAAAACACTTCTCTTGATGATAAACAAAGTGGTCGGGGCTTAGGCATTGCATGAGGCCAACAAATCCAAATTCCAGTATGCTATAGATTGTACGACGCTAAATATCTTCAACTGTGCAGAATCCATGAAGGTAAACATGAAGTTCCAGTTATCCAAAGCTAAGGCAGGAAACCTGAAGTAGTTCAGATATGGTTTCATTCTAGCGACCTTCATCTTGGAGCAGATCCCATTATTTCACTATCAGCTTGCAGAGGTGAACTTGACATTTCCAAGAGATCCACGGATGGTATGTTGGAGTGAACTGATGTTTAGAATCACTAGGGACTAGCATATGTCATACAAGCCTGCCTTCTTTTTTTGGCTAAGGCGTTAACTGATTGTAGTACAAGATTGGCCCTATAACGATACCGACTTCCGTGGTGATCCAGATATGTCGCTCCCAAAGGGAGAAGATTATGATGATGGAGGTAAGGAAAAACAATTTTAATTTTGAATTTTTTATTGTTTTTGAAATATATGCGTTCATGACATTTCAATTTTGTACATGTAGATGTGGGACCATATCGACCAGCCGGGATGTCCCTGATCGCCAGGAGCATTGCTTGGCAGTTTGATATCACTCCTTATTAGGAAGGATTCGATAATGAGGAGGAAATCACGTGAAACATTGAGGGATTGACCAGAGGTATCCCAAAGTATGCCCGGGTGGGTGGAATCCCATGCTAGTATCAGCGGCACAAAGTGGGGGTATCAGACCGGATCCGTCGACTACTAACTCATGTAGTACGAGCAGTGATATGCTATCGTGGGCACTATGATGAGTAGTCCATAGGCTTAGCATTTTACAGTTTTGAGGCCTGCTAGCCACGAACGTACTTTTTAACACATATATTATTTTTTGGGGTTTTGATTTATGACTTGGGAATTGTCAGACTCATGCTAATTAGATAATGCATCTCTTAATGTATTCATATGCATTAGAATCTGATGATATGTGATGTAATCAAAATTTCTTTCTAAGAGACGAATACAAAAATACATTCTCAATATCTGAGGGTTTCTAATGGAATATTGCCTGTTGAGCTAAAGAACAAAAAGTTGTGACTCAAGGTTGACAACCAATTCTCAAGTGTGAAGAGCAATGGCTTCTGACAACAATTTGATAACTGTGCTATACTCAACAATGTTAGTAGTTGTTCAACCTAAAGAAATACCTTGAAGATCAATCAAATCACCATGGGGGTCATAAATGGCCCATGTCGCGACAGATAGATTCTGGGTACTATGGCAAGCATCATCAGTGAAACCGATGTGAGGATTCACAGACATCTACAAAGCAGGCGAGGACATAGTAAGTAGGAATGCTGCTTGAAAAACAACACACAAAACCACATTGCACAAAAATAAATAACACACTATTGTACAAAGGTAGCCATGCAAGATGACTCAGGAATAGTACTTTTTGAGATATAGCCCATTACAAGTATTTTCTAAGGGATTTCCCTCACAATCAACTAGCTCATAGGCCCCTTTTTGTAACACATGTTTAACAATGTATGGCCCATGCCGCATGGGTTCGAATTTACCTACCTGTAGGTTATCATTAGCTTGATCATACAGTAAAACCAAATTACCCTCATAAAAAGCACAAGGGGAGATCGACTGATCAAAATGAGACTTAACCTACTTTTTCTGTGCTTCAATGACTAAAGCAGCAAGACAACAAGTTTCATCTAGTCATTCTAAGTACAAGAGGCACTCTTCTTAAGGCGAGGTTTCAGGGAGTAGTTCGAAAACCAACTTGAGTGAGGGAATTTCACACTCAATTGGTAAAGTTTCTTCTAGACCATAGACGAGCTGGAATGGTGTAAATCTAGTGGCTTCTTTGGTCAAGGTTTGGTAAGCCCACAATGCTAAGAAAATAATGAGATGCCAATTTGACTTGTGCATCCCAATGGTGTGCTGAAGCATCATAACCAATACTTTGTTCACAACTTCAACTTGGTCGTTGGCATGAGGGTAGTACGGGGTCAAACCATGGTTGGTGACAATGGCCTGAGGCACTCCAAACCTAGAAATAACGTGATTGAATAGAAATTGAGTCATCGTTTTACCGTCAGCAGAATATGTAGGCATAGCTTCAACCCATTTGGTGAAGTAATCCATGACAACAATAATATAACCATGCCCCTAGATGAACGAGGGTTACATGTCATATAGTCAATGCCCCATTTGGAAAAGGGACCCACGATAATAATGGGGTGAAGGTGAGAGGGTGGGCCACGCTTTTTCCGCTGATAAATCTAGCACTCATGGAATTTTTTAATAGAAAGGATACAATCCTTGAAGATGGAGGACCAAAAATAACTAGCGCGGAGTATCTTTTGAATAGTAGCATATCTGGATAGATGGCCACCACATGTGCCAAAATGACAATCATTTAAGACTCTCTCGCTTCCTTGAGAGTTAGACATCGACGAAGAAATGAATCAACACCAATGTGGTATAAAGTATCTCCAATGATGTGGTAAGGTTTGGATTGATGCCGAATGCGTCGGTGATCATCCTTGGTCAACACAGACCAAAAGGTGGATGTTTGGAGATGCATGGTGATATCAGTGTACCAAGGGTCGAGAGTGCTAATCAGAAAAATAGTCTCGTCTGGGAGCTGCTCATTAGCACTAGCAGGAACATAAGCAGAGGGAAGGGAGAAAATCAACTCAGGGAAGACAAGCGATTTATTAGATTTGGCAGTAGTGAACACAAAATTGAATTCTTGGAGGATGACTATCCACTTGGAACACTTTCCCCCAATCCACTGACGAGTTAGGATGTAAGTCATGGGGCTGCAATCAGAAATCACGGTCGTAATGCGGAGAAGAATGTAATGCCAAAAGCGCTGAATAGCCTGAATAGTAGCCAAAGACAACATCTCGACATGATAATAACGCATCTCAGTATCAAGGAGATTATGACTGAGGTAGTAAATAACATGTTCATTACCTTCGTGATCATCTTGCACCAGAACCATAGCGATGGTAAAAGTGGCTGCATCTAGATAAAGGAAATAATCGCAATGATAGTTCGGAGGGTGCAACAAAGGAGCATTTATGAGGATGACTTTTAAGTCATCGAAATATTTTTGGGCAGCCTCATCCCAAGCCAATGGCGCTCCTTGCTTAAGAAACTGGGTGAACCTAGAAGCTAGCTCAGCATAGATCGGTACAAAATGACGAAGGAAATTTTCTTTCCCTTCCAGACACTGTAGTTGATGCAATGAAGAGGGAGGGGGTAAATCTACAATAGCCTCAACTTTAAGAGGAACAATATGAATCCCTTCTTTTGAAACAATAAATCCGAGGAGACGTCCGAATTCGACGCAGAAGACACACTTATGCGGATTCAATCGGACGTTGTGGTGTCTATAGTGAAGAAAGATTTGCCGAAGATGATTAGGATGATCATGGTGCTTATGTGAATGAGCGGGAAGATCATCCAAGTAAGTTTGAATGATGTTTCTAATGTCATGGAATGTATAAGGCATCTCTCTTTGAAATGTAGCCCCAACAAAGGGAGCTTTCCATACGAAAAGGTCCCCCACGGACAAATAAATGTTGTGTTATCTTGATGATTCAGTGCAATGTTTATCTGGTTGTAACCAGAAAAACCATCCATAAAGAAAATATTTCACTCCCAGCACATTCACCAATGATTTGGTCTATGAAAGGAGTGGGATAATTATCCTTTGGATAGGCACGATTCAGGTCACGATAATCAACACAAACACGAATAGTGCCTTGTTTCTTTGTCACCAGTACAATATTAGACACCCAATTTGTAAGAGGGATTGGATAAGTAAATCTAGATTTAAGAAGTTTTTCAACTTCACCCTTGATGGCACCTGCTTTTCTAGGGTGCACTGACAAAGTCATTGGTGAATGGGCTTTGCGTGAGGGTAAGTTGGAATTTTGTGCACGACTATACTTGGGCCAATGATGGGCATTTCTTCATATGATCATGTGAAAACATATCAGAATTCTTGGAACAGACGAGTATAAAGCTTGATCTCATTAGAAGAACAAGTTACCCTGATATGGACATTTTCAACAACACAAGTCTTGATAGAAATATCAATTGGCATCGTTTGGGTAATGTTACCCATTTTCCCTTCCAACCAAACTTTATGAGTCATGATCAATGTCTAAAGTGGTTAGGTCAGGAACTGAGAAGAGAACTTCTTAAGACAAGTAGACATGACCATCGGGCCAGGCAAGAACGAGGAACGATGATGAGTTTCATTCCAAGGTACTTCCTCCAGATACATTACTTCCATGATACTTTCTTCAGAAAGAAAAGTCTCGGCTAAGGGATCGGGAGATTCCGAAGAACCAAGCCATAGGGATCGAGAATAAGTGTTGAGAGAGACACTAGAAACATAATGATCAGAGGATACCAAATTCGAGGCCGAAACAATCTCTACATAACTAATTTCGGCAGGGCTTAGCGGCATAACCTTGCCCCATGTATCAACAAGATCCGGTGAGGGAATGACCCAAGGATCAAGCTTGACCGAGATTATGTTGGCAAAGGCAACATGCAGAGATGAGAGTGGGAAAATACCCATCAAGGTGCGATCTTTAAAAATTCCTGCCCCCACACTTTCATAAGGAGCACCAATGTGCTTGACATAAGGAACATTTCCATCCAAGGAGGAAGAGGAAAGAAGGACAACTGGTCGATTGTGACAATATTCCCTTAATGGGGAAATGGATCACATAGAAAAGGGAGGAGGCTAGAATAGGCATGGCATGGGTCCAACTCCGTTCGAGTAGAAGATTATAGTTAAGATTAGCATGAACAATCTCTACTTCGATGTGTACTATCTTACCCTCCAAAGTAATGGAAAGGTTAGGAAGGACACTGTATGTTCGAGAATCACGCCCATCAAAGGCTTCCAGAGTGTTAGGGGATTGGATCAAGGTAGGAGAACCAATTGCTTTCCAACAAGAGACAGACATGATGCAAGTAGAAGCACCTTCATCAATGACGGTCCTATGAATGGTTTTCTCATTTATGATGACTTGAATGAGAAAGGAAATCTGATGAGGTAAACGCAGAACGTGGTTTTCTAGATCAAAACAAATGAGATTAGAGTCAGTTGGATCAATACCTCCAATAGCTGATAGTAATTCTTTCCGCTGAGACAGTCAAATTTGAAGGACCTCGAGAGCAGACATAGTTGAAGGTGCCTGAGCCAAATCCTCAACAATATTATAATGCTGAGTGGCGTAAGTGTTCAGATTGTATGAGGACTTTTGCAGCACACCTCGAGAAGGTGGTCGAATGGTGGAATCAGGATTAGGTCGCTCTATATGGAGAAGACTAGAACTTGACGGGATGGAGGGAGAAGGGGTACTTTCTTTCTCTTTCCCTACTGTCAGGGTAGGTGTTTGATAATATTTTTACCTGGCAGCTAGATTGATAGGCATATTCACCATGAACACTTGTGAACCTAAGGAAGTGGATGACTAAGGTTGTTCTACCATTTGGGTTTGCTGGGACGGAAAGGTCTCTTTCAGGACAACTGGGGTCCCTTTGAGCAAACAACTAACTTTAAATCGTTGAGGACAATCTTTAGTATAGTGATCATCCTCAGAGATGAGGCATGGATACTTGGGCTTCTGTTGAGAAGCATCACCAACAAATGACCTAGGAGGGCCCTGTTTTGGGGCATCGACTTTACCCTTTCCTTTGCCTTTCTTTTTACCTTTAGAGGATTTGTCCGCTACGGTAGACTGGACAACGTGAACCTCTGAGGTTTTAGTAGGACTAGGTGAATTTCGAGAGGAGTCATTGGAAGCCGTGTTTGAGACCGACTTCTATTTGGAAGAAGATTTGGTAGGGGTCTTAGACACTGAACCAATTACTCAATCAACAAGCGTTGTAGCCGGAGACTTGGATGTCACTAGATCAGATGATGGTTTGGGTGCATTGGGTAACATATCATATAACTTGCCAAATTGTGAATAGACAAGGTCTAGATACTGGGCACACATGATGTCTTGTTCCTTAGTGACACACCCACCCATAGCAATGTCCTCAACAATTTTTCTAACGAATGATTTGGTGAACCATTCCATCAAAAACTGATCAGCAATCTCAAACTTGATCAGGCAATGCTGGCGTTTCCATTCATGGATGTGATCAGAGATGTGGGTCATAATGTCTTGCTTGAGTGATGCTAATAGATGGGTGTCAGTTTCATAGTGAACCAGTAGTTGGAAATGTGTGAGAAAGGCCATAGCGAGAGTGTTAAAGTCATGATAGGTACTTCGAGGTAGTTTGATGTACCACTTGGCTAAAACACCTGTGAGAGTTCGTTGGAAAATACAAGGACAAATGGAATCATTGACATACAAATTCGAGGAGCACCAGAGGTGATATTTCATCACGTGGGTTTGTGGATCCTCTTTCTCTTTTCCTTGAAACTTCGGACAATCACTCAGAATCTTGGATGGAACTGGAGACGAATATGGCGAATGAAGAATAGGATCATTTGTGAGTCTAGACGCATTTGGAAACTCCAATGTCGCCAAGAATGGAAATTGGGTATGGAAAGGAATTTGAGGCCTATGACTGGGCCTAGATTGCAAAACCCATCCTTGTTGGTAAGGATTTTGTCCCCATAGTGGAGGGTTTTCTCGATACGGAATTTGATTTTTCCCCCATTGTAGGTTACCTTTCCTGTAGGGAGGATTATGACCTTGATAGCATTGAAACTGTCCAGCCATATGCTACTGATAAGCAACATACGGTTAAAAGGTTGTTGAGCTTGTTGACCTTAGACATATGGATTTTTCACCTGCTTCCCCTGGGAGTAAGGGTTTTGAACCTGTTGCCCCTAGACATAAGGGTTTTGTACCTATTGTCCTTGGACATAAGGATTCTGGACCTGTTGCCCTTGGACATAAGTATTTTGCACCCGCCACCCTTGGACATAAGGATTTTGAACCTGTTGCCCTTGGACATAAGGATTTTGGGCATGCTGCTGTAGGACTTGACCTTGAAATTGCCCTTGTAAAGGTTGACCCTGTTGATATGAGTACAAGGGTTACTGATGCTTGAGTTGACCTTGTTGCTACAAGGGTTGACCTTGCAGCTGCATAGGTTGTCCCTGCGCAGATGTAGAGGTGGACCTTACAAGGACATAGGCTGGGAGGATTGAGGAACATACTACATTTGTGGCTGCAAGGTTTGTTGCGATTGTTGCAAGGGTTGCCCCTGTGGTTGTTGCAATTGTCCTTGTAGCTGCACTATCTGCCCTTGCTACTGCAAAAGTTGTCTTTTCTGCTGCAAGGGTACTTGGACAGTTCCCTAAAATTTCCCAAACTGGATCTGGCCATATCCACTAGGCACGATAGACAGATCAGGTTGAACCTAAGTTCCAGCTTGAGGGATGTAAGGTGGATGGACCATCGCTTGTGAACCATGTGGAGCATAATAAGGTTGGTATTGAACCTGAGCCACATACGACTGCTGATACTGAACGTTACTTGACCTAGAAGGACCAATAGGGTTCGGCTGTTGGTACTGGACATTACGCGATCTAGCAGAACCAACAGGGTTCATAATAGCATCGTAAAAGGGCTAGTTCATTCCAACCATGTGAGCTTGTGAGCCAATCACATTGGTCATGTCAGACATCATAGAAACATTCAGATTCTCCCCCCAATGGTGGCATGACCTGTCTACTTACTGGAGGGATCGAATAAATGACAGAGACTTGACTTGAAATCATCGGTTGAATCAGATGAGTAACTTGGACTGACAAAACAAGTGGATTCACAATGGTATGTTTCACCAGAAATGAAGTGACTATAGAATGCACCATCGGATGAGAGGTTTGTTTTTGAACAAATGGACCTGAGGTAGGCATAGCACCAGACGACCAGATAGGGTTGTGATATAATGATGAGGCACTAGGGGTGCTCATTACCAACTGAGTTAATGAAACATAATCACGAGGTAACTTAGGATAAACACTTGTTGGAATGCTTCTTGTGTAAGGGAAACCTTCAAGAGGGAATGGATATCCCTGCTCATCGACAATGTGAGGAGTGTGTGTAGCAGACACCTCCGAGTGACCCAAAGAGGAGACTAGGATCTCGCTTTCTAATTCCATGGGTGGGAACAAACGATGACAGACAACTAAATATGTTCGAGGGGATAATTCCAAAGGAATACCTAGATGATCATACAGACTGTACATATGCTGCAGTGATATCACAACAAGATTGAGCAAAGGATTTGAAGGATAAACAACCAGTCCTAGCTGACCTTCACAAGTCGACAGATTGTCGGGAGTTTAGATAGGATTATCCAGAGATTCCGAGCGAGATTCGTAAGGTGACCCAGTATCTGAGGGAGGAGGAGGACGTGATGACAAAGGTTGAATACTCAGAATAATTTCGAGTTCAATACCTTGATCCTTAAGTGATTGCAAAATTTCAGGGAGAGGCTCCTCAGATGATCTTTTAGACGAAGGAGAGGAAGAGGAACTGGGTGAACCTAATGGTTCAACCATGATGACTTTGTCTTAAACAACAAGGAAAGAGAGATTAATTTCAGGGTTGTTAAAGTGTATTTAAAGGTATACTCACGATGTGGTCTAGAAAAAGACTAACAAGAATGTTATGTGATTATGGGCAACAATTTTTTAAGATGCTGAAACAAACTAGTGCTTTTTCATGTTTTAAGAGTCGAGAAAAAAGAAAATATGACTCTATCACTTTCAGTTTGAAACGAGCTCGAAATGACAACCGCTCGGTGATATTTTATATTTAGGGAGTCGAAAAGATCAAAATTTTTGCTTAGGATGATCTAGGCAAAAAGGATTACCAGGTAACCATGAACTACAGAATACCTCCCGGCGAACTGAGAAGTACAGGCAAGAAATCTCCCTGAATGTTGTGTTCAATGTATCATGTTTACAAGGCGGTAGACTCGGCTTCCAACAGATAAAGGATTGAAAACCTAGTGGGGTCTCCCTTTATATACGTGATGGTATGATGAGTACAAGTCTGTACTAGCATTGTCTAGTGCCGAAGTGAACGATAGCTACTAGGTTTAAAGATGTCAGAACACATCTCTAGCCTAGAACTTCTAAATGTGAGCGTTAAGTTTCAAATGCACCTTAGGTTAATTGAAAACATTTTAAAGTTTATCTTGAAATTATGTCTCAGTTTTCAGGCCTTATCGATGTGACTTCCAAAACTCATATATGCAGCTAAATGAGACAAGACCCTTTCAATTCGATGAATGTCTAAACTAATGAGAGTAGAGAAACCAATCAATGCAACAAACAAGCAACTGCAATCAAGATGACCTTTTCACTACCTTGTTTCTAAAAACAAAATAATGAAAGTTCTTTCCACTTCCTATCTTTCCTATCAAATGCACTTCAAGTAGTCCTTTCAACAGTAAAGAGAATTCATTTCTTTTCGAATGCAAATGATGATGCAACTCTAGTTTTCAATGATGCTAGCTAATGTAACATATTGATTCAACAAACTAGAATTATGTATTTTCAATGGAATGATAAGACAATTTTTCACATACACTTCAATGAAAATTTTCAAACAATTAACATCAATCAAATATAAAGCACAAAAAGAGAATTATTTCCAAACCAATGACGCAAAGGCTCAACCAAAAACAAGATGAGAAATGTAATCTATGCCCGAAAAGAGACACTTAATCAAGAGAAGAACAAACGAAACTTTTCAAACTTGTTTAATTGAAATCAAAGCGATAAAAGGACTAAAAAACAAAATGCATGGAGCAGCTAACCAACAACTTGACTTGCTGAACACACTAACGGCTAAGTGGATGATGACCTAGATGCCCTAAAGCCACAAACCATCCAAAGACTCAAAAATCAAGTAAGGAAAAGGCAAACCAAACAAGCACACAAACCAAACTAATGAAGCTTTCCAGTTAGGGAGAACACAGGAAAAACATGCTAAGAGGTAGAAATTAAGAGGGCAAGACACACTAGTTATGATCCAGGAGAAACCCTGATCTTCATCTATAGGAATTAGTGTGATTTCCTAACTGACAAAAAGCGCCACAAGGGGGTACAACGCTATTTTTTAAAACAAATCGCACTGGTCAGCGCGACTGTCATAAAATTAAACATGCTGACCGAGGATTTCAAGAAAAAATAAAAATTTTCAAGGGCCAAAACTAGACCCGCCATTGTAAATTCAGATTCAAAGTAGTAGACTAGGAAAGCAGAGAAAACCAAAGGGAAAAGGTGATACTGCAAAAGTTAACACAAATGGTGAAAAAAAAATCAGTCAAACGAGAGGATGGTTCCCCAGTGGAGTCGCCAATTTGCGGTGTAGGTAAATTCTTGATGTGGACAAAGACAATTCCTCTAGCTCAAGAGAGCGAGTCTAGCCACAAACAAACAATCTAGTGAAAACTTAGGCTAGAATCAAATAAGAGGGCCTACCTCTTAGAACACTATTCCACTTGGTGATGATCCTGCTTCCTTACTCCAGCTACTTTTCGTTTCCTTCCTTCGAATATCTTAAACAAGCAAACAAACAAAAACAACAACTATGATAGCATACAAATTGCATTCAGCCTACTTAAAAGGTCAAGGAATCTTAAGCCATCAAATGTAATATAACACTTAATGTAGGAAATCAATCAATAGTTGTATTCATATAAATTCAGAAAGAGATTACAACCAAAGCCTTGACGTTGCAGGTCTCCTCCAATGTATCCGGGTTCCCACAACTCTACTAGTATCTCATGGATAGCCCCAACAATGGAATTTTTAAGGCTTCCTCCATTAGTTCCAAACCAAACACACTATTCTCCCTCCACAAACATAAACTAGAAAGCTACAAGCTATAGATATCTTGTTGGTTATTCAAGCTCCAAAAAAGACTAAGACTAGTTCAACTTGGAAAAGGAGGAGTTTATATAGCTTTGATGGAGGGGAGATGGTTCCTCTTATGATGGGATAGGGCTTATCTCTTTGGTTTTTTCCATCTTAATAGGGTAAAGGAGCCCAAACTGACTTCCCCGGCTCCATCCAGCCTAACCATTTACCAGAGTTCTCTTACAAAGCTTCTAGACCTGGAAGCTTTGACTCCATATTTAGAAAACTTGCCAAAAGAGGATCAACATAACTGAGAAAAGGCTCATTTGCACCATATAGTGCTAGGCCGAGTTTTAGACTCTGCAAATCATCACGAGGGGGAAATGGGTCATTAGTGTCGGTCTTGTAAACTGGGGTAAAAGGAAGATGCTTGGGAAATGATGCATAAGTGAAATGTTCTTCTCATGAAGAGGGACATAATGGGAGTTTCTTCATGATGGGAAAGCATGTAGGGTTCACTGCAGATGTCCTCCATGATCAACGAACAGGGAGTACAGGGATAGTGACAAAATATTGTGTAACAGTTATTGTTTTCCTCTTTCTTCAGTTCCTTCTTCTTACCATCAATATTGAGTTCCTCTCCTGAAAATGAAAAAAAATACAATGCAGAGTATAAGACATGAAAAATCATGAATAATTGAATATGAACTAATGTAGACTATAAAATATTTATATGACACATACCTCAACATCAGAAATGCCAGTGCCATTTTTCCCCATAAATGCAAGAATCTCAAACAAGTTTTCTTCAATTGGGGACAGTGGCCATTATGTGGCCATCTCACCCCTATAAAAAAATCAAATAAAACATCACCATAGAAAAGAAAACCTTAGTAACTTAGTTATATTCAACCTTCATAGAAAGCTTAGGGACAATCATTCCAACTAAGTTGTGTGTTAAAAATCTCAAGTTGTAAACAACTTATTAAAACATATAATCTGAGGTGTGATGTTTAACCCTTGTCATTTTATTTGCAACAACATTTCATTATATAACGCATGAACTTGGTCAAGTATATAAACAACCTATACTCAAATAACAACATGAAATTAAACTTTTTAAATAATCATGAAAGTATTTTAACGCAAAACAACTAAATGTATTTCAATTAATATTGTGTAATACTAAACTCGTCTTCAAGCTCTGGATGTTTTTTAAATGGACATGATACCAAATATTTGCAATTTCATAGTTAAAAGACAAAACAAAATCAAAAGAGACATTCAAAATACAATCAAACAATAAAGAGAGGATATCATGGAATGAACATTTTAATTATAATAAATTTGTTAACCTATCCACCAGTGTCTTGTCTAGAATTCTTAAAACATCTTCTTGCCCAAAATAACCATGAAGTGAGAGAATAACAACATTAAAAACCATATGGATACCTACTAGAAAATTTTCCAATGTCAATGGCTCAGGTGCCTGAAGGATCTCCAACAACAAATGAATCATATCCAAGACATGCTCTACATTGTCTCACCATCCATTTTCAAATCCCATTTCCTATAACCTGCCCACACCAGAGTCAAGTAACAATAAAACGAAGGCACTGATATTTGTTTATTGTCTTTTATATCTATAAACTTTGAATCCGATTTGTTTCAGGAACATATTAGTTCATATTTAAAGCGTTGTCATGAGAAGGTATCAATCAAGTAGGACATCAAAAAATCAACCTTAATGAGGTATTCAAACAATTCCTATAATATCAATATTTTTCTTGTTGTGATATCTTGAGTAGAAAAAATAACATATCTACAAAATAAAAATCCATATATTACTTGTGTTCAAATTCTGTATATGGTGTATTTGTAGGAAGATTTTTAAGATGTTCTTATGCCTTTACCAAAGTAGACTGTAGCTTGGTTAAACTCTATATCCTTTCATTCAACATCAATTTTTGCAAGATAAATGTCACACATTATTCTTTTCCATTTCTCAACTTGCTAAAAAGGATAAATTGAAAGTCACATAAAACAAAGAGAAACCCCTTTTTCTACTAAAAAACAAACAATAGTGCCTTTAATAAGACTTCACACCTCAGAAATTACTATGCCGTGTGGATATGCTAAAGCTAAGATTTTTTGAACCAACTCTAGGTCATACTTAATGGGATATTCTTATGTTTACTTTGATGTCAATTTGGTGTTAAAATCAATATATAAATCTAGGTTATTATCAGTGAAATTCAAGTATAATTAAAAAAAAATAACATCACTGAAAGGTAGTGGGAAGAGAAACATATTCATAATTAGTCTTCTTTATATTAGTTTGTGTTCCTTGTAGATTCAAACTGCATATTGTAATATGATAAAACAATTGACTTGAATCTACTCTAGTCATTAGAAAAAACAATAAATGATCAATGAAATCACAAAGCAGAAAAATGAATAATTCAATCAACACATTACATAATGATTTCCTCGAGAAATCCATAGCTAAAAACCCTTGTTATCTGTATATTGCATTAGTCATAAAGTATGAGAAGATTACAATGCTTTGCTTAAGCCCGAGAAACCTTTGCACTATCTCTATCTATCTCACAACTTCGTCAACAATCCCAGGTCAATACTTAACCAATTTTCTACTTTCCCAAGTCCCTATTCCCTTGCTCAGTTTCTAGGGAATTAACCCATATTTAATTGGGAATTTCTTCATCCATAACTACAATAGACCTTCCTCTGAATGCATGCAGCACTTGTATAATTCAGATGATTATACAACTGATAGTACATTGTTTTTGAACTTCAATATCAACTGGGTCTTTGTTTGAATTGACATGAATAATTTAATTATGAGTGAATTTTTAGTTTACTGGTTGAGCAGTTCTAGTTACACCCACTACTGCAAGCTACACCCCACTACTAGATCTCCCACAAATTCCTCCATTAGTTGGAACTAGTTTAACTGAGTTTAACTCAGTTAAATTGAATTAAATAATTACAACTGAAAAGAACTCAACCTAGGCACCTAAAATTTAGGAACTACTCTACATTACTCTAGATAGACTCCCAACTCAAAACCAACTAAGTCAAATTAGTTTGTTAACTATTACAAGTTTCTATGAGAAATATACTTGCAATTTAATTCCTAATTTAATTCAAGGACAAAATTAAATTAGGATTTTTCTTAATGTTATTTTTAACATTTATTATTTTTATTTTCAATGCTCCCTCTCAAGAAGAAAGGAATTCACATCTATCCCAATTCAATACCTTTGGAATGTTTTGCATGCAACTCTTGTCACTGTTGTTGTTGCTATTGCAATATCTGCAACCAAAAATCATCCAAACAAAATAAACTGAATCAACCATGTCTGCAACTATATACTGGGAAAAAATGTGCTTTTGTTGACTTTGCTACTGAGCCTCCTACTATGTTTTCAACTCTATTCTTCACTACTCAATATTTGACTGACATTGATCCTCCTAATATTGAATACGGTGGGCCCCTATATGAAGGTAATGATCCATGAGACAAAACAACACCTCAATGGATCCTGCCCAATTTCTACACTCTTGGGACTATCCATTCAAATCACCCCACCTCTCACCTGGAGGTATGGTTGCATGTTCTCCCTCTTCCCACTTGGCTCAAAATTTCCCTCCTACTAGAGGTATTTGCTTGAATGGATGGCTCCACTTGGTCCGAGGCTTCTTCCGAGGCTACTTCTAAGGCTACATGTTGAGAGATAATTTATGATCCCTCTCAACTACCAAGTCTCTAACCTTTGCCTTGCACCTTAAGGCTTTTCATGCATCTTGTGCCTCAAGTGCATACAAATTGTTGACTTGCACACTGATATGTTTCACCTGTCTCGTGGTGTTGTGTCTAACGAAAAATTTTCCTTTGCTAAATATCACATCATAGCCATAGTCTTCCAATACCGCACCAGCAAAAAAATTCTTCTTTAGTCCTCGAACATACATCACATTTGTGAGTCTAAGATGGGAGTTAGTCTCCCTCTTAAAAGTAACAATACCGATGTCAGTCGCAATATACCACCCATCATCTCCAAACTCTATGTTCTGTTGGAGGCTTAGGAATTCCGTATGCTCATTGTCTTCCAGCATTGCATCCATCTTGTCCTTCCAAGCAATGTAATTCGAGCTACCCTCAAGGGAATACTTGAGTCTCAATCCATATAAATACATCCTACTAGCTCTAAAGTATGAACTACAAATTCATATTCTCTTGCAAACACAAAATTGTATTCTCCTCTTCTATACCGCTTTCATCTTTGAAACCATGTAGAAATTTCTACAAATCTACCTCTGATACCATGTAGAAATTCCTTGTTGATTCAAAATACATATTATAATATGCTAAAGTTTACTTGTATCTACTCTACTCATCAGTGGAAACAATAATTGATTGATGAAATCATGAAGTAAAAGAAGGAATAATTCAATCCACACATTACACAATTATTTCCTGGGAAATCCATAGCTAAAAAACCCTACTGTCTATCTATTGTATTATTCAGAAAAAATGAGAAGAATACAATTCTTTGCTCAAGCCCGAGCAACCTCTGCACTATCTCTATTTGTCTTACAACTTCCTAGACAAGCCCATGCCAATACCTAACCAATTTTATGCTTTCCCAAGTCCCTATTTCCTTGAGCCTTTTCTTAGGGAATTAGCTTGTATTTAATTTAGAAATTCCTCATCCATAACTACACAATCCATCAATAGTCCTTCCTTTGATTTCATGCACCAATTGTACAATTTAGATGATTATACAACTGTTAGTACACTGTCGTTGAACTCCAATCTCAATGGGGTCTTTCTATGATCTGACGTGCATGAGTTAACTATGAGTGAATTTTTAGTTTACTGGTTGAGTAGTGCCCGTTACACCCCACTGCTACAGGTTACACCCCACTGCTGGATCTCCCAGTAAGTCCTCCATTAGTTGGAACTAGTTTACCTGAATTTAACTTAGTTAAATTGAATTAAATAATTACAACTAAAAAGAACTCAACCTAGGCCCCTAAATTTAGGAACCACTCTACGTGACCCTAGATAGACTCCCAAGTCAAATTTAGTCAGCCAAATACGTCAAATTAACTTAGTTAACTATTACAAGTTTCTATGAGAATTATATTTACAAATTAATTCCTAATTTAATGCAAGAACAAAATTAAATTAGGATTTTTCTTGATGCTCTTTTTAACATTTCTTGTTGTTATTTTCAATAGTTTGATTTGAATTGAGTTCGTATTTGAATATAAAATTCTCTAGACTAAAGAAGTGAACAAGAAATATGAGAATCGAAATAGCCCAGATAATCCCAAACCTTCCTTTCTTGGTTATCCATACGCATCTTCTAGCCTTGTTAAAATAATGTGCTTTAAATTATTCAAAGAGTAGAATGAATTTGATACAAAAAAATTGTGGTCATCATGATATTAATTATAAGCTCCACAAAGAAAGTTGTCAACTGGGTTTATCTCTCGGGGTTGTGAGGAATGACTGTTATCCTTGCCACCCAGTTTCAATTTCCATAAGTGACGTGTTCATCTCATAACAAGCATATTGGTGTAATGACATTGAACCTTGTTGTTGACTGGCATTCAGCAAGGTAAATATTTTTGTCACCATTCTTTGTAATTCACTCCATAAACAATTTTCCATTTTATACATAAGTGATGTCATATCTACAACTCATGGATTATTTCCTAGCATATGGCTTGTTTCATCCTGGCATTCATTTGCCTTACCAAAAAAATTGACTTATTTATTTCCTATATTCAATTAAAAAATTATGTGGTGTTAACAAAGTCAATTCAACTAAATCACTAATTTTTAGCTTATGACAAGGATCAGTAACAATTTTGTGATTCACTCCTGGCCTCAACTCCTCTTGTATTGGCAAACCATAAGATGTAAAAAGTGAACTGACATAAGTTTTTTTAAGTATTGAGGGTATTTCACAGTGCATTATATTATATATCATTTTTTGGGATTCAATTACATTAAGAAAGTCATTGATCTATGACGATTTCCATGAGAGGTAGTCATAACTGACTAATTTCTCATGATTTTTTGAATAGTCCACTTAGCACTCATTGCATTGGGTTATGCTCACAAGGGTGAAGAAGTGGGATTGAAACTAGTGAAATGAATCACATAGCGTCAATCATCACCTTCGGGGCTTGCACCCAGTAACCAGGAGTTCCCTGGAGGTCACCCATCCCAGATCACCTTTGGCTCAAGCGCGCTTAATTGTGGAGTTTTCCCCACAATCAGGCCCACTTAGCTTGCTACCCCATTTGCAAAACCTTAGCAAGTATTGTGCCTCATGAACAATTCAAGTAGAGCTCCCTTCACTCTTATGAATTTAAGTATTGAGGGTCTTTTGCAGTGCATTATATGAGATATCATTTTTTTGGATTCAACTGCATTAAGAAAGTCATTCATCTATGACCATTTACCATTAACTTAGTTAACTATTACAAGCTAAGTGGGCTTGATTGTGGGGAAAACTCCACAGTTAAGCGCGCTTGAGCCAGAGACGATCTGGGATGGGTGACCTCCCAGGAAGTCCTGGTTACTGGGTGCAAGCCCCGGAAGTGATGATTGATGCTATGTGATTCATTTCACTAGTTTCAATCCCACTTCTTCACCCTTGCGACCATCACCTGATGCAATGAGTGCTAAGTGGACTATTCAAAAAATCACGAGAAATTAGTCAGTTATGAATACCTCTCATGGTAATGGTCATAGATGAATGAATTTCTTAACATAATTGAATCCTAAAAAGATGATATCTAATATAATGCACTGTGTGAAAGACCCTCAATACTTAAATCCATAAGAGTGAAGGGAGGTCTACTTGAATGGTTCATGAGGCACAATACTACTAAGGTTTTGCAAATGGGGTAGCAAGCTAAGTGGGCTTGATTGTGGGGAAAACTCCACAGTTAAGCATGCTTGAGCTAGAGGTGATCTGGGATGTGTGACCTCCCAGGAAGTCTTGGTTATCGGCTGCAAGCCTCGAAAGTGATGATTGACACTATGTGATTCATTTCACTAGTTTCAATCCCACTTCTTCACCCTTGTGAGCATCGCTCGATGCAATGAGTTCTAAGTGGACTATTCAAAAAATTATTAGAAATTAGTTAGTTATGACTACCTATCATGGAAATGGTCATAGATGAATGACTTTCTTAACGCAGTTGAATCTCAAAAAATGATATCTAATATAATGCATTGCGAAAGATCCTCAATACTTAAATTCAAAAGAGTGAAGGGAGCTCTACTTGAATGGGTCATGAGGCACAATGTTGCTAAGGTTTTGCAAATGCAGTAGTAAGCTAAGTGGGCTAATTGTTGGGAAAACTCCACAGTTAAACGCGCTTGAGTCACAGGCGATCTAGGATGGGTGACCTTCTTAACGCAGTTGAATCCCAAAAAATGATATCTAATATAATGCACTGCAAAAGACCCTCAATACTTAAATTCATAAGAGTGAAGGGAGCTCTACTTGAATGGTTCATGAGGCACAATACTGTTAAGGTTTTGCAAATGGGGTAGCAAGCTAAGTGGGCTTGATTGTGGGGAAAACTCCACAGTTAAGCGCGCTTTATCCAGAGGTGATTTGGGATGGGTGACCTCCCGGGAAGTCCTAGTTACTGGGTGTAAGCCCCGAAAATGATGATTGACACTATGTGATTCATTTCACTAGTTTCAGTGCCACTTCTTCACCCTTGTGAGCATCACCAGATGAAATGAGTGCTAAGTGGACTATTCAAAAAATCATGATAAATTAGTCAGTTATGACTACCTCTCATGGAAATGGTCATAGATGAATGACTTTCTTAACACAGTTGAATCCCAAAAAATGATATCTAATATAATGCATTGCGGAAGACCCTCAATACTTAAATTAATAAGAGTGAAGGGAGCTCTACTTGAATGGTTCATGAGGCACAATAATGCTAAGGTTTTGAAAATGGGGTAGCAAGCTAGGTGGGCTTGATTGTGGTGAAAACTCCACAGTTAAGCCCGCTGGAGCCAGAGGCGATCTAGGATGGGTGACCTCACGAGAAGTCTTGGTTACCAGGTGAAAGCCCCAGAAGTGATGATTGACGCTATGTGATTCATTTCACTAGTTTCAATCCCACTTCTTCACCCTTGTGAGCAACACCCAATGCAATGAGTGCTAAGCGGATTATTCAAAAATTGATGACAAATTAGTCAGTTATGACTACCTCTCATGGAAATGGTCATAGATGAATGACTTTAATAACGCAGTTGAATCCTAAAAAATGATATCTAATAGAATGCACTGTAAAAGATCCTCAATACTTAAATTCATAAGAGTGAAGGGAGCTCTACTTGAATGGTTCATGAGGCACAATACTGCTAAGGTTTTGCAAATGGGGTAGAAAGCTAAGTGGGCTTGATTGTGGGGAAAACTCCACAATTAAGCGCACTTGAGCCAGAGGCGATCTAGGATGGGTGACCTCCCAGGAAGTCCTAGTTACTGATTGTAAGCCCTGGAAGTGATGATTGACATTGTGTGATTCATTTCACTAGTTTCAATCCCACTTCTTCACCCTTGTGAGCATCACTCAATGCAATGAGTGCTAAGTGGACTATTCAAAAAATCATGAGAAATTAGTTAGTTATGACTACCTCTCATGGAAATGGTCATAGATGAACAACTTTCTTAACACAGTTGAATCCCAGAAAACGATATCTAATATAATGCAATGCGAAAGACCCTCAATAATTAAACTCATAAGAGTGAAGGGAGCTCTACTTGAATGGTTCATGAGGCACAATACTACTAAGGTTTTGCAAATGGGGTAGCAAGCTAAGTGGGCTTGATTGTGGGGAAAACTCCACAGTTAAGCACACTTGATCTAGAGGCGATCTGGGATGGGTGACATCATGGGAAGTCCCGGTTACTTGGTGCAAGCCTCAAAAGCGATGATTGACACTATGTGATTCACTTCATTAGTTTCAATCCCACTTCTTCACCCTTGTGAGCATCACCCAATGCAATGAGTGTTAAGTGGACTATTCAAAAATCATGAGAAATTAATTAGTTATGATTACCTCTCATAGAAATGGTCATAGATGAATGACTTTCTTAACGCAGTTGAATCCCAAAAAATGATATCTAATATAATGCACTGCGAAAGACCCTTAATACTTAAATTCATAAGAGTGAAGGGAGCTCTACTTGAATGGTTCATGAGGCACAATATTGCTAAGGTTTTGCAAATGGGGTAGCAAGCTAAGTGGGCTTGATTGTGGGGAAAACTCCATAGTTAAGTGTGCTTGAGCTAGAGGCGATCTGGGATGGGTGAGCTCCTAGGAAGTCCTGGTTACCAGGTGCAAGCCCCTAAAGTGATGATTGCCACTATGTGATTCATTTAACTTGTTTCAATCCAACTACTTCACCCTTGTGAGAACCACCCGATGCAATGGGTGCTAAGTGGACTATTCAAAAGAACATGAGAAATTAGTTAGTTATGACTACCTCTCATGGAAATGATCATAGATGAATGACCTTATTAACGTAATTGAATCCCAAAAAATGATATCTAATATAATGCACTGTGAAATACGCTCAATACTTAAATTAATAAGAGTGAAGGGAACTCTACTTGAGTGGTTCATGAGGCACAATACTGCTAAGGTTTTGCAAATGGGGTAGCAAGGTAAGTGGGCTTGATTTTGGGGAAAACTCCACACTTAACCGTTCTTAAGCCAGAGGCGATCTGGGATGGGTGAACTCCCGGGAAGTCCTGGTTATTGGGTGCAAGCCTTGGAAGTGATGATTGACTCTATATGATTCATTTCACTAGTTTCAATCCCACTTCTTCACCCTTGTGAGAATCACCTGATGCAATGAGTGATAAGTGGACTATTCAAGAAAAAATCATGAGAAATTAGTCAATTATGACTACCTCTCATGGAAATGGTCATAGATGATTGACTTTAATAACGTAGTTGAATATGAAAAAACGATATCTAATATAATGCACTGTGAAAGACCCTCAATACTGAAATTCATGAGAGTGAAGGGAGATCTACTTGAATGGTACATGAGGCACAATACTTGCTAAGGTTTTGAAAATGGGGTAGCAAGCTAAGTGGGATTGATTGTGGGGAAAAATCCATAGTTAAGCGTGCTTGAGCCAAAGGTGATCTCGGATGGGTGACCTCCCGGAAAGTCCTGGTTACCAGGTGCCAGCCTCGGAAGTGATGATTGACACTATGTGATTCATTTCACTAGTTTCAATCCCACTTCTTCACCCTTGTGAGCATCACTCGATGCAATGAGTGCTAAGTGGACTATTCAAAAAATCATGAGAAATTAGTTAGTTATGACTACCTCTCATGGAAATGGTCATACATGAATGATTTTCTTAACACAATTGAATCCAAAAAAATGATAAGTTATTTTGGCTATAAAATCCTTCATAATCTAAATTGGACGTAGTTCTTGCACAATCATCTATTTAACAGAAATAAGCAATCCTTTATTCATGAAATTGATATGATAGTAGAAATTCCAAACAACATACATAAAAATTTGTGTAAAATATTAGAAAATGAATTTCAAGATAAGCAGATTGCAAAGAAACTACATCATAATATGGTTTTTTTAAGAACACCATACTCCCCTTATCATCTTCCAACATAATTAGAAGGAGACTATCATTTGTGCCACTTGGTGGGATGCAGAATTTATCCATATGTGGGCAACAATATTTATGGGAAGGGAAAGGGAAAGGTGGTCTCATGTCGACATCCTGGGGAGATGACCATAGTTTAGTGTCCATAATCTCATTGTTCCATATTAGCAACCCTCATTCCCACTCGACCATCTAAAAAATGAAGAAATACTGTGTTTCTTCACCCTCATTGTACCTCTAATGTGCAACAAATCCAAACTCAACTTTCTAATGAATTTCTTTAGTTTATATTTATATTTCCATTGGAAGACCATCATCCCTAAAAAGAACACTATGAAAATATTGACACCTAAAGCGTTTGGACCACAATAAGTGTTAGGAGAGTAACAAAAAAAGTCCCATTGGTTTGTGCCTAACCTAATCTATAGATGACATAACTTCAATAGAGTAGAATGATGTATATCCCAAATCAGGGAAAGCATAAAATATATATCCTTTGCATATGAAAATGTAGTGCTAAAATAAAGTTCCTATATTTGGGGAGTGGTAGCAATGAAAAATATTTTAAAAGAGGATGTTGATGAATTATTCGAGTATAAGCATACGTTATGCAACATATCCAATGGAATTTTCAAAAAATTAATAGTATCTTACCAAGAAATAGTGCGAATTATGAAACTTCCACCATGCAAAACATGTAAATATGCCACCATGAAAAACTAGCTGACATGATTGGTGATATTCCATTTAAGTTGTACATTCTCCTATAATACCTCAAAAATGTCACCCAAAGATTTTAGCAATTGATTTGAATGCCCTCTCTAACGGCATATTTCAGCATCTGACTTGCTACTTCAAAATGTATGATGATCATCAAGAAGAGGTTTGTTAAAATAACCTTCCTCGCCTATACTACCACTATATGATCTCACTTGTCATAATTTATTGACCTCCTCGAAGCTTGGGCCTTTCATCTCAGGAACAAAAGAAAGGATAGAAAGGAATGCAGCCCCAACAATAGTGGCAAATACTACAAATGTTTTGGATGTTTCCAACACATCAATCAAATATAGGAGTCTCTTTGAAACAATCAGATTAAATATTCAAGAAATTATTGCAACAATGCCTACACGCACTTCTATATTTTGAAGGATAAATTTTGGAATTGATTTTCCATGGAACTGGTCCCATGCCAAGTGAGAAGAAATATATATAAAACCAAGCCACGAACAACAAGCCAACCATAGCTAATTGGACCCACATCACTATACCAAGAGCGAAAATGATGGGAATAGTATTGCTCGAATGTTGGCCTTTTTATTAATAAGGTTTGAGGGCATTCGTTTTTCCAGAGACCCCAATACAACACCCAACCTTATCCTTTTTTTGAGATGACATATGTGTTGGGAAAACCCAAGCGAAAATGGGACCCTGGTAGGGAAGGCCTCATACTCTGTTCAACTCAACAGTGAACCGAGGCCCTGTTGTCTATATAGAGCTGCTAAAATAATGAATGTTAAACCCTATATGATATTTAAATCCCTAGCACTTGCAAAAATACCCCTCCTGAGAAGGATTGAATTTATAAATAGTTTAGGGAGATGGAAATGGTTTCATGTCACAAGGACAAAATATTTTGACTGCGGGACTAATTATTTTCTTGATCATGCTACCGGAATGAGATGTATTTTAGTAGAGGTAGTCTAGCGGAAGCTTGACACTAAAATTTATGAACAACATAAACAATGTGTTTACACTCAGGAAGTTAGTTCTGGTAATCTTGCTACTATTTGTAATTTTTTGAAGGGACATCGTTGGGATATGTTGGATGAATTATCATCTGAATTGATTCCATGTGTTGTAATTCAATTATTTCTTAAAATCCAAGATAATGTTGGATTGGCATTGCAATTCTTCAGCATGTTAAAAAAACAACATATTCAGTAAACTATACAAGTCCACTTAACTCTCATTCATATATTGATAAGGGAAAAGTTGTATAGTGATGCACAAGATGTAATGGATCATTTTGTTATTGCCCGCAAGGATCAAACCTAAATTTCAAGCATTTTTAGGGCATCAATTTCTACATATTGAGGCTATTCGGTACCTATAGTCCTTAACAATTTGGAAAAGACTTGTGCACAATGTCAAATGATGCTAGAAGCCACTGACATATTACAAGTCTTTGCAAGTGATGCTCATTTTTGTAATATGCTTCTTAAATATTTAGATCATATGGAACAACTGAAATTAGTGTTGGAAATCTTTAAAGAATTGCAAGAAAGGGGATTTTGTCCAACTACAAATACTTCAAATTATGTTGTTGAACTTTTTGTTATAGGGGTAAGCTACCAAAAGCCCCCCAAATTATATAAGTGTTCCCGTCTTTTGTACCTATGATTTACATATTGATGGATACTACAAGGAAAGTAGAGCATTAGAGGCTCTTGATCTTAGGAATTATCTCATTTCACAAGGAGGCTTCATGCCTCAAATTAAAACTTACAATGCACTTATCAAAGGTCTTTTCAAGATAGGTAATTTGAAGGATGTCAACTGCCTCCTCCAAAAAATTCATCAAAGGAGATTGAAACCAAGCTTTGAAATTTATACAGTTTTAATTGAAACTCATTTGCAAAAGGGAAGCATTGGACATGATACAGAGCTACACAATCATATGCTAGAACATGGTCTTCTCCTTGACATGGCTAGCTATAGTTCATTAATTAGCATACTTTATAAGCTTGGAATGGTAGAGGAAGTTAGACCAGGGATTGGTTCCTACATCAATGATTTTCTCTAGATTTGTGGAGATCAACTTCCTCAAGGGAAATTTTAAACAACTAAATAGAATCCATGATGACATTATTAGAAAAGGTATAGTATTGAATTTTGCAACTAATTATACTACACTGATTGAAGGTCTGTATAAACGAGGACAGTTGGAAGAAACAAATGAATTTTTTAATGAAATGAAGGAAAGGGGTTTGACTCCCAAAAAGCATAGCTATGTCAAGTTTATATACGTCCATTGCTAGAGTGGGAATTCAAGGATGGTATTGAAGTTGTTGGAGGAAATGATTCACAAATGTTTTCCTATTCCTACAATATTTGTTTACGAAGAGGTTGTTTGTGGGCTTTCGGAGGATGGAGACGTTTAGGAAGCTCATAATCTTGCTATTCAAATACTAAAGAAATGTCTTTTACTCCAAAAAAAGTATTTATGCTACAATAATTCATGGGCACTTGAGGAAGGCAATATTTAGGAGACATCGGTTTTAATGGAAAAAATGTTCTCAAAAGGAATTGTTCTAGAATCATACATATGAATACTATTCATTACTCAACTTTGCATGAAAAGAGAAATAGATGCAGTTGATAAACTCTTTCATTGCATGATCAATAATGGGTTGTGGCTCACTATTTCAGACTATAACTTGTTAATTGATGGTTATTATAAGGAAGATAGAATGCAAGAAGCTTTAAAAGTGTAGGAGAAAATGATAAAAAAGGGTCTAGCTTCTAACATTGATACTTTCAATACATTCATCATTGGGTTCTGTGTAAAAGGAGAGTTGGAGGTAGCTAAACGACTTCTAGACAATATGATGGACATGGGGTTAACTCCAATTGTTTCTATTTACAATGATCTTATCCACAACTATTGCATTAGTGGAAAATTAGAGGTGACATTTAGAATTAGGGATAACATGTTAGTTAAAAGAATAAAACCTGATGTGGACACTTACAATGCACTTATCTACGTAATTTTACACTTGTGACAAAAACAGTTAATGGGACAAGAGGGAACTCAAATCAGCTACCAGTTATAAGTTACTGATGGTACAAACAAGTTAAGATATCTCCTTGACAACCCCAACTTCTAGATGTTGAGTTCTATGTTTTCAATGATGCCATTAAATATGTTCTGGCAAAGTATTTTCATGTTTTCCGAACAAAGGACAATATGACAAAATAATAGATCTATGGATAGCATTTATGAAATATGATAGTAACTTTTGTTCAAATCATGAGAAAATTATATTTTGTTAAAAAAATGTATGACAATAGCTACCTAAATGTGGTCTCAATCACCAGTATGTCAAGCAACAATTTTAGCATTTACTAGTTTGCCACTAAAAGCTTTCCTAAAAAACAACGAGGACATGACTTACTTTTGGCGTAGTCTTTCTAATAGATGAAATACACTTCTCGCCTACCATTTCTTTTTCGCCTATGGCAATATGACACCCTAAAAACCATTTCCATCATGACCCTTCCACCATCTTTGTTTTGTCTCGTCTTTGTTTACGTCCCACAATCAACACCCTTACATTAATGTTGTGAGGTGACAAATTGCCAAGTAATCTCTCGTAATTCAAATGGGAAGCATAGGATTTCCCCTCTTACTCCCATGTTTCTTTCCTTTCCTCCCCTATCTACAACTTGGTTCCTCTTTGCTCTGTGCCTTCTTTAGATCCACTCATTTCATGGTTTCGCAAATGAAAAATTGTAGTAACTCTACTCCAAAATAATTTAATTCTTCCAGTATGTACCAGGACATGTTGACATGTATCAGGATAAAGAAGGACTAGTTTCCTTTGGGTAGTGTTTTGGTGATGTGTGTTGAACATGCATATCTACAACAAGGTAAGGATGTCCATGCCCAATTTATACCTATATTTGAATTAGGTGTTATCATGGGGAGTGCCCTTATTGACATGTATGAAAAATGTGGGGATGTAGAGGATCCACTGAAGGTTTTTGAGAAAATGCTTGAAAGAAATGTGGTTCCATGAAATGCCATAAGTATTAGATGTGCTCAACATGGATGAGGTATAGGGGTTCTCAAATTGTTTGGGTAGATGATGCAAGAAGGAATATCTCCTGATTATGCCACCTTCATAGGTGTGATTTTTGCTTGCAGCCATATTGGTCTAGTGGACAAAGGTTGTAAATATTTAAATTTGATAAGTTTAGAGTGTAGTGTCATTACTAGAGTAGAGGACTTTGGTTGCATGGTCTGCCTTCTTGGTCATGCTAGGAATTTGGTTGAGGTGGAAGAATGTATCAAAAAAATGTGAGTTGAAACTAATCCTCTTATGTGGGGAGCATTGCTAGATGGGTGCAAAATTCATGGAAATATGGAATAGGTAGACGTGTAGTAGATGGTCTTATGGAATTGAAACCACATAACCATGGAATGTATGTCCTCATATCAAATATTTTTCCTTTCAGCAACATGTGGCATGAAGAAACAAAGTTAAGAACGATGATGAAATACAGGGGCTTAAAAAATTCACCAAGATGTAGTTGGATTCAAGTCAAAAACAAAATTCCCTCATTTGTTGTAAGAGATAACATGCATCCACAAAAATAGGAGATTTATCCAGTGCTAGAAAATTTTTCTTGGAAGATGAAGGCCAAAGGATACTTACTGAACCGTGAATATTAAGCGTGTACCTAACAGTGAATATTAAGCTGGTGCAACACGATGTGGAGGAGTAAAAGTAGAAAATTCCCTATAAGCATTATGAGAAGTTGGCAATTCCTTTTGGACTCATCAGCACATCGCCTTGAACAAATCTAATACTCTTGAAGAATATTTTTGTTTGTGTTGACTGTCACAACACTGTCAAGTTATCTCTAAGATTGCGAGGAGAAAGATTGTTTTGAGGGATGCAAATTATTTTCATCATTTTAAGGATGGGCATTGCTCTTGCAGATATTATTAGTGATCCCAGATGAGAATAACATTCATCTGTGTTTTTTTTTCATTTGGAAGAAAGAATGTCCTTCATCTAAAAACTACTAATAGTTCAAGAAATATATGGAGTATATATAAGCATGTTAGAATGCTAATTCAACTAGTTGTTAATTTTTCTACCAGCAGGGGTTCAATTAAATAATTTTTTGAAGGAACTGACTCTTTGAAATCTTGGTGTGTTCCAGGAACTTATTTGAGACCCCATTGGCCTAGAAAACTTTATGATTGACTCGTAGGACCTATGAACCATTTTTCTTTTTTTACACTCAACCTCCATCCTTGAACTACTCTTGTTAGGATTTAGAGGTTGGATTTATTTTGTAGGACCCTCTAAACATATTTAACTTTAGGTTCCACACCCAACAGATGGACTTCTCTATGCCAAACACAAAACTACATGAAACAAACAAACTATTATATAATTATTTGAAAAGAGGGCTTGACATTTGATCAATTCCCTTACCTCCATAAAACAATAGAGATAATTTACCCTTCCATGGCTATTTGTGGACATTAACTAGAAACTACTACCTTATCTGATATGATATGTCTATACTTAGTAGGCTTTATTAGCACTAAGTTACATTTACTGCAGCTTCTGTGAGAAGAGTTATCTTTGATAAGCCATTTTATTTTGGCTAGGTCCATGAAAAGCAAAAGATAAGTTTGCATATTCAATCTCCAATTATGATATGATTTTGTAATCCATATTATTATTTAATGCTAATATACTGAACTCAAATGAGTTAACTCTCCAAATTCCTCATTTTCTTTGTGGGATCATATTACTCTAGGTACAAAATAGTCTTGATGACTCAAATTTGACACAACTAGAAATATCAAGTAAACTAGTCTTTCAACACCAATGTATGGGAATTACAAAGGTGCCAATTATAAGGTAAAATGTTATGATAGATAAAGAAATCATGCATCCTATCAAGTGTGCATAGCATGACAGATCATACAATGGGATGCCTCTGCAAATGACATAGCAATGTAATTAGGTTCTATAAAAGTGACTCATTAAATGCCAGATAAGTAGTACAATTTCTTTCATTTATAGGAAAATATTAAACAAGAAAGCTAATATGTGGTGACTCATAGCCTTATAACTTTTTCTACTTTTATTGTTAAACATAAAGAGGAAACTCAAAGGTATAGAAAGATATGGTAAGGAAACAAAACTTCAGACCTACTTAACCCCAAGGAGGTCTAGTCTACGCACAAGGAGGGACCAAAAAAAATACACCTACATTTATGAAAATGTGAGGAGAATACTTGGTTCCTTTTATCTTGCTTTGAATTTTTATTGTCATCTTGAAATGGTATGATTGTTGGGAAGCCTTAGGGACCTCACTTATGGTCGGGTAGGTAATGGAATAAATAGATCTTCAAAAACATTTTTATTCCTAGATGAAGTAAATCTTGGATGCATAGAATTCACATTCCCTTCAATCAAGGATTGGCCTAAAACTTGTAGAGTCTTTAGGCCCTTGGACCAAGGATTTGGAGTTAGATTTATGGAGTGACAATACAGAAAAGATGACTGACAAAATTATCATATACAGCAACATCGTTTTGTTGGGTGTTCTTAGCATCAACAGTCATTACATAAATAAGAATTACAATAAAATAAATACTTTCATATCAACACCTTTAGTGTTAGGTTTTTGGAGTGACAAGACAACAACAACATCATTTGGTTGACTATAATTGGCATAAAAAATCATTACATGAAATATAATTATAGTAAAATAAATATTGTCTAATAGCACCTTATACCTAGCAAGGTGACACCTTGTAAGTATGTAGGAAGTGCGACTGGAGCCAGAGAGACTGTTTACAAACTATTGCTTACATACAGAGGAAGCCAACCATGGGTAAATTAATTAATTTAGTACCATGTTGTTTCTTTGTGTGCAATAGAAACTAATAGATATGTCTAGAATTCAACATTAAGAGCATACTGACCCAAACTTCTACTCAGAACCTCCCAAGGAGAAGGTTATGGTAGCTCCAATTTATCTGCTAGTCAATGAATTGAGGTGGCATAGTTAAGATAGTTGAATATAACATGGCTTGCAGATCAATATCCCTAATTTTGACCTTTAGGCATGCTTAAATCAAGTTGTTAACCCAACAAGTACCAGGATACGTAATGGTCCCTTAACAAAATTATACCATACTTCCTATGGGCTCAGAATCTAAAGCTCTCATTGATCCTGTAATAGCAAGGTTGTATTATTAATGGAAACCTGCAACTCTGCACAGGAATCATTAGAAAAAAATTGAACAATATTGACTAATTAGACACTCGACAATGGAACCAGGCTAAACAAAAATCTCTTCCCAACCATTGACATATTACAAATACTATTGCATTACTAGGCACTATCACCCCTAACACATTTAGCCTGTTCTAATGGTTGTATCACCAAATACATTAGGGTGTATGGAGGTGTTTCCTTACCTCCACCCTTCTATTCTAAGGATAATTAGGTGCATCAGGTACACTGGAGATGTTCCACACCTCCACACTATCTAATTGAGAAAATTTGGTTGTCATAGGTGCACTCAGGGAGTCTAGAGGTGTTCCACACCTCCACCCTTCTCAATTAAGAATGCTCAGTTGTAACATGTATGTTAGGGAGTCCAGAGGTGCTCCACACCTCCACCTAGCTTATTGAGAATATCTAGTTGTATTTGACACACTAGGGAATCTAGAGGTGTTCCACACCTCAACCCTTCAACAAGTGCACTAGGGAATCCACATGAGTACCATACCTCCACCCTTCTTACTTAATCATGTTAAATTTCAAAAAGCATGTTAGGGAGTCCAGAGGTTATCCAAACCTCCACCCCCTTTATTGAGAATATCTAGTCGTCATCGATACACTAGGGAATCCAGAGGTGTTCCACACCTCCACCCTTTGACGGGTGCACTGGGGAATCCATAGGTGTACTATACCTCCACCCTTTTGGCTTAAGGATATTCAGTTGCAATATTATCCTAGGATTCTGGAGGTAGTCTTCCTCCACCCAACAACCATGAGGGATTCTAGAGATAAAATCTCCACCCTCACTTGTCTCAGGGATTCTAGACATTCCTCCACCCTAAGATAGAAACTCCACCCTGAGCTGGGATTCCAGAGTTTACTCAATTTGAAGTGAGTCTAGAGTAGCAGAAAGCCTCCACCCCTTAGTTGATGATGGATTCCAAAGGTACAATCCTCCACCCTCAATCAACCAAGAACCCCAGAGAGATAGGCAATCATTGTTTTTATTTTTCTTTTTCCCGGAGACAAAGGTTCAAGTTTATTGTATAGGGCTATGATGAATGCAATATTTTCTAGGTGTTCCTACCACACTTGCTGGAATATTTCTAAGAAATGGACATGACTGCAAGGTTCTTTCTCTTTGTATAGTAAATTTAACCAAGTAATAGCTATTCCTACCTATATTGTATATCAAAAGGGAAATCATTATAAGGTCTTTTCCCTCTGTAGGGTAGAGGAAATTGTATCCACTGCTAAAAGGTCACCCCACCACCCATATTCCATATATTTATGTAAGACATAAATAGTAATCATGGCCATGTTTAATTTTCAGAAATATTGTTTTCACCATTAAACCATGCCCTAAAACCCATACGCCAATTTGTTGTAGAGGCAATAAAATTTTAGTGCAATAAACGTTAAGGGTACAATCTAAGAGCATCACATGGATTTAAATTTAATACTGTGACTTGGACCTTCCATCCTTGTGGTGTCGATCCCATGGTTCCCAAGCGCACATCCCTTCTTGCAGCAAAAATTCCCTCATCTTTGTCCTTCCCTTCCCCTTCTTTTATACTACTTGAATTCCTTCCTGGTTAGTTAGGGCCTGACCTCTATGGACCAACCAAAGATGATAGGTTTCATAGATCCCTTGATTTCCTTCCATTTGGTTGCTTCTTCCCTCCTTGGCCTCTACCATCATTCTAGGGTTTGTTCTAAAATCGATAGGGCGTGCAGATAAAACCTTCTCCATCATGTGCCAAAATTTCTCGAGATATATTTTTGATCTCCATCCTCGATTGTCTTTTTAATGTTTATGCCTAGTCCTTATGATAACACATCAATCTATTAATGAAATACACGCTTGAACGATTAGGAAATTATCAACAAAGGTCTAAGATTTTTATATGGCCTTCCCTGGAATTTCTCCCCTAACCATATGAAAGGAATTGTCTTATATTTGCTAGCTTTAAAAATTGGTTCTATATCTAAGTTCGTGTCAAATTTCATAAACATATCTTTAGCCACCTATCCCTAACCAGGATGATATTTATATATATGCAAAATGATAAGGGTCATTACATTGTCTCCTCAAACCTATGAGATACAATTAGTGTTTGTTGATATGGAAAACCTAGACTGGATTGTAGAGATAAAAGCAAAATCCCAATGATAAAAAGTCAACACAATGAATCCATGACTACATAAAAAAGAGAATTAGGGAAGAACAAACTATTAGGGGAAAATGAAAATTACTACACTTGAAATGTAAGAAATACATTTGAGTTTTGACCTTTTATGTCTTAAGAATACATCCACGGGAACTTAACTCAATGAACCTCTAACATAGCACGTGCGTTTTTTGCATTCTAAAACATACCCTTGATTTGACTACATACTGGAAAATACCTTTAAAAATCACTTTATTTAACCCCCTACCAATACGAACCTAATATACCTTCCCAATTTAAAAAGCCCCAACTTTCACTAGATATTGTAGGTATCCATTTTTTCATTAACACATTTTACACCCCCCTATATTTATACCTATTTATATTCATTAACAACGGTAAGTATATTTTGCACCTTGAAAGAATAACCTAAATACTATGTAGCTAAAAACTTGAAACTTTCAATAAAAAGAGGTAGATATAAGTTGGCGGATTTACAAATACATACTATGGAAAGTTTGAATGAGAAACACATAGATTTTAACTCTCACTTTCATCTATCTTCTATTGAATACTGAAAAAATGCATTACAACAGTTCAAAACAAAACCTCGATAACCAACACAATGGTGCACCTTTCATCTCTCTTATAGAATAGGAAGAGAAGAAAAAATACAATGAATATGGACACATGCAAAATCCTATTTGCATGGACTTTGTCAAATCATAGCCCAAACCTAATCACTAGTGCACCATACTTGGATGGTAAGAGTGTCAAGCAAGTGTGTTTCCATCAAAATATGAATTGGAGCATGCAAGCATGCATCCCTTCCATGAGATCTGTGTCCTTTGCCTAAATAGGAATTTATCATGCATAAGTATTCTAATTAAGGTTCTACACCCTCTTAGTAAGAATGGATATTGCATGCTAAAAATAACAAAAGAAAGCTCTAGTAATAGAAAAAATCTATCCAAAACTGAAATTTGTAAATTTGAAACAACATCTAAACTGCAATTAACTGAAGCTGTGACATGTGTGCCTTTAGCATACATTCACCCTCTTCCAAATAATAGTCCATTTCACTATCTCCTATGGCATGCATGTTCCCTCTACCATGAAATAGTCGATATCACTATCTCCTTCACTTTCATTCAACCCATTCATCACTAATGTAAGGAAAGGGTGAAGTTTCCATGTATGTTATCTTATCTACTACCCCATGATTGGAAGGATTATTAGATAATCAATAGGTAAAACATATTAACACACACATTAGAAATAGATCATAGATCTATTAGTAATGTGATGCATGTATGCTCTAGAGCAGGGCTGCTTGGGAGTGGGAGCGTAAGTGGGAAGCAGGAAGCATGAGTAGAAGTGGGAAGTAGGAGTGGAAGTAAGAGCGAGGAGTGACATTTTCAAAAGCTCCTAGGTTTGGAGCGATTTATGGAGTGAATTTTATAATATATATATATAGATATATATATATATATATATATATATATATATATATATATATATATATATCTATATATATTGTTGGACACCTAATCCTCTATGGGTTGGTGTGGAATGTGAACAGCCACCGGACTCCAAGATACCACTTGGAATTTGAATACAAGGGTCACACCATGTACTATATATGTATATCATGTCAATAATATATGCAATCGAATGCTTATCTTTCTATTTCACTATTTACATTCCATGTGGGTTTAACATGGTATCAGAGCAGGTGAATTCCTGATGTACTCCAATTTGAGCCACTATTTTTGTGGTCATTCTCTATGCGTTTGTTTCCAGACATGGGCATTATCTAGATTCTTTGAAATCTGCACCTGTTAGAATGTAGGACCTAAATTTGGCTCTCTGCCCCACTTAATCCTGAAAAATCACTACACACATGATAGTGGTTATACATGAATGCCACCCCAAACAAGCCATTTTTATTATAACAATACATCATGCACTCATATTGTTGTATATACTTGGCTATGGTGAACCCAACATGAAGCATTCCTGGGTGATGAACATGATGCATTCCTTGGCACTGGACTGTTGAAAATAACCAAATTGGCTTAAATCTAAGGCGCTAGTCAATAGCAAGGTTTCCGATCCAGAAGTAGGATTAGGGTTAGATTTCAGCACAAGAAGAGTTGTGATCTTCATGGCCTTCAATCTGGGTTCACTCCTCTTTTTTTGATTTTTGGTGGATCAACGGACTCTAAGTCTCAGAAGAACTATCTGATCCAGTAACTACAGAGGCAATGACAACACGGGGTAGCAGAAAGTGAGGGATTTGTAACCAAATAAATGGTACACAAGAAATATGAAGGGCGTGCGGTGGTATCTCCTATGATAATTTAATGCCCCTTGCAAGTTCAATTTAACAACCTGCAATATATTTTTCCCTCTCAACCTTGTGCTATATATCTAAAAGCTCTATGTCTATGTTATTTTCTATTTGAGACCAAGGCCTTTTACTAACACTTATTAAGACCTTTCATAGCCTTTCTTGGTACCTAGAGTCTTCTCTTATTTTTAATGTGTTGAGAGTACAAGTGGGCATTTTTCCCTTATCATTTGTTGAGTTTGAAAATGGCCAAACTCAATGATTTTTTAGATCTATTAAGCACACTAATGGTGTCTACTATTCATAACACAGTCCAAATAAGAAAATAAACTCTAGTTGACATGCAAATATGTCTACAACACGCACGGGAAAAGATTGAATTTTTGCAGTTGGAGTCTCAAATTTAGAAAGATGATTTGCAACATAAAAGACATAATTATTATCCTATTTATGTCCAGAACATTGAGACAAACTCCAATCAATGACAAGTCAATAATGTTGAAGTTTATTCAAATCTACTACCCAATGAAGCAGCATAATTGCATGCAGAAGCTGAAATTTAGCCTTCACTTCCCATGTCGGTCATTGTTATGAGAATAAGTACCCTAGGGATTTGGGTTGGAACCCAAACAGAGCAAGAGAAAACTACAGTAAGAAACACTCATACAACTGAGGAAAAATGCTTAAATAAACAAACTATGTGAGAGTGACCATACCCGGATGTCCTTCGTTCAGGTAGATCCCGCAGGGTTCAGACCCTCTGCAACTCTTGATGTTCTCCAAACCTGAAAATTATTCAATTCAAACATACATAACAGTATATAGATAAAGCATTTTAATGAAACTAACTTTATATCATATAATCAAATGATTAGTTATACATCAAAATAACATTCATATATGAGTTACAACAATATCTGATGCATAAACACAATTAATCTCGGAAACAAGAAAACGCTTCTTTTTATTGTAGAAAGCTATAACTAACATAGAGAGAATTCACCTAAGTCTTCTTCTTCTGGCTCCAAGCAGAACCATCCTCCAGATCCATCCAGTCCCAGTCTTCAACAACCTCCTTCCATAACCAATACCATGATATCTCAAGCAAGAGGGAGAATATCAACAATCAAGGAAACAAGGGTTTCCTGAAACTTGGGGAAGTGATTGAAGCACAGGGATACTTTAGACTTAGTCAAGGATAATCTCAGTATAATAACTCTATCTCTTCTCCTCCTTAAGGCCTTCCCATATAAGTCTATTTATACTCCTCCCAATTAGTTTTTTAGTGGGGAAACAGTTGGGCCACATGCAATAGGAGGTAATCAATAGGTAAAAATTGTGAATTCCACCCATAATTAAGGAAATTTAACTTTTTTAAGTGTTTAACACATATACGCGGGTTGCGTATTGACTAACCTGTGTGTACAGGCTTTTATCTCTGGGAAAAGTAGCGTATAGGGAATAAAACACTGTTTTTAAAATATTCGGACCAAGTCTGGAAGTAGGGGTTGCCCTAGGCATAAACCAAGCATCACAAATACCAAGGGTGGTAAATGGTGCTATAACATATGCCCCCTAATATATGAGGTTAGAAGGGGTACATGATGGCCAAAATGTATTAAGTATATGGAAAAGAATCCTATCGAGACTGAGAAGGACTTCACCAGAATTTAGCTTGCCAAGCCATCAAAAAGAGATCAGAAAGAAATTGTTCTCTGAGGAGGGCATACCCATGCTCAGAGAAAGTAAAGTATGTCCCCATATCAAGTACAAGTGGATCCACTATGTATACAAGTATAAAGAGTTGAAAGTACATAATGGATCATCTGATCGTGACAAAAAAACTACATGTCTGAATATCACATATAAGAAGATGATCAATGAAGCTGAAAGATGAAGTTGATCACTGATGTCAAAAATTGATCCCAATAGTACCAAATTAACATGATGGAATAAAATGATACTACATCGCAACTCGAATTCCATCATATAAGATGTTGCTGTGAAGAACTGCAACATATACGGTGGATGATGTCAACTAGTAGTAACATGAGCAACTGACAAGTGAACCAAAACATGTTGATCAACTTGAGGTCTTCACCCATCACCGTGGTACATTTCTACACAATGGGAATAAATGATCTGAAGTCAACCACATGAGAAATCATTTGATTACCGGTCATTGATGTATACCGTTAACAAACGCGAAATTACTCACCGATAATGATAATGAGAGTCAAGGTAACGAGTACAATCTAGCAAGTGCAAATGAATGAGCTGAAGTTGAACACCTAGAAGAATCTATCAATCAGGGGACAATGATGGTTTCCCACTGTTGATAGTGAAGGAATCTGCCACTGATGACTGCAAATTCCAAGGTACTGCCAAATGGACTCTAGATCTTTGTCCCAGAGCAACGAGTCATATTTGATAGGAAAATATCTGCTAGAAGGAAGGCATTAAGGCATCCTTCATCAATCTAGCGCGAGTGTAACCCGTAGGCCAATAATGTGGAAGGAATCGGATGAAAAAGATGTAGTAACCTAACCGAAGCACATTTCCAACTTGCACAAGATGTATCTAGTACACGATAGAAACCCTTTGAACCAACCAATAATGAACACTGACACAGAGGTGACGAATCCACCAATAGGGTCAAATGGAAACCAAGGCACTGCACAAATCCCAATTTGTGATAATGAAAGATGATGTCGAACACAAGGGAAACCACTCAGTCAAAGACCCATGATACTGATTGATGCTGAGCACAAGGTGACCTATCGATAATGAAAATAGGGCCAGGGTGCGGCTCTAGTCCTACCCTCAGAGAAATATGTCATCGTTGATAAGGACAAGACCCGCCAACAAGAAGTCAATGGAGACCTTCGCAAACCGGCATGAGAAAAGGACCAATATAAATGATGTGATGACAAACATGACACTGACAACCAGGGATGGCCGACTAAAAAATAGGTCAAGAGACACCGCAGAGAGGCCGACTCAGGCTTACTTCCCTTGAACAAAAGCATGACTCAATGATGACTATATGGTAGCATATGATAACTCTGTATAAGTTTGTCATGCAGGTGGCACGAGAGAAAGGATCTACTTGAATCCCTTCAGCCGATACGATGAATCCTAACAACCAACTAGAGGTGACTACAAAAACACACTTATTTAGATTCAACTAGATTTTGTAAAATCAACATCTCTAAAAAACTAACCGAAGGTGGCTAGGATGATTGATTCTCTTTCGAGAATGAGCAGCTAAATAATCCAAGTATGCCTTGATAACATGTTTGATGTCATGGAAAGCATAAGACATGGCATGCTAAAATGTAGCTCCAACATTCTTAAGACCAAAAGTCATCATTTTGTATGCAAACGTGCCCCAGGGACAAATAAAAGATGTCTTATGTTGGTCCTCTGGATGGATAGAAATTTTATTATAACCAGAGAATCCATCCATGAATGAAAAAATTTCATTACCCACACATTCATGAACTATTTGATCAATAAAAGGTGTGGGGTAATTGTCTTTTGGACAAGCTTGATTCAAATCCCTAAAGTCAATGCATACTCGGATCGTTCCTTGCTTTTTAGCTACCGAGACTAGATTGGAAACCTACTCCATTAGAGGAATGGGGTATATGAAACCCACCTTAAGTAGCTTTTCAACTTCAGCTTTAATAGCTGCTGCTTTCCGAGGATTGACCAGTCGAAGCTTTTGACGAATCAACTTGGCATTTTCATACGTCTTGATCTCATGCTAGACTATAGATGGATCAATACCAGGCATTTCCTCATAAGACCAAGCTAACACATCTCGAGACTCTTTAAAGAGGTCGGTGTAAAGTTGAATCTCTTCAGGGGAACAATTAGATCCAATGAAGACATTTTCTATAACGTCAGGATTCCTAGAGATGTTTATAGTTACAATTTTTGAGATAATCGACATATTACCTTCAGCAAATAATTGTGTTGGAGCCAAAGGGTTTGAAACTGTACCAACATCACTAGTAAGCAGATTGGAAAACCTAGATTCAACTTCATGAAATGGAGGAACAAAATATGAACGATGATGTAAATCTTCCCAAGGTCGATCTACATCCATCATTGCTTCTAAAATTGATTCCTCAGATGGTAAAATTGTATCTAAGCAATCCAGAGCAGAAGTGGAGTCAAGGGTCCAAGTTGGAACCACATCACCATCTAACTCCTCCTTTGAAAAAGGAGTGGAATGGTTGTCTATAGAGTTAACGATAGATTGATAGCTAAGTTCTGTTGCAGACATGGGAAATTCCACTCTACCAAACTACCCTCCATCTAATGTGGTTGTAGATGAAGGTAAGGTCCAAGGGTTTGAAAAATAATGAGTTTGAAAAAACTCTTTCCGTGAAGGCTCCTTGGAGGATGAAATTGCATTGATTCTAGTTGTAGGAGGGGGAAGGTCAAATATACCCATCAAGGAAGAGTACATCCCAACTCCTAAATTCTCTATAGGTTGATGGGGATTATCCACCAATAGAATGGTAGAATCCGAAGTTGCATGAGAGTCAATTGGAGAATAATCTAACTGATCAATTTTAACAATTCTCCCCTCATGAGGAAAATAGAGGATGCGGAATAAAGATGACACTATGGCATCCATATCGTAAATCCAATTCCTACCTAAGAGGAGGTTGTAATCTAGGTTGGCATCAACGATTTCTACCTCAATATTAACAACCTTTCCTCCAACACATATAAGAAAGGCCGGGATAATTCCGTGTGGCCTATGAGAATGTCCATCAAATGATGTTAAGAGAGTTGCTGAAGGAACAGTTGAAGGTGATCCAATGGCCTTCCAACATGACATAGACATTACACATGTGGAAGCTCCCTGATCTATAATTGTTCAAAAAATATTGGTTTTTCAGTAAGTGGATTTATCTGGAAAGCTATATGGTGAGGAAGTATCTTTTTGACATTCAACATATCAAAATTGAGCACTAAATAATTTTTGGGATCCACTGCCCGATCGCCTTAAGAAAAACACTTCTCTAAGCAGGACATGACTGGAGTACCTCCAATGTAGACATAGCATAATGACTTTGAGCCAAATCTTCTACAATCGAGTAGTTCTAGGCTGCCCTAGCATTAGGGTTAATAGTTGAGCGCTTTGTGGAACCTTTAGGTATCCGAGGTATAGACTCAATAGAGGGTCTCTCAATATGAAGTGGGTCTATGGTTTCAGGAATAGATTTGGCCTTAGATGTTTCCGTTTCACCATAATCGCGTGCTCGTGTGGCGATGTCAACATGAGAGTTCATCATATAAACATTTGAGGAATTTTCCCCTTCCTGGTTGCCCCCTACAGAGGTACCAGTGTTCAAGTTTACGCCAGCAAGTAATTGTTGTCCTTGGCAAAAAGGGTTAGTCAGGACAGGTTGGGAGCTAGAGGACCCTTGCTGCACTAACAAGTACTGAGAATCACCAATCTTAGGGTAGAGGTGAGTCAAATGATCTCCATTGCATAACTTGCATGGAAATTTAACCTTTTTCTTGGACTGTTTTCTACCCTCATCGGCACCGTTGCTGGGTTTGTTCGCGTTACCCTTCCCTTCCTGGTTCTTCTTCTTACCCCGTCCCTTCTTCTTCCCGTTGGATTGTTGATTTCCTTTGGGTTTAGAAGCCTGGACAATGTTTATGGAGGTAGATTGGGAAGGCAAAGGTGTAAACGGTGCTGCCTCATTAGAAGAAGCAGTTTGTAGAGACAACTGCTGCAATTGGTTCAAAAGGCTCACCATATTTGCCTCAATTGATCCAACTATACCATCAGTGTGAGGGCTTGGATTTAGTTTGGCTAAATCAACCTCGGATCTAGGAGCATCAGGTATGATTTTCTGAAGAGTCCCAGACTAAGTATATATCAGTTCTAATTGCTGGGCTCGAAAAATAGCTTGCTGTTTCGAATAAACACTGGAAAGAGAAACATCCTTTGAGATCTCAGGTTCTAGTGATTTGAGAAGCAATTCGAGACAAAAATCTGGTGGAATTTCGGTTTTAATAATCCCTTTTCTCCGTCTCCATTCCTGGATATGATCCGAAATGTGAGTTGCCATGTCTTATTGAAAATTGGCTAGAAGCTCAGTTTCGGCTTTATAGCGGACAAATGGTTGAAGAAAATATTAGACATATCAGTGAAAGAATTATAGGTTCCCCCTAGAAACTCTATATACCATCTGGCCACATTGCCGGTTAGGGTGCACTGAAATAACCTCAACTTGATCGAATCATCTATCAGGGAGTTGGATGAGCACCATAACTGGAATGTGGTCACATGGTCTCTTGGGTCTTCACCACTCTTTCCTTTGAACTTTGGAATATCCGATGGAAGTTTAGTTGGGACTAGAGGCCAAGCCAGATTGTACCTAATTGGATCATTTGTCAATTTAGTTAAGTGTGGCAAATTAAGTGTGGCCAGAAAAGGAAGTCGTGTAGGACTTTGGGAATTCCATATGGAATGGGCGGGGTTCCCGAAGGTTTGAAAAGAATGACCTGGATTTTAAAATGCACCAAGTTGCCTAAAGTAACTCATAGAGCCTCTTGAACTAAAGGGTGATCCTTACGGTCCAGCAAAATTTAGAGTTTGACCAACTCCTATTGAAAATCCTCCGTAACCGGTGAAGTTACACCCTAACAAAGTATTGAAAGGAGTTGACAACCCCGGATAAGGGTTCCATGCATTAGCAAAGGGTGAAAAACTTTGAAATGAATTAATCAAAGAATACGTCACACTCCCTTGTTGGCCGAAAAATTGATTCCCAGCTCCTATTCCACTAATCGTAGGGTTTTTCCAACTTTGAAAGGGATTACTACCTTGACTTGTAAAAGGAAAAGGCATTGACCCTACTATCAGATTGGATTGTGGTATATGACCACTTCCAATTGGGAAACCCTGAAAATAAGCCAATCCACTCATCATGGATGTAGAAGCAGTTGATGGTATATTCAAAGGAATCGAAGGAATACCTTGAGAGGGCATTCCAAAAGGGAAAATTCCAAAACTGGATGCATTAGCTTGAGAACTTCCACTCATCGACGGAATGGAAGTATACCCAAATATAGATGTGCTGGGAGTGTTAGAAGGGATGGAAATACTTCCTCCCCATTATACAGATATGGGAGCTTGCATGCTTGCAACACTCGTTATGGATGCCATGCTTCCAACAGTGGTCATCGAAGGGATAGATGTATGCAGAGCTGGGTTCGAAGGCTTGTGAGTTAGAGTTAAAACGTATAATAAAACATTTAGATGATCAGGAGGGAGAGGAGAATTCAGAGCCACAATTGACTCTGAAAGCTCTTCTACTTCAACACTATCTTCTAACTAGAAGATTACTCAAGAAAGAAATGGTGTGTTCCTCTCTAATTATGTACTAGTACCAGCTCTATCTTGTGAACTAATGCCCCCAAGCAGAGGATCAATCTTCGATGCGGCTGCTGCCACTGGTTGGAAACCACTGGCAGAATCAATCCTATGCCTTCTAGGAGAAGAATCTGGACTCGTAGGTGAAATCCCACGAAGTCTTTGAGACCGTCGAGATGGTCGGCCAACCACTTTGAATTATTTTACAAAATCTACTGAAAGAATCAGGAAAATTAAAAAGCTAGGTCGAGTAGGAGTACAAAAAACTCACTAAAATGTCCTTAAAGATATCAACAATCAAACAAATTCCAAGTATTTCCACTTCGGGTGATTAGGATCAGACACCAAAATACAAGAAAGTTAATGATAAGGGCCTTCCAAAAATAGACTGGGGTAATTATGCCCCAGGCATACTAGCGAAGGTATCAGAGGTAGTTACGTTAACCTCCAGACAACAACCTTTACCGGTGCAAGCCCCCAAGCTTCGCAAGGGTGCCCTCCAGAAGTACTGCTGAACATGATACAACGTCGACCTCAGGTGCCACAGGATTCCCCTCAACAGCCACCTATGTGGATCCTAGGATAGGAAACTATGGTCACCAACTCATATCAAAAGTTGGGCGAAATAGTCATGTGATAGGATCTGACAAGTAAGAGAGGGGGTATCTCTCATCCTTATCTTCACTAACCCTTGTGCTTTACTCCCAATCATGGAGCTTTCCCAGTCTCCCTAATGCTATTGGATTTCGCTCTTTAATCAAACTTCTATGTTTTACGATTTAGAGCGGCCTTGGAGAGTTAACTCTCCTCTCGCCTAATCCAAGGCCCTAATAAACCTAAACTTGTTGGTGTATTCTGATGACAATACAAAAGTTCTAGTTTATATTATTAAGCGCTTTATTTTTAATGGATGTCCTTTTAAGTCAAAGGGATAAATGGAAATGAAACCAATGGTGTTTGTATGATGCAAAAGAAATCAATGAAAAAATAACTTATATGAATGCAATCGTTTGTTCTTCGATGAAAAGATATCTCTACGTGGGTTCTACGAAACTTCTATAAAGAAAGAAACTTTTTCTTTTCTTTTCATAAAACAAACTTCACACACACAAAAACTAAAAAGACTATTGATTCCTTAATAATGCAAAACTACCCTAATGCAAGGTGTAAATGAAGATGCAAGATCCTAAATTACTCTAAAAAAGAACGAAGGCAATTGTTTATAACTATTAATATGCAAACTTATGTGTTTGAAAAGAATACAAATTTTGAATACAAAATCCTCTCCAAACAAGAAGGAAAAATCCCAAAAGATTACAATTCACTTTCAAAAAATCAAAAGAAACCAAAATCAAACTTGGAAAAAGAAGACAAAAACAATGTTTTTTAAGATCTTTTCTTTTTCAAGAAACAATCAAAACAACCTTTTGAAAGCACTCCAAATTCCACTACAACTCAAAGACCAAAGCAAGAGCACAAGGAATCTTTGCAAGTTACAAATTCGACAACGAATGAAAACTTGAACAAAAAGGCTTCAACTTGTACCAAACAACCCAAACAACAACAAAGAGCTTGACAAACTGACCAAGAAGTCAGGAAAAAAATACTTTCAAATTCGTCAAAAAAGAGACTTTCAAAAAGCAAGAAAAGGTATAAGGCCACAAAATGATGGAAATCAAAGCAAGTAGACCAATAACCGAGCTTGACACTAAGATGGAAAACAATCCGCTGTTCTAGAGGACCAAAACAATCAAGAACCTCTGTACAAAGTCTTGTGTGCCAAAACACAAATCATAAAACTCACTCAAAAGCAAACCTAGGCCAAATCTTTTCAAAGCAGAAGAGACTTCAAAACAGTAAGCTCACAGAATAATAAAATTCTATAGATAGAAATTGACCACTCAGAGACTAAACAGACTAAGAAACAAATCTTTCTGGGCAGAGAGATTTGAAAAAACAATGCAAAAAATGGTATACGTGACTGTGTTCAAGCACAGAGGCATGTACACGCGCTTTTGATAAAGGAAACTCACATATACGCGGGTTCACTTCACAGAAACTAGCGTGTGTACGCTACTATAAACAGACTAAAGTGCATATACAAAGCTTTGCAAGAAAAATAAAAAACAAAGCCAGATCAAAAAGATCAGACTTAAGGTTTGAGATTCTACTGGACCAAATAATACTGTCACAGCAAGAAAACCAAGAATTGAGCCCTAATTGACACTGAACAACCCAAAATAGGAATAACAAGATTGTTATCCCCATTGGAGTCGCTAATTCTGTTACGGGAATAAGTACCCTCGGGCTTTGGGTTGGAAACCCAACAGAGCAAGAACAAACTATAGTAAGAAACACTCATACAACTCAGGTAAAACGCTTAAATAAAAAAATAGTGTGAGAGCGACCGTACCTAGATGTCCTTCGTTTGGGTAGATCCCCCAAGGTTCAGACCCTCTGCAACTCTTGATGTTCTCGAAACCTGGAAATTATTCAATTCGAACATACATAGTAGTATATAGATAAAGGATTTTAATGAAACTAACTTTATATCATATAAGCAAATGAATAGTTATGCATGAAAATAGCATTCATATATGAGTTACAATAATATATTATGCATAAACACAGTTAATCTCGGAAACAAGACAACACTTCTTTCTATTGTAGAAAGCTATAACTAACACGGAGAGAATTCACCTGAGTCTTCTTATTTTGGCTCCAAGCGGAACCATCCTCTAGATCTGTCCAGTCCCAGTCTTCAACAACCTCCTTCCATAACCAATACCATGATATCTCAAGCAAGAGGGAGAATATCAACAATTAAGGAAACAAGGGTTTCCTGAAACTTGGGGAAGTGATTGAAGCACAGGGATACTTCAGACTCAGTCAGAGATAATTTCAGTATAATAACTCTATCTCTTCTCTTCCTTAAGGCCTTCCCATAGAAGTCTATTTATACTCCCAATTAGTTTTTTAGTTGGGAAACAGTTGGGCCACGGGAAATAGGAGGTAATCAACAGGTAAAAATTGTGAACTCCACCCATAATTAAGGGATTTTTTTTTTTAAGTGTTTAAACACATATACACGGGTTGGGTATTGACTAACCTACGTGTACATGCTTTTATATATGGGAAAAGTAGTGTACAGGGAATAAAACATTGTTTTTAAAATATTTGGACCAAGTCTAGAAGGAGGGGTTGCCCTAGGCCATAAACCAAGCATCACAAATACCAAGGGTGGTAAATGGTGCTATAAGAGTCATTATACCATAGGAAGATCTTATCCATAACAAACATAGAACATGTCTTGGATATGATAAGGAGGTTTTCTTTCACATTCTAGATTACTCAAAGCCCATCCAGTTTCAGAGTTTTGGATTTCTTCATGACAGTTCACCTTCAGTTGTTTCAGATTCTCGTCCTCTTCCACAACAACCACAACATATTGTTAAATGCCAACATTGTGTTAGAGTTTTCCACGTGAAAGATCATTGTTTTGATCTTCATCCATGTAAGAATTGTGGTCATTGTACTCATTCTTCACACAGATTATTCAAAAACAAGCATCCTGCAAGAACAAATATTCATCTTGGATGGATCGCTTCTTGGCAATGGGCCTCAACAGCCAAGATTATATTTCAGTCATATGTCAGAATTTCGTCTAGAATATTAAAAGGTCTTGCAATTGAGTTTTCGCCATCTTCTCACCTTGTATCTGGGGGGGGGGGGAAATGATGGTCATCTACAAGCTTCAAAGCCACATCAAGCGAGTCTGAGCCACAACCTTCCATACCAGATTCAGAGTTGTATCCAGATGCAAAGATGCTCTTGAGCATGCCTTCGATCGATGATTAGCCTTAAACTATCTATGCGGGGTTGAGACATCTCTTCAAAGAATTGGGGACACTTCCTCTAGGAGAAGACTTAAGCTTCTTGCCAGTTTTGGAAGAGTTCCAGGAATTACATTAAGCATTCCAGAGTTGGTGGTCATCCTTAAACCATCACAAGTTGCGAGCTCCCTTTTCAAGTTGAGGTTCTCCCTTTTTATGCGGGGTGAGACCTCCCTTTCAAGGTTGAAGGTTTCCCTCTTCAAAACATGAGGAGCACTTCCTCTAGCAGAAGACCTCAACTTCATGCCAGATTTGGAAGAGTTCTAGGAACTACACTAAGCATTCCATTGTTGGTGGTCATCCTTAAATAACCCCCCTTATACCAAAATTTTAGAGAGCACATTCAGTCTAGTGCTACCATGCATTTTTTCACATTTTGTATTACAACTCTCTTCTTGGACTCATACATACCCCTTCAGATTAAGGGGGCGAATGTTGGACACTTAATCCTCTATGGGTTGGTGTGGAATGTGAACAACCACCAGAGTCCAAGAGACCACTTGGGATATGAATCCAAGGGTCACACCATTTACTATAAATGTATATCATGTCACTAATATATTCAATCGAATGCTTATCTTTCAATTTCGATGTTTACATTCCATGTGAGTTTAACATATATATCGATGCATATATGTCAAAAAAAACATGTAGAATGATGAATTTGTGATTAAAAACATAAAAACATGTATTTAACCATATAACATCATTCATATAGTAGTTTTAATCTTGATCAACCATAAGCCCACAAATTACAAGTTCTCATTTATATAGCATGTAAGGGTGCACATATCCAAAATATCATCGAGTGCAATCCATATTTGAACCAAAAATACATCAACAAATAGGCTCTGGATGGCCTCTAGCATGAAAAAAAATCATGTTACAAAAAATACCTACATATCATCAAAATCATTGCCTATCTTGGGATCTTTGTCATTAATATAACCCTTTAAGCATTAACATAAGATAGAAAAAACATAACATGTCAAGTCAAAATTTTGTTTGAGTGATGGATACATTTTTAGTAGGGTCATGATAGAGAAGTTTGACAACAAATTTCACTAACATCAAGGTACATAGAGGAAATAATGCAATCCCCCCAATCCTGAAATATTGAAAAACTAATAAGTTTAATGGATTTTGAGTGAGATCTAAAATTCTACTTTCTCCATATGGAATCTAATGAGATCAAAACCACTCTGAAACATCCTAAGTCATTTCATGGTAATGTTAAAAATTTAAGTAAAAGTTTGAAGATGAAAGATAAGGAGAATGCCACTTTTACTTTAATAATTTAACATCACCATGAATTGTGTGTCAATACTAGGGCCATAGGTTTGAATATTAGGCTACTATTGACCTAATATTAACATACTTTTTCCTTTCTCCCTCCCACTCTTAATAGTCCCACAATTCTCTTCAACCTTTATTTCTCCATCCCACTTGCTTTTTGTCTCTAGGTGGCCAATGTATTGTATAAACAATACCTTATAATACACATATTGCTATACAACATATAAATACCCTTTACCCCCCTATTATATCTTCAATATATTATTTCATTTTTTTTGTCATTTTTTATGCCACAATATGAAGACACATGATATGGTATTTCTTTGTCATTGAAGCCCCCATGAATACATCTAAGTTTTAATAATATATGTCCAAGTGATAAGTCTAAACTATGACAACAATAAGTTTGAGAACCTATATGCATATACATTTGAGAAATGTATAATTTAAGTATTAAGAGAAAGATCACAATAACAAAATCAGTGGCTTTCGGTATCTATTTAGCAACAACAGTTTTTAGTAATTTAGTGCCTCATTTTGCAACTATCAATAAGTCTTCCCTACCATATTTTGTTGATTTTTTTATATTCGCACAATTTTGTTTCATAGCATCTCATTGAAAAAATGTTCTATGAGTTCAAATACCTGAATTGTGTAATCTCAAGGTATTTCTAGCCACTTCTGAAGGAGTCCTATAAGAAAATTTAAAGGGGTTTTTCTCATCTAAATTCTCAAAGGATTTTACCTGTTTTTTTTATACACTTGTAATTTTCATGAGACTAAAGATCCTCAATCTTAGCATCCTAAATTAGGTGCACATATCTATTAACATAAGGCCTACATTTCTTTCAACCTCACCAAGTCTCAATATCCTTTCTAGACCTTGAAGGAAAATTGTTATAATCCTTGGATATAACTAGATTAGTAGATTACAAAATGGATTTGTTAAATCCCATAACAATTAACAAAAGGTAGGCTCTGCACATCTAACGACCTACCATTTACTAACATATGTGTGAAACTTGTTTTCCAAGGAAAAATAAATAGGGCTGACATCATTTCCATCACAAAAACTCAATGTCACTTTGCACTGTAGCTCAACAGACATCAACTTGTAAATTTATGATAGGTCTACACATCTTCATTTGTACAGTCCCCAGGTTTAGTAATTCCTCTCCCCATGGAAAATTTGGTCATGCAACATTGTTCTCATGGCTCTGAGTAAAAACCACTTAAATCCCCAACTTATACAAATATGAGAAATACTTGAAAATGAAGAAAACGCTACAACCCTGAATCCATCACTTGATAAACTTGTTCACTCAACCAACATTAGGTGACTTTGTTGATGATGAAGAGTATTGATTGATACTTTCTCTATTAATAATTACACATATCTTGCCATCAATATTTTTACTAGATTTGACCCTCTAAATAGGCTCTTCAAACCAATCACCCACATCATCGACATTTTTTGAGTGAGTTGGTGTGCAAGGGAGGCTTTGAATGACACAATGTCGCAGGTTCAAAACCCTAGGAGATCCATGCCCATCGCCACCGATGACCATTTGGGGTTGAACTTGCAGCCATGAAGGTACAAAGGATTATTTCAACCTCGATCTTTGCAATGAATTCATAAGCTCCACCATTGGTTGTGATACATGAGCATCCAGCTCAGCAATTTCATTGTATTTTAGTAGAGATAGGGGGTCTTGTGTTTTCAAGGAAGTTGGTTTCCTGAGTATTAAATTAATGTAATTATTAAGGTTTTTAAGTATGTTTATGAGAGATATGAAGAATAGGAATTAATTAGATATTGTGAGGAATATTGTAAATGTTACTGAATGTTGGAGAACATGAGAGATTTAGGCTAGTTAAGATTCCATAAGGATTGAGAGATTTGGAAATCAATTGTAAATATTAGATTAGGAATTGGTTTCATGGTTTGTGGAACTAGAGAGGATCCTTAGGGATTAGTTGAGTCAAAAGTGGACTTAGTTCAAAAGATTAAGGATCTAAACCGAAATGGGTTACAGAACCTTTTGTATAAATGTAAGCCTAAAAGGCATAGAGAGAGTTAGTTAGTGAGAGAGTGAGAATCAGAGTTCAGAGATTAGATAGGGTTTGACTATAAGCCTATGGGCAAGAAAGGAAAAAAGGCCACTGATTATAAAATCATGCCAGAGAGAGAGTTTCATTATGTAAATAATTGTTTATAAAGACAAAGAATTTGATTCCTGAGTTGTGTGGTGTGTATTGATTAATGGAATTATAAATTATGTGTGAATTAGAGTAATTATGCATAGTATATGTATGTAGGTGGAATTAAAGAAGAACGAAGACGTGGAGAATGAAGGATAGGGGTTTGATTGTTTGAATATGATTGAAGGATCAAAGTTGAAGTTAAGATGTGATAGCACTTAAAAGTACATAGAAGTAAGTTTAGGAGGAAGTTACGCTAAAGAACAACCAAAAAACAGAAACCTTGGAGAAAAACTAAACCACAAAAGAAAAGAGAGAGAGAAAAGTGCATAGAGGAGGAGTATAACAATCAGAAGTGATTGAGTAATCTCAGAAAGGATAGATGCATAAAGAATCATATAGGTAAGTCAGATGAATAGACTAGAACATTGCGGAATTGCATAAATACGAAGAAAGGAAAGGAGGAAGAAATGAAGTAACCATGCATAGGAACCATTGGATCAGTCAGATCATCAGATAGGATTGATATAATAGGGTCGACGAAGATCTTATCATGTAAAATAAAGTCAAGAAGTGAAGGGATCAGATTTAGCCACGTGACAGTAGAATAATGGAGCGGTCTACGGAAGCGGTAAGTAGTATCTTGCACAGTTTCAAAATTGTAAATGGTGTAGGTTTTAACCTCGTACATAAATTACCTGCATACAAATTCTAAAACACAGAAAATAAACAATGCGAGCACATAACACTTAAAACACATATACATAGAGATTTTCCCCTGGATCCCAAAACTGAGACTACCAGCTTGATTTTTCATTATATTCCTTTCAATGTTACAATACATATTTATACATTCTGAAGCATCCAATACCATGGACCGAAAACCATCATGTCCAAAACCATGGACCGAAAACCATCGTGTCGAAAACCATGGACCGAAAACCATAGGTAGGTCTGCCCAACCTAATATAGGGTTCAAAAAAAAAATTCTCAGGGTGCTGCCCCAGACCCCATAGAGGGGGGCTACCCGCTCCCCTTAAACCCCCTAGACAGGGGGGGCTGTCGCCTCCCTGTGACCTCCCGCTGCACAATCGGCACAACAAATGGGGGGGATCCACCTCCCCTCTAACCCCCTGGTTCACTATGTAGGTTAGTCGTGGAAAGAATATAACACAACCCAACATTCTCCCACTTGTTTTTTTCTTTCCACAAGGGGCCACAAGAGAGCTTAGTCATTTTTCCAGCCCTGAAATTCCCATTGCTTCTCTACACCAGGAGAACTTCTCAGAGCTCACAGATTTTGTCAATGCATCTGCATTATTCTTCAAAGTGTCCACCTTTACCAGCAACACCTTTTTGTCTTCTATCATATCCCTCACAAAGTGAGAATGAACATCAATGTGCTTTGTCTTTGAATGATAGGAAGGGTTATTTGCCAATAAAATTGCACTTTGGCTATCACAGTCTATCCTTATAGCTCCCTATATTAACCCCATACTTGAACACAATCTCTACAACCAAACTACTTCCTAGCTTGCATGAGTGGCTGCCATGTATTCTACCTCTATAGTTGATAGTGCTACTACAGATTGTTTCTTACTCATCCAACTGAATGCACCTCCAAATAGGTTAAACACATACCCACTTGTAGATCTTCTTTGATCCAAATCTCCAACCCACTCTACATCAACAAAGTCATGGATATACAAAACTCTATCCAATCCTAGTCTTCCTTGGTAGCACAAACCATAATCACCAGTGCCACGCAAATACCTGAAAACCCGCTTCACTACTGTCCAATGCTCCTTCCCTGGTTTTGACATAAACCTGCTCAATACTCCCACTGCATGTGCAATGTCTGGTCTAGTACAGACCATTGCATACATCATGCTACCGACTGCGCTTGCATATGGAACATGGGACATATCCTCTTCCTCTTCTTGTGCCTTGGGACACTGTTCAACAAATAACTTTACACCTACATGAATAGGAACCTTCACTGGTTTACTATCCTGCAATTAAACCTCTGTAATATTGTCTCAACATACTTCCTCTGGTTTAACCAGAGCTTTCTCTTTGTTCGATCTCTTTTAATTTCCATGCCCAAAATATAGTTTGCAGCACCAAGATCTTTCATGTCGAATTTGGAGGACAAATGGATCTTCAAATCCTGGATAATTTCTTTGTCATTTCCAACCAGCGACATATCATCCACATACAAGACCAGATAAATAACACAGTCACCAATTAATTTAAAATACACACAGTGATCTACTTTGCTTCTGGTGAACCCAAGTCCCCGTACAAATGTATCAAATTTTTGATACGACATCCTTGGTGACTATTTTAACCCATACAGAGACTTCTTTAACTTGCATACCAATTCTTTCTTACCCTTCACCACAAAGCCTTCATGTTGCCTCATGTAGATCTCCTCTTCCAGATCCCCATGAAGAAATGTTGTCTTCACATCCATCTATTCTACCTCAAAATCAAAAGCAGCAGTAACAGACAAAAGTAATCTAATAGAAGTTACTTTGGAAACACAAGAAAAAATATCACCAAAATCAATTCCCGGCACCTGGGAATAACCTTTTGCTACCAACCGAGCTTTGTATTGCTCCACCTTTCCTTCTGCATTTGTCTTCTTCTTGAACACCCATTTGTTGTCAATGGGTTTCCTTCTAGCTGACAACTCCACCAGATTCCAAGCCTTAGTTTTGTGCAAAGATGCCATTTCATCAACCATGGCCTCTTTCCAGAGTTTTCCATCCTCTGAATCTACTGCTTCCTTCACAGTTCTGGGATAATCATCAGTAATAAATAAAGAAAAATTTGGAAAGAAAGTAGATGGACTATACCTTTCTAGTTGCCTTCTTTCTCGAACTGATCTTCTTACACCTGGAGTTTGTGGCTCTTCATCTTCTGATTCCTCCTTTGCTGTAGAGTCTGATTCTTCCAACTTTAGCTCAAACTCTATCTTCTCAGGTTCCTTTGGTTGGACTTCATGTTTAATAACATCTTTCACCTCTCTGAACACCACATATTGGCTGTACACAACCTTCCTTGTTGCTGGGTTCCAAAGCTTATAACGCTTTAAACCATCCTTATATCCAATAAAGATGCACTTTTCAGATTTACTATCCAACTTGGTTCGTTTCTCCTTTGGAACATGTACATATGCATCACATCCAAATACCCTCAAATGTGAAAGAGAGGGTTTCTTACCAGTCCATATCTCTTGTGGAGTCTTATCCTCCAATACTAATGAAGGTGATCTGTTGACTAGTTAACATGCTATCTCCACCACCTCTACCTAGAATTCCTGTGTTAACTCGATACCACTTAGCATGTTTCTTGCCCTTTCCATCAATGTCTTGTTCACTCTTTCTGCAACTCCAATTTGTTGAGGTGTATATGGAGTAGTCTTCTGCTGTGCTATACCACATTTCTTACAGAATTCTTTAAATTCCTTACTAAAAAACTCTCCACCGTTATCTATCCTCAGCACCTTTATCTTCTTCTCTGTCTGGTTTTCCACCAGAGCCTTAAATTATTTAAACCTGTCAAAGACTTTAGATTTCTTCTTAAGGAAATATATTCATGTATTCCTTGAGAAGTCATCTATAAATGATACATAGTACATAGACTTACCCAGTGATGGAACCTTCACAGGTCCAAACACATCACTGTGCACAAGCTCTAATATCTGTTTCACCCTCTTACCACCATAGGGGAAACTCACTTGATTTTTCTTCCCATGTACACAACTTTCATAGAAATCAAAATCTAGAGAGCTATTACTCATACCTTCTACCATACCTTTACCATGAAGTATTCAAAGGCTGTTCTCTCCAATATGTCCAAGCCTTTGATGCCACAGCATGGTCTTCTCTCCAGATACCACTAGATTTTCTGCTCCATTTTCAGGAACCACAGAACTATTGCACCCATCAACAACAATGCTACCTTGCAGCTTGTACAGAGTTCCAGTATGAACTCCCCACATCAATACTAGTGCTCCCCGAACCATCTTGCAGGTATCCTTCTCGAACACTCTTTTTACAACTGCATCATCCAGCTTTCTTATAGAAATCCGATTTCTGGCTAATGAAGGAATATGTAGAACACCTGGAAGTGTTCTAACCCTTCCACCTTGCAACTTCAACTTTACTTTTCTACGACCAATGATTCTAGCCTTCCTATCATCCCCTAAGAAGACATCACCACCATCATATTTATCATACTCGCAGAACCACTCTTTATGGGGAGTGAAGTGAAAGGATGCATCTGAGTCAATCAACCATGCCTCATGATCTACATGTGTACTTGAAGAAGTCAAGTACACATCCCCACCTTCATTTGAGGTGGTTTTTGCCTTTGTAGGAGCATCATCAAATCCATTTACTTTGTTAGAAGCTTTAGATTTACAATCCATTTTGTAGTGCCCTTCCTTTCTGCATTTCCAGCACACCACCTTTACAGGTTTTCCTGGAGATTTAGATCTCCCACTCGATGACTTATTTGTGTTTCTGTTCTGGGACCATCCTCATATAGACAAGGCATCACCATTTTGGCTCTCCATATTTTTTTGTCTCATCTCCTCCGTCAACAAGGATGAGACTATTTTATCAAACTATAAGGCAGTTTCATTGCTACTTATTCCAATAACCAGACTATCCCACGAATCTGGTAGAGAACACAACAAACTAATGCATTTATCTTCCTCTGAAATTTTGATATCAATAGACAATAACTGACTTACCACAACATTAAACGCATTCAGATGCTTTGTCACCGAGTCTCCATATTTCATCCTCAGGTTATATAGCTTTTTCCATAGGAATAGTTTATTCACCAAAGACTTAGATTGGTACAAAGTCCCTAACTTGTCCCACAAAGCCTTCGTCGTAGCTTCCCCTGATACATTCAACAATACTAAATCTGAGACACACAATCGTATTGTGCTCTTTGCCTTCCGATCCAACTTATTCTTTTCTTCATTGGACACTCCCGTTGGTTTAGTACCTGGATCTACTGTGATCCATTGATCTTTATCCACCAACAGATCATTCATCTTGAGTTTCCACAACTCAAAACTCTGACCATTAAATTTCTCGATCTCTATCTTTCCATTGCTCGCCATCTTCTTTCACCACCAAAATCATTCCCGCAGATCTCCCACTGAAAAGGGTCTACCACAGGCCCGAGCGAAACCCCTCAGTAACAAAGCTGTCCCCTTGAAGCCAAAAATAGCTCTGATACCAAATGTAGGTTTTAACCCAGTATAGAAATTACTTGCATACGAATTCTAAAACACAAAAAATAAACAATGCGAGTGCATAACATACAAAACACATATACACAAAGATTTTCCTCTGGATCCCAAAACTGGGACTACCAGCTTGATTTTTCATTATACTCCTTTCAATGTTACAATGCAAATTTATACATGCTGAAGCATCCAATACCATGGACCGAAAACCATCGCATCCAAAACTATGGATCGAAAACCATTGCCTCCAAAACCATGGACCAAAAACCATAGGTAGGTCTTCCCAACCTAAGATAGGGTCCAATTTTTTTTTTCCAGGGTGCTGCCCAGACTCTGTAGAGGGGGGCTGCCTGAGGGGTTGACACGTAGCACATCGCTGGGAAAGAAAAATCACTTATCTCAGGTGCTCTCAACCTGTAATGTATCATGCTAGTAATCCTGCGAGATTACATGATCATCGTTGGATTGAGGTAAATGAAATATACAGTGGATATCGGTTGGGCTAGTTGGCGTGTGATATGTCACGATAATCATTGGATCAAATGAGATAGATCGACGATGGTAATTTGGAGTGCCCAAAAGTCAAGTGTTGAAATAAATACGTCAGTTGTGTGACACACGGTTGAGAGTGATTGGTCAGGTTTGTTTTGAATCGGACTGCAAGAAAATCCATGAGTATAATCTGATTAACATGTGATTAAATAGTTTCCACTTAAGCATTTAATTAAGAGCATTAAACCTTGGTGTAAGAAGGTTTTACTAAGAAGGAACATTAAAATCCCTAGGACATAGTGTGACATGCAATTTTGTTTGATAAATGTGGGTAGATGCTGTTTAGGTTGCGTCATTTTTGGTATTAGAGCTGAATAGTGAACTCTACGTGTAAGAATTATTTGAGAAAATTTAGAACATAGTTATGTTTTGAAGGTGTGTATATAGGTGCATGGTGATGAAAGGAAGTAAGAGCAGATCAGATTTTAAATTTGACAAACAATAGGCACACAGAGATAAAGTGTAGCATAATTTGTAGATGCAAAGAAATAGAGAACAATCCATTCGAAGTGCAGATGAATGGGAGAACAAGATCATGCAGATATCTTGAAGGTGAGATGACATGTTTTTGTTTTAATTTGGTTTGAAGATTGTGGTTGTAGAATTTAGTTGTAGATACAATAAGGTATCTCAACAAAAGAAAATAAATAGTAATGAAGAAAGCTGGTAAGAATTTCTGAGTGAAAGAAGAGGTGGACAAAACCTATTTTTTCATTTGTGATTGAAATACAAGAGGACAATTGTGCTCTTAAAAGGTGAAGATGAGTTGAAGCCTAGAAGGAGTAGAGAGAAGTGCTCAAAGAGGTTCAAGAGAATAAAGAACCAAGTGCTTTCCAAAAGACTAAGTACAGAGGAGAGCTTGGTGAGGTGAGTGACAGCAGGGAGGACTTGCTATTATAGAGGCTTTAGTACAGCTCATAGAAATCGAGTGAGGAACTCATGAAGATAGAGAAGGAGATGATTACTGATAGTCATAACAGAGATAATAGAGGTTCTAAGGAAGACCAGAGTAGAAGAAAGGTGGAGAAAGAGGATGCCAAGGCAAATGGAATACAAAGACAATTAAGTGAAGAAGAATATGAGAGGGAGAAGGCTGACATTACAGTTCATCTTGAGATATTGATGAAGATGTTGCAGATAAATAAAGAAGACCAGAGGCATGGTTGTGTCATGAGGAAGAAAGTAAAGTGGAAGAGGTTACAAGAGAAGAGAAATTAGCAGTTGAAAATCCAGTTAGTAGAAGAGATGATGAAGCTTGAAAAGGTAACAAATGATAAATTGAAATCTGAAAAACTCAAAGAAGTTGAGTTGTGAATGGAAGTTTCCATTTGTGAAGCAGAACAAGGTGAAGTCCTCGGTGAAGATGAAGACTAGAGATCTGTGAAAGATCTTATGAACCATTGTGCGAATTCAAGACAACAATAAGTTTACTTTGCTGAGGAAGGAATTATTGATGATTTTCTAAACTATTGGATAAATTCAAATCAGCAAGAGGATGTAAAACCTTGTATTTTTGAATCTAATAATTTTGATGTGATTACAGGTTTTGCAGAAGATGAGAAGTCTTTTGAAGCTATCAAAAGTATGGAAGAGTATCTTTCAGAAGATAAATACTCTAAAGTAAAGAAGGATGGAGAATGTCTCTTGGATGAGAGAAGCATTGGATTATTACAACATAAAGAATTTAGTAATACATTGATGTTTGAAGTTGTTACAACACAGGAACCATTTCTTGTGAAAGAAGGAGATGAGATTCAGTCTGAAGAGCTGATATGTGAAGCAACAGTTGAGACTATTGAACCTTGTAATTTTCAAACTGATAATTTGTGTATAAATGCAGGAATTATAAGTGATGATGAAGTACTTATGAAGTGTTAAAGAGAAATTAAATTGCTGGAATATTTGCTGGAAAACTCAGAGTATGATAATGTGATTGCATAGGAAGGAGTTCACTATAGTGGACAAGAGCAGAAAGACATCATTGAAGCAGATGATGTGGAAGAGGAACCTTCTAATAGTTTCGAGAGTCCTTTAGAGAATTATTTAGAGAGGTTGAATTAGCATACTGATGTGCAGATAGAGGAGAAAAAATCAAAGCAACACACTGAGATATTGTTAGAGAAAGAGAAGGTAATGAGGCCTTAAATTTTTAATTTCTATAATTGTTTTATGATTAAAGGATTTGATGAAAATGAGATAGACATGTTTCAAGTTGAAGAGTCAGTTTTAGAACTGAAGTAGACTTGAAGTTGCCAGGTTGGATATGCTGATGAGGAAAATGAAAAGCATGAAGATATCGTGCTTGAACAAATTAAATTGACTATCCTGATTAGTCAAGGAAGTGAAGGACAATTACTGAGGGTTGTCAAGGAAGAGGAAAGAAAATATGCTGGAATTGATGAACATCATAGTGATGTATTTGAGAGGAATCAAGTAAAAGGGGAATTGGAGGAAAATTTATTTTTTGAAAGTAAATTTATAGATATTGAACAGAGGTTGTTTGGAAAGTCACAAGAGGGTAAGTATGAAAGGGCGGTAGTAGGAATCCGACAAATTCAAGGAGAAGATAAAAAACAACAGTCTGAAGATAAATTAGACATAGATATTGAAAGAATAATGAGATTGATGAAGAAGGAGCCTCAGAAGAAAACAACAGTAAGAGGGCTGAGCAGCATCAAAAGAAAGACAACAACAGACTGTGAAAGCATAGCTAGTGGGGAAAGAAACATAAAGTGTGGGGACCTAAAGAACAACAACAAACAACAACAACAACCAAAGGCAAATTACAGAACAAAGTATGGGATCCAAGAGGACAAAGGTTGGTAGCACATGATCTGTAGAAATTTTGAATAATATGACACATATTCACAGAGATTATCCCGATTATACACTATTGTTGAATACATGCATAATACATAACCTCCTCTACGTTGATCATCAATTTAGCAGCATTAAAAACAATGCAACATCAATCGCACGCACACATTAACACAGTATGTAACCCGGGGAAAGCTTACAGTTGAAAACCCCACACTATATGCATATTAATGATTGAGAACATGTAACAATACATAGTACAATATTCCTCACAAGTATCCAACACTATATCCACCTGTTACACACAATACAACTCAGATCTGATCTCCAAATCTCCCCTGCTGCTTTGCCTACCTCCACTGCACAATCCTGCAAGAGAATGAATTAATCCAAACTTGTTCCAAGTTCTATTTACCTTGGGAAAATCACTCACACTGGAAATCACGTGAGCACAGGCTATATCACTGGGCATATGCAATTCTCATGGGCATACTCAATCCTTTGATTGTGCAAATCCTCATGCATAACTATAGTCACAACTGATAGCAATCTCAACCTCTAACACCTATCTCCACTGAACTATACATGCACTGAGTTAACTGATGTATTCTTCAGTTGAATTATGAGTTAATAATTAGTGAATTAATTAATAACTAATTCACACAACTCATCACTTAGTCTATTGGCCAGTTAGACTAAATACAACTAGTTCAACTAAGTCAAACTGAACACAACTCCATTAACTGCTCATCCAACTCCACAGAACTCAACCACATGAGTTCTAACTAATGTCCTGCATGCAATAGCTCAACTGACCCACAAAGAAAGCGTATTTCCTTCTGACAGCTGCATGTGCCACATCTGTAGCTCAAACTGAAGTGCTCCAAGAGGATAAGATAATGTTTATAGTCTAAATATTATTATGAGACAATAATATTTGACTTTTCTATTTTTGACTAGCAGTCTAAAAATAGACTCTGATCACTCCTGTTGTGATCCAAAAATAGAAGTCCATCTATTTTTCCCAACATGACCAATCATCCATAAACAGCATCCTGCAACTCATAGACATGATCTATATGTCTAAAAATAGACATAGTCTAAAAATAGACTTTGCACCATAATTTTCCTGCGGGCCCACTTAGTGAAGGCAACTCCTTTCCACTAAGCTCCATCATCTTGTTGCATTCTCAACAAGCATTTCTTGTCACACACTTTTCAACACTCCCTCTCAACAAGAAAGGCTTCCTCTCAAACCCGATCCTGTAACTCTGGAATGTTCTGCATGTAACACATCTGCCCGGTCCACTTTGCTCCAACAACACTTGGAACAAAAACACTCCCAACTGACCACTTTGTTGGGCTAGGAACATACTCTGATGTTGAAGCTCTACTTGCTGCTGACAAGTGCTCCCTCTCTGACATCTACGTACTGCAACATCTCCATGCATCTCATACCATTGCACACGTCTCTGTGCCACCTAGCACTGTGCAAAACACTTGTGCCTCTCGCATTGCTGCATCCTGCATGATATGCACTGTCCTGGGATTCCCTGCATTGTCGCTCTCTCTGCCGCCCCATCCGCATCTGTCTCTACCCAATCAGTCAGTTCCTGCTACTACACATTGGGGCTCTCGTAGCAAGGTCTCATCCAAGAGGTTGGGTACCTCAAGGATCCTGCCCCTCCTCCTTGGAACAATCACTCTATATTGCCCCACCTCCTACTTGGAGGTATGGCTGCATGCAATACCTCAGCCCACCTGGCTTGAAGTTTCCCCCTACTGGAGGTCTCTGCATGAGTAGATGTCTCTACTCGATCTCCACTCAGCTTCACTTGTTGTGGCTGCTCCACAACCTCCTGAAGCTGCTGCACCAATTGTGGCTCCTCCACAATCATCTGAGACTTCTTCTGGCTCTGCATGTTGAGAGGTAATATACGCTCCCTCTCAACCACCAAGTCTCCATCAGTTGCCTCACTACTCAAGGCTTTGCATGCATCTTGAACCTCAAGAGCATACAGGTTCTTGACCCGTGAACCAATTTGCTTCACCTGTCTAGTGATGATGTGTCTAAGGAAAACCTTTCCCTCATTGAAGACTACATCATAGCCTCTATCTTCCAACATAGTGATCGACACCAAGTTTCTCTTCAGTCCTGGTACATACTTGACATCGGTCAAGGTAAGGCGAGCTCCATGATCCCTCTGAAAAATAATTGTGCCTACACCTGAGACACTATACTTCTCATCATTACCCATCGTTATGAGTATCTGGAGATCTTTCTCCTCCAAAGTACTGAACAAACTTTTATCACCGGTCATGTGGAAAGAAGCTCCACTGTCAAGAAACCAACCACTTCCCATCATGGATGAAACCATGCATGTGAAGAGTGTGAAATCCAACTCAAACTGTGAAGCAAGTGCCTCACCTTCAGGTCCTTCCCCGGATCCCTTCTTGGACTTCTTCTTTGGGCAATTAGTAGCATAATGGCCCAACTCATGACAACGAAAGAATCACACCTTCGACTTGTCAACCTTCTTCCCATCATTAGAAGAATTGGATTCGGAAAGAGAAACTTTCCGCTTCCCCTTCTCCGACTTACTCGCTAAGGCACAGTTCTCCTCATCATGCATACATGAAGAACTGTCTCTGGTGCACCGTCTAATCTCCTCTTGCACAAGATCCGACCAAAGTCTCTCCCATCCTGGCAATTTCTCCCTTCCATTCACCGAGTCCTGGTAGCTATGCCAACTCTTAGGAAGGCCAAGGAGTGCTAGACTCACCATATCCTCATCCTCAACAGTTACCCCCACACTTCCCAGCTCATCTCGACATTGGGTGAACTTCGTGAGATATTGGGGCATACTGTCTCCATTCTCACACCTAATGTTTCTAAGTTTATCCTTGAGAGCCAACTTCCTCTGGTCACTCTTGCTTTGAAATAGATCTGTCAACATTTTCCACATCAAATATGGAGAAGCCTTTCCACGGAGGCTGGACACAATGTGATCCCTCACGCCCTCCAATAGAATCCTTTGACACTTTGCTGTCTTCTTTTTCCAATCCCCGACTTGAGCAGCATCAATAGGTTTTGGGACATCCGAATCTATGAACTCCTTTAACCCATTATCATCTAACACCACCTCCATCCTGTCCTTCCATGCAATATAGTTCGAGCTGCCCTCAAGGGCATACTCCAATCGCAATCTGTTGAAAGACATTTCAACTTTGACACCAAGAAAACACTGCTGCAAATTCGAATTCCACCAGCTCAAAAAACTCCACCGCTTTTGATCTAAAATTCGTGAGAACAAAGTATTTCTCATACAAAGATTGACTGTATCGACATTCACCGGATATCTCACCTTCCAAAGGAAGGATGAATCCAGAGGCTACCTGGCCCGATCTGTTATGCTCTTAACCTGCAAAAGATACCCAAATACAGAATATGCGAAGAAAGATACCCAGAACATAGAATAGTGAGAGACAACAGCAAATATTTTATTATTCAGAAAGCAATGTTCACTGGCCTCTTTGAGGGGGCAACCTCCAATAGAGCAGAGTTCGATACAAAAATAAGACACGATGCTCCTCGCAGGGAGTCTCTATCCTTTATATATGACTCATACATGCAATACCATGGATCAATACCATGGGTTTTATTAATACCATCTATCTAATACCATGGCCCATTTGCAACTAACTGTGGTCCTGTCATTAATTGCGGGTTAACCACTTACAATTATTAATATGGGCTTTATTGACTCTTTACTATGACTCGATCCCACTACATCAATAAGAGGGTTAGGGTGGGACCCTAACATGCCCTCCCCCTTAAGAATAGCCTTGTCCTCAAGGCTGAAGCTGCGGAAACTGCTGAAGAATAATTGCTGGTTCCCAAGTTGCATCTTCCGGCGAGGTGTCTTTCCACTTGACGAGAACTTCCCGAATCATGCAGCCACGCAGATGCCTTTCTTGTGTGTCTAGGACCTGTTCAGGTTGGAGCCAGATTGACCCTTCCTCGTCCAATTCAGGTAGACTGGTTTGAATTCTGCAATTGTTCCCAATCACTTTCTTGAGGCATGAGACATGGAAAATTGGATGGATTTTTGCAGTATGCGACAAAGCCAGCTTGTAGGCGACTTCTCCAATGCACTGAAGTACTTGATATGGTCCGTAGAATTTTGGAGATAGTTTTTGACAACCCTTGTCTTTGAGTGATGTTTTCTTATATGGTTGCAACCTCAAAAAGACCTGATCCCCTTCTTGAAATTGGCGCTCTGAGCGATGCTGGTCTACCTATTGCTTCATGCGGTTTTGAGCTTAATGAAGATTCTCTCTAAGATGGGTGAGCATGGTTGCGCGGTTTTGTAGTAGTTGATCCACTGCTTGTACCTTTGAGCCCCCTTTGATATAAGAAGTAGGGGAAGGAGGGAGTTGACCATATACTGCTTCATAGGGAGTCATTTTGGTGGTGGCATGATAGTTGGTGTTATACCACCATTCAGCCAGAGGTAACCATTGTACCCAAAGATGTTGTTTTTCAGAAGTGAAACACCTAAGGTAGGTTTCCAGACATTTGTTGATAGCTTCCGTTTGACCATCCATTTGTGGATGATAAGAAGTACTGAGTTTTAGCTGGGTGCCTTGTAGCCTGAAGAGTTCCTGCTAAAAATTACTGGTGAAGATCGGGTCGCGATCGGACACAATAGAAGTGGGCATTCCATGTAATTTTAAGATGTGATCCATGAAAGATTGAGTGACCAAAGTCGGTGTAAACGGGTGGGGTAGGGCGAAGAAATGAGCATACTTTGAAAGTCTGTCCACAACCACCATGATGACTGACTTGTTTCCTAACTTTGGAAGACCTGTAATGAAATCCATAGAAACCTCCGTCCATATTGCTGCCGAGATGGGCAACGGTTGTAATGTGCCTGGTGCTTTGACAGTCTCCCCTTTGTGGCGTTGACAGACATCGCATTCTACTACAAAAGTGAGGATGTCCTTTTTCATGCCTGTCCAAAAAAATGATCTTCTGGTGCGAGCATACGTCTTCTGAAACCCTGAATGTCCTGCAATGGGGGATGAGTGCAATTCTGCCAAAATACGACCCTGTCCCTCTAGCGAAGAATCTCATCCTGCCACGAGTAGCCCTTGGTGGAATTTGGATCTGCCTGCAATTGAGAAATGAGTTGGGAGAGCCCTAGATGTGAAAACCATTCCTTGCGAGCTTCTTCGATCCATTCTGGAATGGGAAGGGAAATTGCTAGCAGGGTACTTCCCTCCTCAAATTGCCGAGATAATGCATCTGCTACACTATTTTCTTGCCCTTTCTTGTAAATGATCTCATAATCATATCCCAGCATTTTGGTGAGCCATTTATTTTGTTGTGGGGAGGATAGGCGTTGCTCCAAAAAATAATTAAGACTGTGATGGTCTGTGCGGATTTGGAAACGTCGCCCCAATAAGTAAGGTCGCTAGGTCTCTACTGCATGTAAAATGGCCATCATTTCCTTCTCATAGGTAGATTGGCCTAGATTCTTCCCACTTAGTTGTTGGCTTGTGAAGGCCAAAGGTCGCCCTTCCTGCATTAAGACCGCCCCAATACCCGTACCCGAAGCATCACATTCAATGACAAAAGATTTGGTGAAGTCAGGTACTGCTAAGACTGGAGTGGAACACATGGAATTTTTTAGAGCTGTAAATGCCTATTGTGCGTCCTCATTCCAGAAGAATGAATTTTTCTTCGAGTGAGGGGCTTCGCTATGCGACCATAATTGCGGACAAATTTACAATAATAGCCTGTGAGACCCAAAAATCCTCTCAAGCTCTTCAAGGTCTTAGGTTGAGGCCAATCCTACATTGCCTGGATCTTTTTGGGGTCCACCTTGACACCTTCACGCCCCACAATGTGGCCCAAATACTCAACTTCTTCCATGCCAAATGAACACTTGGACATCTTGACAAATAATTTATGCTTGCGGAGCAGTTGCAAGAGTAGATCTACATGCTGAAGATGTGCGGTCCAAGTGCAAGTATAGATGAGGATGTCATTGAAGAAGACAAGGACAAATTTCCTAAGTTATGGTTTGAGAAGGTGGTTCATAAAGCTCTGAAAAGTAGAGGGGTCATTACAAAGACCGAATGGCATGACCATGAACTCATAATGGCCTTCATGAGTTCTGAAAGCAGTCTTTGGAATGTCGCCTTCCTTCATGCGAATTTGGTGGTAGCCCGAGCGAAGATCCAGCTTAGTGAAGAATTGAGCCCCATTGAGTTCATCCAGCATATCGTCAACCACCGGGATGGGAAATTTATCTTTGACTGTCAACTTATTGAGGGCCCTGAAGTCTGGACACATCCACCACTCCCCATCTTTCTTGAGCACCATGACCACTGGTGATGAATAAGGACTAATGCTAGGACGAATGACACCTGCTTCCAAAAGTTCCTTGATTATTTTTTCTATTTCATTCTTTTGGGTGAACAGATATCTATATGGGCACACATTTGCGGGTTGGGCCCCTGGAACCAAGGTGATGCTATGATCATGTTCCCCTCTCGAGGGTGGAAGCTCATGAGGCTTGTCAAAGACCGACAGATGGTTATTTAAAATCTGTTGCATCTCAGGATGAATCGGCAGAGACTTGGTTTCGACTACCTGGATGGCATTAAATTGAGCTATAACTCCATGATGGCCCTTTTTTAGCAATTTTTCCATCCTATGCGAGTTGATGATAGAGGGAGCTCCCGCCTGGAGTCCACGGAGGGTATGTGTGGAGTTGTTCTGCTTAAAACTCATATATAACTCCTGGAAATCCATTGTGATTGGCCCAAGAGTGCGAAGCCATTTAGCACCGAGGACAATGTCGCACCCTCCCATGTGTATGGCAAACATGTGGGTCTTCAACTGATAATCCCCCATTTGAAGTTTGACATTTTCACAACAGCCTTCACATTTCATTGTGTCCCCACCCGCAATTTGGACTTGGAAGTTAGAAACTGCTCATACAAAATAATGCACTGCTTTCGTGACTTTTTGATGGATGAAATTATGTGTACTTCCACTATCAATCAAGACTACTACTGGGTGATGTTTAATAAAACCTCTGATTTTGAGAGTTTGAGGTGAAGAAATCCCTGCCAAAGCATGTAGCGAAATAACTGGTTCGTCAGGGACATTGTCCTTTTGGCTGTCCTCTTCTACCGCCTCATGTTCCTCCAGTGGTGGATCTTCCTCCGATGAGCTGTAATCAGTGGCATCAATTTGAAAACATTTGGGATCCTTGCATTTATGACCTGGGGAGCATTTTTCATCACAGTAGTAACATAATCCTTGCTTTCTTCTTTTGGCCATTTCTACAGGTGACACCTTTTGAACCTTAAGTGTTTGAGTTGTGCTGTGAGCCTGTGGGGGGCGACCCTTAGTGGTGAAATTTGGGCGACTGTACTAGGCTACTAACGCACATTCCATGTTACGAGCTACCTTACAAGCCTCCGTCCATGTGGGAGGGTGGTGCAGTAAGACGTGGGATTTTATGGCTTCTTTAAGACCACTGATAAAACATTCCGTGTAGAACACATCTGAGAGACCCCTAGTGTGGAAGGCTAAGGCTTCAAAGGCTGTAATATATTCATCCACTGTGCCAGTCTATCGGAGCTTAGTAAGACGACCCAAAAAAGAAGATTCCTGGTCAAAGCATTCTGTAAGAGCTTTTTTGAAGGAGTTCCAAGTCCTAAAAGGTCCATTGCAACGTTGATGCCATTCCCACCATTGCCACCTTTCATTGTCCAAGTACATGCTCCCCACCATAAGCTCAGTCTCATTATCTAAGATGTTATTCAGATTGAAATACTGCTCCATTTGTGCTATCCATGCTGTCGGGTGAGAACCATCAAATTTATGCATATCCAACTTGGGAGGTCGCAGACGGGATTGTTGGTGGGGGCCCCCGAGGTGAAGAGAGTGGCTAGACTCACCCTCACTGTGTCCATTGCCAATATACGCCTCCTCATGGGCTTCCTCCTTGCCCGTCGGAATTATGCTCAGGATCATGCTATTTAGTCGGTCAAGCTGAATTTGGAGGGATTGCAAGGATTCTTCAAGTTTGTCCATCCTTTCATTGGCCATAGCTTGAGCTCTAGTTTCTACCATGCACCGACCTGATGTTCTTGAAAATTGGGACCACCCAATTTTTTTTTTCACTAAGAATTGAATGGTACCACCGTGCTCAGCTCGTCGTCCTGATTCTGATGGGCTAGATCACCAATAAGCGCCCCGGGAGATCTCAGACTCCCACAGCTACTCAGATCAGGTGGATCTGAGAGATCTAAATGGCGAATCAGATAGCTCTGAGCGATGGAACAGATTGTTGCTGCGGATCTGATGGATCTAATAGATCAGAATGGTTGGTCTGCTAACTCGGAACTGCGGGACTGATGTCTACTACTGCTACACCCCTTTGCGCGCTGATCTGGCAGAGATGATGCATGATCCCCAGATAGAAAAGGGAACTATGGTCTCGAGGAGTGTCAGGTGCTACAGATCGCAATATACATAAGGGTATGACAGTAGTACTCTGCCCAATGTTTCAGGGCTCTAACTAAGGAGGATCAACCGTACCCTTAGTCGTACAACCTGACTACCTTATCGTATGGGTGAGTAATCTCTCCGAGTGCTATTCTCAGTGTACTGTAGCAGCAAGACGGCCGACGGTTTATCTATGGCGAGGTTGCAGAGGAGCTAAGGGGCTTTCGATATACCCAGAAGGTACTTGGAAGATAGTCCGTACGTGGTTCTATCTAATGCGCTACTACTCGAAGGGGTACCCACAGGGGTTACAAGGGAGTCCAACAAGCATGACCACCTCTTGTATTTCCTGCGTGCATGCCTCCCCAAATCTGCAGGTTTATGTGCTCAACGACAGATCCCGTGGTTTAAAGACGCTGGAACACATCTCTAGCCAAACAAATTTTTTTGCTAAGAAATGGAGATCCCATTGGCCCTGGAAAGTGCTCTGATACCACTTGTTATGCTCTTAACCTGTAAAAGATACCCAAATATAGAATATGCGAAGAAAGATACCCAAAACATAGAATAGTGAGAGACAACAACAAATATTTTATTATTCAGAAATCAATGTTCACTGGCCTCTTCAAGGGGGCAACCTCTAATAGAGCAGAGCTCGATACAAAAATAGGACACGATGCTCCTCGCAGGGAGTCTCTATCCTTTATATATGACTCATACATGCAATACCTAGGATCAATACCATGGGTTTTATTAATACCATCTATCTAATACCATGGCCCATTTGCAACTAACTGTGGTCTCGTCATTAATTGCGGGTTAACCACTTACAATTATTAATATGGGCTTTATTGACTCTTTACTATGACTCGATCCCACTACATAAATAAGGAGGTTAGGGTGGGACCCTAACACGATCACGGACTCTACATAAGAAATAAAATGTAAACACTTTCTGAATAATAGATTTGATGATCAATACAACACTGATATCATGTAGAACCTCTTCTACAAATCGGCTCCCTCTGATACTATGTAGAAATTTTGAATAATATGACACGTATTCACAGAGATTATCCTGATTATACACTATTGCGGAATACATGCATAATACATAACCTCCTCTACGTTGATCATCAATTTAGCAGCATTAAAAACAATGAAACATCAATCACATGCACACATTAACACAGTGTGTAACCCAGGGAAAGCTTACAGCTGAAAACCCCACACTATCTGTATATTAATGATTGAGAACATGTAACATTACATAGTACAATACTCCTCACAAGTATCCAGCACTATCTCCACCTGTTACACACAATACAGCTCAGACCTGATCTCCAAATCTCCCCCGCTGCTTTGCCTGCCTCCACTGCATAATCCTGCAAGAGAATGAATTATTCCAAACTCGTTCTAAGTTCTATTTACCTTGGGAAAATCACTCACACTGGAAATCGCATGAGCACAGGCTATATCACTAGGCATATGCAATTCTCATGGGCATACTCAATCCTTTGATTGTGCAGATCCTGATGCACAACTATAGTCACAACTAATAGCAATCTCAACCTCTAACACCTGTCTCCACTGAACTGTACATGCACTGAGTTAAATGATGTATTCTTTAGTTGCATTATGAGTTAATAATTAGTGAATTAATTAATAACTAATTCACACAACTCATCACTTAGTCTATTGGCCAGTTAGACTAAATACAACTAGTTCAACTAAGTCAAACTGAACACAACTCCATTAACTGCTCATCCAACTCCACATAACTCAACCACATGAGTTCTAACTGATGTCCTGCATGAAATAGCTCAACTAACCCACAAAGAAAGCATATTTCCTTCTGACAGCTACATGTGCCACATTTGTAGCTCAAACTGAAGTGCTCCAAGAGGATAAGATAATGTTTATAGTCTAAATATTATTATGAGACAATAATATTTGACTTTTCTATTTTTGACTAGTAGTCTAAAAATAGACTCTGATCACTCCTATTGTGATCCAAAAATAGAAGTCCATCTATTTTTTCCAACATGACCAATCATCCATAAACAACATCTTGCAACTCATAGACATGATCTATATGTCTAAAAATAGACATAGTCTAAAAATAGACTTTGCGCCATAATTTGCCTACGGGCCCACTTAGTGAAGGCGACTCCTTTCCACTAAGCTCCATCATCTTGTTGCATTCTCAACAAGCATTTCTTGTTGCACACTTTTCAACATGATCTAGAGATCATGATTATTTTAACCTTGTGATTCTAATGCAGGAGCATCCAGCTTAGCAATTTCATTGTATTTTAGTAGACATAGGGGGGCTTGTGTTTTCAAGGAAGTTGGTTTCCTGAGTATTAAATTAATGTAATTATTAAGGTTTTTAAGTAAGTTTATGAGAGATATGAAGAATAGGAATTAATTAGATATTTTAAGGAATATTGTAAATGTTCCCGAATGTTGGAGAACATGACAGATTTAGGCTAGTTAAGATTCCATAAGGATTGATAGATTTGGAAATCAATTGTAAATCTTAGATTAGGAATTGGTTTCATGGTTTGTGGAACTAGAGAGGATCTTTAGGGATTAGTTGAGTCAAATGTGGACTTAGTTCAAAATATTAAGGATCTGAACTGAAATGGGTTATAGAACCTTTTATATAAATGTAAGCCTAAAAGGCATAGAGAGAGTTAGTTAGTGAGAGAATGAGAATCAAAGTTCAGAGATTAGATAGGGTTTGATTGTAAGCCTACAGGTAGGAAAGGAAAAAAGGCAACTGATTAGAAAATCAGGCCACAGAGAGAGTTTCATTATGTAAATAATTGTTTATAAAGACAAAGAATTTGATTCCTGAGTTGTGTGGTGTGTATTGATTAATGGAATTATAAATTGTGTGTGAATTAGAGTAATTCTGCATAGTATATGTATGCAGGTGGAATTAAAGTAGAACACAGAGGTGAAGAATGAAGGATAGTGGTCTAATCATTTGAATCTGATTGAAGGATCAAAGTTGAAGTTCAGATGTGATAGTGCTTAAAAGTACGTAGAAGTAAGTTCAGGAGGAAGTTGTGCTAAAGAACAGCAAAAGACAAAAAACCCTGGAGAAAACCAAAACCATAGAAGAAAAGAGAGAGAGAATAGTGCACAGAGGAGGAGTATAGCAATCAAAAGTGATTGAATAATTTGAGAAAGGATAGATGCAGAAAGAATCGTATAGGCAAGTTGGATGAATAGACCAAAACACTTAGGAATTTTATAAATACGAAGAAAAGAAAGGAGGAAGAAATGAAGTAACCATGCACAGGAACTGTTGGATCAATCAAACCAATGGACAAGATTGATAGAATAGGGTCGATGGAGATCTTATTGTGCAAAATAAAGTCAAGAAGTGAAGGGATCAGATTTAGCCACGTGACAATAGTATAATAGAGAGGTCTACTGAAGTGGTAAGTAGTATCTCGTGCAGTCTCAAAATGGTAAACGATGTTTTAAAAATTCACCTAATTAACCTGAGGGGTTGACACGTAGAACATCAGTGGGGAAGAAAAACCGCTTATCTCGGGCGCTCTCAACCTATTATGTATCGTGCTAGTAATCACACGAGATTACATGATTATTGTTGGATTGAGGTAAATGAAATATATGGTGGAGATCAGCCGAGCTAGTTGGTGCGTGATACGTTGTGATAGCCATTGGATCAGACGAGACAAATTAATGATGGTAATTTGGAGCACCCAAAAGTCAGGCGTTGAAATAAATATGTCAATTGTGTGACACATGGTTGATGATGATTGGTCAGGCTTTTTGTGGGTTGAACGGTAAGAAAATCCACGAGTATAATCTGATTAATGTGTAATTAAATAGGTTTTGCTTAAGCATTTAATTAATAGCATTAAACCTTGGTGTAAGAAAGTTTTAATAAGCAGGAATATTAAAATCGTTGGGACATAGTGTGACATGCAATTTTATTTGCATAATGTGGATAGAAGCGGTTTAGGGTGCATCATTTTTGGTATTAGAGCTGAGTAAGGAAACTCTGTGTGTAATAATTATTTGAGAAAATTTAGAACAAAGTTATGTTTTGAAGGTGTGTATATAGGTGAATGGTGATGAAAGAAAGCAAGATGAGATTAGATTTTAAATTTGACAAATAGTAGGTACACAGAGATAAAGTGTAGCAAAATTTGAAGATGCAAAGAAATAGAGAACAATCCATTCGAAGTGCAGATGAATGGGAGAACACGATCATGCAGAGATCTTGAAGGTGAGATTATATGTTTTTGTTTTAATTTGGTTTGAAGATTGTGGTTGTAGAATTCAAGTTGTAGATAAAGGAAGGTATCTTATCAAAAGAAAAGAAGTAGTAATGAAGAAAGCTGATAAGAATTTCTGAGTGAAAGAAGAGGTGGCCAAAACCTATTTTCTCATTTGTGATTGAAATACAAGAGGATAGTTGTGTTATTAAAAGGTGTAAATGAGTTGAAGCCTAGGAGCAGAGAGAAGTGCTCAAAGAGGTTCGAGAGAATAAAGAACCAAGTGCTTGCCAAAAGACCAAGTACAGAGGAGAGCTTGGTGAGGTAAGTGACAACGGGGTGAGTTGTTGTTACAGAGGCTTTAGTACAGCTCATAGAAATTGAGTTAGGAACTCATGAAGATAGAGAAAGAGATGACTACTGATAGTCATAATAGAGATAACCGAGGTTCTAAGGAAGACTAGAGTAGAAGAAAGGTGGAGAAAGAGGATTCCAAGGCAAATGGCATACAAAGACAATTAAGTGAAGAAGAATATGAGAGGGAGAAGGTTGACATTGCAGTTCATATTGAGCTATTGATGAAGATGTTGCAGATAAATAAAGAAGACCAGAGGCATGGTTGTGTCATGAGGAAGAAAGTAAAGTGGAAGAGGCTACAAGAGAAGAGAAATCAGCAGGTGAATATGCAGTTATCAGAAGAGATGATGAAGCTTGAAAAGGTAACAAATGATAAATTGAAATCTGAAAAACTCATAGAAGCTGAGTTGAGAATGGAAGTTTCCATTTGTGAAGTAGAACAAGGTGAAGTCTTGGGTGAAGATGAAGATTGGAGATTTGTGCAAGATCTTATGAACCATTGTGCGAATTCAAGACAATAAGAAGTTTACTTTGTTGAGGAAGGAATTATTGATGATTTTATGAACTGTTGGACAAATTCGGATCAGCAGGGGGATGTAAAACCTTGTATTTTTGAATCTAATAATTTTGATGTTATTACAGGTTTTGCAAAATATGTTCAGTCTTTGAAGCTATCAAAAGTATGGACGAGTATCTTTTAGAAGATAAATACTCTGAAGTAAAGAAAGATGGAGAATGTCTCCTGAATGAGAGAAGCAATGAATTATTACAGAAGAAATAATTTAGTAATACATTGATGTTTGAAGCTGTTACAACACATGAACCATTTCTTGTGAAAGAAGGAGATGAGATTCAGTTTGAAGAGCTCATATGTGAAGCAATAGTTGAGACTGTTGAACCTTGTAATTTTCGAACTGATAATTTGTGTATAAATGCAAGAATTATAAGTGATGATGAAGTAATTATGAAGTGTCAAAGAGAAATTAAATTACTAGAATATTTGCTGGAAACTCAGAGTATGACAGTGTGGTTGCAGAGGAAGGAGTTCACTATAGTGGCCAAGAGCAGAGAGACATCATTGAAGCAGATGATGTGGAAGAGGAACTTGTTGACAGTTTCGAGAGTCCTTTAGCGAATTCTTTAGAGAGGTTGAATTATCATACTGATATGATGTTAGAGGAGAAAAAATCAGAGCAGCATACTGAGATGTTGCTAGAGAAAGAGAAGTTAATGAAGCCTTATATTTTTAATTCTGATAATTGTTTTATGATTACAGGATTTGATGAAAATGAGACAGAAATGTTGCAAGTTGAAGAGTCGTTTGAGAACTAAAGAAGACTAGAAGTTTCCAGGTCAGACATGCTGATGAGGAAAATGAAAAGCATGAAGATACTGTGCTTGAATAAATTAAATTGACTATCCGAATTAGTCAATGAAGTGAAGGAAAATTAATGAGGGTTGTCAAGGAAGAGGAAGGAAAATATGCTGGAATTGATGAACATCATAGTGATGTATTTTAGAGGAATCAAGTACAAGGGGAATTGGAGGACAATTTATCTTTTGAAAGTAAATTTACAGATATTCCACAAAGGTTGTTTGGAAGGTCACACAAGGGTAAGGATGAAAGGGTGGTATTAGGTATCCGACAACTTCAACGAGGAGATAAAAAAAAACAACATTCTGAAGATAAATTGGACATAGAGATTGAAAGAATAATAAGATTGATGAAGAAGGAGCCTCAGAAGAAAAAAATAGTAAGAGGGCCAAGCAACAGCAAGAGAAAGACAACAACAGACTGTGACAACATAGCTAGTGCGGCAAAGCAACATAAAGTGTGGGGACCTGGATAACAACAACAAACAATAGCAACAACCAAAGACAAATTACAGAACAAAGTATGGGATCCAGGAGGAAAAAGATTAGTAGCACATGATCTAGAGATCATGATTATTTTAACCTTGGGATTTTGATGTAAGAGCATCCAACTCAGCAATTTCATTGTATTTTAGTAGACATGGGGGGTCTTGTGTTTTCAAGGAAGTTGGTTTGTTGAGTATTAAATTAATGTAATTATTAAGGTTTTTAAATATGTTTATGAGAGATATGAAGAATAGGATTAATTATATATTGTGAGGAATATTGTAAATGTTCCCGAATGTTGGAGAACATAAGATATTTAGGCTAGTTAAGATTCCATAAGGATTGAGAGATTTCGAAATCAATTGTAAATATTAGATTAGGAATTGGTTTCATGGTTTGTGGAACTAGAGAGGATCATTAGGGATTAGTTGAGTCAAAAGTGGACTTAGTTCAAAAGATTAAAGATCTTAATCGAAATAGGTTACAGAACCTTTTGTATAAAAGTAAGCCTAAAAGGCATAGAGAGAGTTAGTTAGTGAGAGAGTGAGAATCAGAGTTCAGAGATTAGATAGGGTTTGACTATACCCCTATGGGTAGGAAAGGAAAAAAGGCCACCGAGTAGAAAATTAGGCGAGAGAGAGAGTTTCATTATGTAAATAATTGTTTATAAACACAAAGAATTCAATTCTTGAGTTGTGTGGTGTGTATTGGTTAATGGAGTTATAAATTGTGTGTGAATTAGAGTAATTATGCATAGTATATGTATGCATGTGGAATTAAAGAAGAACGCAGAGGTGGAGACTGTAGGATAGTGTTCTGATCATTTGAATTTGAAAGATCAAAGTTGAAGTTCAAATGTGATAGTGCTTAAAAGTATGTAGAAATAAGTTCAGGAGGAAGTTGCACTGAAGAACAACCAAAGACCAAAAACCCTAGAGAAAACCTAAACCACAGAAGAACAGAGAGAGAGAAATATTCATAGAGGAGGAGTACAATAATTAGAAGTGATTGAATAATCTCAGAAAGGATATAGGCATAAAGAATCATATAGGCAAGTCGGATGAATTGACCAGAACACAGAGGAATTGCATAAAGACAAAGAAAGGAAAGGAGGAAGAAATGAAGTAACCATGCACAGGAACCGTTGGATCAGTCAGATCAATGGACAAGATTGATAGAATAGGGTCGGCAGAGATATTATTGTGCAAATTAAAGTCACAAGTGAAGGGATCAGATTTAGCCACGTGACAATAGAATAATGGAGTGGTCTATGGAAGCGATAAGTAGTATCTTGCGCGATCTCAAAATGGTAAACAATATTTTACAAATTCACGTGATTAACTTGAGGGGTTGACATGTAGCACATCGGTGGGGAAGAAAAACCACTTATCTCGGGCGCTGTCAACCTGTTATGTATCGTGCTAGTAATTGCACGAGATTACATGATCATCGTTGGATTGAGGTAAATGAAATATATGGTGGAAATCGGCTAGGCTAGTTGGCGCATGATACATCGTGATAGCCATTGTACTAGACGAGATAGATCTACGATGGTAATTTGGAGCACCCAAAAGACAAGTGTTGAAATAAATACGTCAGTTGTGTGACACGCGGTTGATGATGATTGGTCAGGTTTGTTGTGGAGCAGAAGGTAAGAAAATCCACGAGTATAATTTGATTAACGTGTGATTAAATAGTTTCTACTTAAGCATTTAATTAATACAACTTTGGTTTAAGAAGGTTTTACTAAGCAGGAATATTAAAATCCATGGGACAAGTTGTGACATGCAATTTCATTTGCATAATGTGGGTAGATGCGGTTTAGGTTCCATCATTTTTGGTATCAAAGCTGAATAAGGAAACTCTACGTGTAAGAATTCTTTGATAAAATTTATAACAAAGTTATGTTTTGAAGGTGTGTATATAGGTGAATGGTGATGAAAGGAAGCAAGAGGAGATCAGATTTTAAATTTGACAAACAATAAGCACACAGAGATAAAGTGTACCAGAATTTGCAGATGCAAAGAAATGGAGAACAATCCATTCGAAGTGCAGATGAATGGGAGAACAAGATCATGCAGAGATCTTGAAGGTCAGTTGATATGTTTTTGTTTTAATTTGGTTTGAAGATTGTGGTTGCAGAATTCAAGTTGTAGATAAAATAAGGTATCTCAGCAAAAGAAAAGAAGCAGTAATGAAGAAATCTGGTAAGAATTTTTGAGTGGAAGAAGAGGTGGCCAAAACCTATAATTTCATTTGTGATTGAAATAAAAGAGGATAGTTGTGTTCTTAAAAGGTGTAGATGAGTTGAAGCCTAGAAGGAGCAGAGAGAAGTGATCAAAGAGGTTCGAGAGAATAGAGAACCAAGTTCTTTCCTAAAGACCATGTACAGAGGAGAGTTTGGTGAGGTAAGTGACAACAGGGAGGACTTACTGTTACATAGGCTTTAGTATAGCTCATAGAAAGTGAGTGAGGAACTCATGAAGATAGAGAAGGAGATGAATACTGATAGTCATAACAAAGATAACAAAGGTTATAAGGAAGACCAAAGTAGAAGAAAGGTGGAGAAAGAGGATGCTAAGGCAAATGGCATACATAGACAATTAAGTGAAGAAGAATATGAGAGGGAGAAGGTTGCGATTCCAGTTCATCTTGAGATGCTGATGAAGATGCTGTAGATAAATAAAGAAGACCAGAGGCATGGTTGTGTCATGAGGAAGAAAGTAAATTGGTAAAGGCTATAAGAAAGAGAAATCAATAGGTGAATATGAAGTTAGCAGAAGAGCTGATGAATCTTGAAAAGGTAACGTATGATAAATTGAAATCTAAAAAACTCAGAGAAGCTAAGTTGAGAATGGAAGTTTCCATTTGTGAAGTAGAATAAGGTGAAGTCCTGGGTGAAGATGAAGAATAGAGATCTATGAAAGATCTTATGAACCATTTTGCGAATTCAAGACAACAAGAAGTTTACTTTGCTGAGGAAGGAATTATTGATGATTTTCTGAACCGTTGGACAAATTCGGATCAATAGGAGGATGTAAAACCTTGTATTTTTGAATCTAATAATTTTGTTGTGATTACATGTTTTGTAGAAGATGAACAGTCTTTTGAAGTTGTCAAAAGTATGGAAGAGTATATTTTAGAAGATAAATACTCTAAAGTAAATAAGGATGGAGAATGTATCTTGAATGAGAGAAGCAGTGAATTATTACATCAGAAAGAATTTAGTAATACATTGATATTTGGAGCTGTTACAACACAGGAACCATTTCTTGTGAAAGAAGGAGATGAGATTCAGTGTGAAGAGATGATATGTGAAGCAACAGTTGAGACTGTTGAACCTTGTAATTTTCAAAATGATAATTTGTGTATAAATGCAGGAATTATAAGTGATGATGAAGTACTTATGAAGTGTCAAAGAGAAATTAAATTGTTGGAATATTTGTTGGAAAACTTAGAGTATGGCAGTGTGATTGCGGAGGAAGGAGTTCACTATAGTGGACAAGAGTAGAAAGACATCATTGAAGCAGATGATGTGGAAGAGGAAATCACTGACAGTTTTGAGAGTCCTTTAGAGAATTCTTTAGAGAAGTTGAATTAGCATACTGATGTGATGATAGAGGAGAAAAAAAATCAAAGCAACATACTGAGATGTTGCTAGAGAAAGAGAAGGTAATGAGGCCTTATATTTTTAATTCTGATAATTCTTTTATGATTACAGGATTTGATGAAAATGAGACATACATGTTTCAGGTTGAAGAGTCAGTTTTGAACTGAAGAAGATTGGAAGTTGCCAGGTCAGACATGCTGATGAGGAAAATGAAAATCATGAAGATACCGTGCTTGAAGAAATTAAATTGACTGTTCGAATTAGTCAAGGAGGTGCTGAGGGTTGTCAAGGAAGAGGAAGGAAAATATGCTAGAATTGATGAACATCATAGTGATGTACTTGAGAGGAATCAAGTACAAGGGGAATTGGAGGACAATTTATTTTTTGAAAGTAAATTTACAGATATTGAATAGAGGTTGTTTGGAAAGTCACAAGAGGGTAAGGAGGAAAGGGCAGTAGTAGGAATCCGACAACTTTAAAGAGAAGATAAAAAATAGCAGTATGAAGATAAATTGGACATAGAGATTAAAAGAATAATAATATTGATGAAGAAGGAGCCTCAGAAGAAAACAACATTAAGAGGGCCAAGCAGGAGCAAGAGAAAGACAACAACAGACTGTGAAAGCATAGCTAGTGGGGCAAAGCAACATAAAGTGTGGGGACCTGGAGAACAACAACAAACAATATAAGCAACCAAAGACAAATTACAAAACAAAGTATGGGATCCAGGAGGACAAATTTTGGTAGCACATGATCTGGAGATCATGATTATTTTAACCTTGGGATTCCGATGCAGGAGCATCCAGCTCAACAATTTCATTGTATTTTAGTAGACATAAGGGGTCTTGTGTTTTCAAGGAAGTTGGTTTCTTGAGTATAAATTAATGTAATTATTAAGGTTTTTAAGTAAATTTATGAGATATTTGAAGAATATGAAGTAATTAGATATTGTGAGGAATATTGTAAATGTTCCCGAATGTCGGAGAACATGAGAGATTTAGGCTAGTTAAGATTCCATAAGGATTGAGAGATTTGGAAATCAATTGTAAAACTTAGATTAGAAATCGGTTTCATGGTTTGTAGAACTAGAGAGAATCCTTAGGGATTAGTTGAGTCAAAAGTGGAATTAGTTCAAAAGATTAAGGTTCTTAATCAGAATGGGTTATAGATCCTTTTGTATAAATGTAAGCCTAAAAGGCATAGAGAGAGTTAGTTAGTGAGAGAGTCAGAATCAATGTTGAGAGATTAGATAGGGTTTGACTGTAAGCCTATGGGAAGGAAAGGAAAAAAGGCCACTGATTAGAAAATCAGGCCAGAGAGAGAGTTTCATTATGTAAATAATTGTTTATAAAGACAATGAATTTGATTCCTGAGTTATGTGGTGTATATTGATTAATGGAATTATAAATTGTGTGTGAATTAGAGTAATTCTGCATAGTATATGTATGCAGGTGGAATTAAAGTAGAACGCAGATGTGGAGAATGAAGGATAGTGGTCTGATCGTTTGAATATGATTGAAGGATCAAAGTTGAAGTTCAGATGTGATAGCGCTTAAAAGTATGTAGAAGTAAGTTCAGGAGGAAGTTGCGCTGAAGAACAACCAAAGACCAGAAACCCTGGAGAAAACCTAAACCATAGAAGAACAGAGAGAGAGAACAATGCATAGAGGAGGAGTACATCAATCAGAAGTGACTAAATAATATCAGAAAGGATAGATGCATAAAGAATCATATAGGCAAGTCAGATGAATAGAAAAGAACACTGAGGAATTGCATAAAGATGAAGAAAGGAAAGGAGGATGAAATGAAGTAACCATGCACAAGAACTATTGGATCAGTCATATCAACAGACAAGATTGAGAGAATAGGGTTAGCAGAGATCTTATCATGCAAAATAAAGTCAATAAGTGAAGGGATCAGATTTAGCCACGTGATAGTAGAATAATGGAGCGGTCTACGGAAGCGGTAAGTAGTATCTCGTGCATCTCAAAATGGTAAACGATATTTTACAAATTCACATGATTAACCTGAGGGGTTGATAGGTAGCACATCAGTGGGGAAACAAAACCACTTATCTCGGGCACTCTCAACCTGTTATGTATCGTGCTAGTAATTGCGTGAGATTACACGATCAACGTTGGATTGAGGTAAATAAAATATACAGTGGAGATCAGCCAGGCTAGTTGGCACATGATACTCTGTGATAGCTGTTGGATTAGATGGGACAGATTGACGATGGTAATTTGGAGTGCCCAAAATTCAAGTGTTGAAATAAATTCATCAGTTGTGTGACACACTGTTGACGATGATTGGTTAGGTTTGTTGTGGATCGGATGGTAAGAAAATCCACGAGTATAATTTGATTAATGGGTGATTAAATAGTTTCCTCTTAAGCATTTAATTAAGAGCATTAAACCTTGGTGTAAGAAGGTTTTACTAAGGAGGAATACTAAAATCCATGGGACATAGCGTGGCATGCAACTTTATTTGTATAATGTGGGTAGATATGGTTTAGGCCGCATCGGGTTGTAGTTGGGAACTAGTATCAGATAAGATCATAAGTGTTTGGCTTGTCAACTGTCTTGAGGCTTCAGAAGGCTTTGAGGAAATTATCTCTACATGATGATGATGTTTAGATATTTTTCTATAAAGAAATACCTTTTGAATAACAAATTTGTAAGTATTAGACCAACCAGGCTTAGTCAAAAGAGGTGAAGACGTAGATGGTGACAATAGTGGAGATAGAGGTAGAGGTGATTGAGAATGCCCCAACCAATGTTGAATTTGGGGGAGACATTAAAGATATGTTAGGGGGCTTGAACTCACGACTCCTTTGAGCACCTATCGAAGTGAATATTTATCATAAGCTCTTCATTTTTCCATGGAAAAGACCTCCAAATAACCTTCTAAAAACCAAAATAACTTCCCCCTTCCCTATAAATGTAGAAATTAATCGCCAAGTTTCACTAGAGCAACAATATTGGGAGTAAACCAACGATACTAACACGATGGCTAGTCACAACTCACTATAATGAAACTTTGATTTTTCAATCATAAAGAGATAATCACTAAAATGAAACCTGAGAAATTAGGTTGAAGAATTTTAAAATTGTTTGTTTTTAGTAGTTATTGATTGATGCATACTTTTTTAAAAGTAATTATTGACTTAGGTGGTGGGAAATACCATAATTTTGTTTTCCAATAAGAAAAAAACATCATTTTTTAATTAATATTAATGCAAAGATGAATTTATGTCATCTAACATATACTAAATGTACTTCACATCTATGACATGATATTCTATTATGTGCAATATGAAAATTCCCATAGGATTCAAAACAATTTCATAAGAGCCTAGTACTACTATGTTCATAATGTATGTTCATACTAGATAAACAACTTGATATCCAAGTTAAAAACTAGTATCTTAAGTTCAATGGATATGACCCTGATAATAAAAAATATAGATATGCATGAAAATTTATGTCTTTAACTAAAGAAAATGTGTCCTCTACTAATTAATTAACACTTCTCCTTATAGTTATTTTTTATAATGTATTTGACCTAGATGTAAGACCACTCCCATTTTGGATAATTTGTCAGCCTTTGAATTGAATTCCCTATGGATATGATCAAAGGATATAACCCTGAATATTCTAATTAACTCCATAACTCTAATCATCCACTAATCCAATCAAGAAGTATTTAAGGAAGTATAACCTTTCAGTCAATCTATAACAGCCCTTGAATCCCCTGTCACTCGTAAGTTTAGATTGTCGAAGTGAAATAATTAAAACAACTAACATAAAAAACTAATTTGTATTATTGGAGTACTTGTTATGTAGTTATATTTTTGTTTCTAGGCTAAATTAGTCATTAATGTTAGTCATTTTTAATTGTATTACTTATTTTCTAGTCATATATTTTAACCTGGGACTAAAGTTGCCATTTATGTTAGTGGTTTTTAGTCCCGTCACTTAATATTTCTCATTTTTGGTAGAATTTCACTAGGAAAAGCTATGACAACTAAGTTTTTAGCCACCTAGTCACTAATTTCATCATTTTCTACTAGTGATTGTAGGGGTGTAATGATCTTTCAATGGTTTGTACTTCTAAAGTAACAACTAGACAAGAAAATGCATCACAAATCTAATGAAGCACACAAAACACCTTTGATTCCCCTATTCAAATTTCAAGCTAGATCAAGGTCTTAAACAATATGAAAACTACTACCTTTCTTACTAACCTTGATACAAAACCTTATCCTTTCTTCAATGACCAACATCATTTTCTCCTTTACAACACTTGCACAATGCTTTGACAAGGTAGCTAATATCTTTAGTCTCTTGGCCCTTTAAAAAATGTAATAATCCAAATTAAAATTGTTGGAAATAACACTGAGAGGGGGGTGAATCAGTATTATCAGATCTATAATTTTATTTCACAAATAGATTTATATACACTACTTCAGTGAAGTGAACTAGCATGTACATGCAACTGTACTTAAAGCAACCATCGTATATGCAGAGAACTTTTGATTTAGACAATTTATCATGTATTGAGCTTAAACCAGTATATCCAAGATTTATTAGACAATACAGTAAAATCAGAATAAAGCATCACACATAAGCAACACACATGAACACCAAGATATAAGGTGGAAACCCAATCTGGGTAAAAACCACCTGCTGCTGTCGTCTCTGTCTTCTTTTAATAATAAGATTTTTTTTTTACAATCTTGGACTAGTGTAGACTCATACCAGTATGTAGGCACCCATCTGCAAAAGGCTACAACCTTCTCTCGTTCTCTAGCTACTATTGGAAGGGAGCTACAACCCCTTAGCTCTTGTACTAGGCAATATATTTACCAGTACGTAGGTGCCAGCCTACGGAAAATTCCACTATTCCACCAGTGACCACGTTTCATGAATTTTCAGACTGGATACTCACACAACACCACAATTTGAAGGCCATGTTTCATCCAATTTTCATATTGGACCCATTAACAACATTGAAACTTAGAAAATCATAACTGCAATACAACCATCAAATTCATCTGCATCAACCAATCACTGAAACTCAATCATCACTTTTTGAATCAACCACAACTGAATCAATCAATCAATTGACAACCCATCATCATTGTAGTAAATCAAAATCAATCAAGCTGATCATTTACAACACTATCACTAGAATACAGTCACCAGAACCCAAAGAAAAACCCAGAACTCTGCAACAACAAACAGAAACAACTGAATCATACTTCATAAGGTATACGCTACTTCAATGTGTCGAACCAGCATGTATAAGCACTTTTACCAAAAGGAACCAGTGTATAGATCTGCAAATTCAAATTTATGATGTATATGCTACTTTAATATGCTGAACCAGTGTGCATACGCTCTTTTACTAAAGCAAACCTGTGTACAAGTCTGTAAATGCTAACTTAAAACATCACAACTATTCTAGATTTCAGTCATACCGTGTTATGAAACCAGCTCACAAAAAGATAGAAAAGAGAGATCCACGCCTTAGAATTCAGCCTCTTCGAGGGGGCAACCTCCTTTACATTACATAAATGAACAATTCTTGGATGATACAAATGACAAAACCTCCTTTCTATATATAGGAGTCTAAGGAGTCACAATATAATCCAGCCGACCTAACAATAATAATATAAAGCCACAAAAATAACAATAGAGGGATTCTATGGGGCACAAAAATAACAATATGGGGGTAATAGGGGCACAACAATATAAATAAGGGGTATAACTACAATAGTAATGGGGTAATCACTAGTATTATAGGGACCCAACATGCCCCTCTCCTTCAAAAAGTGTTGTCCTCAACGCTTGAGTAGTTCTGGATACTTCTGCATAAAATTCTCATCCTCCCATGTGGAATCTTCAGCGGATAAGTTCTTCCACTTGATAAGATACTCTGAAATTGATCGATTTCGTAGCTGTCGAGTTCTTGTTTCTGTGACTGCTTCCGGTTCCAATATAATTTTTCCTTCCTCGTCAAGTTCTGGCAATATTGTTTGAATTGGGAGCTTGTCACCTATAACCTTCTTTAAACATGAAACATGGAAAACTGGGTGCAATCGAGAAGCTGCAGGAAGCTCCAATTTGTATGCCATAGTACCAATCTTTTGCAACACCTTGTACGGACCATAATACTTTGGTGATAATTTATTATCCTTCTTAGCTTGCTTTAGGGACATTTGCTTATATGGTTGTAGCCGTAGGAATACCCAATCACCTACATCAAAACTTCTTTCACTGCGATGTTGATCTGCCTGTTGTTTCATTCTATTTTGTGCCAACACGAGGTTATCCTTTAAGAGTTGGAGGACTTGTTGTTGATGTTCGATGTGATGTTCCACTGCCTGAACCTTAGAATTTTCTCTTAAATATGATGTGATGGATGGTGGTTGATACCCATAAAGTGCCATAAATGGGGTCATTTTTGTTGCTGTATGGAAGGAAGTGTTATACCACCATTCAGCCAGAGGCAACCATTTGACCCATTGTGTCTGTTTATCAGATACAAAGCAACGAAGATATCCTTCCAAACATTTGTTTACTATCTCAGTTTGCCCATCAGATTGAGGATGATAAGATGAGCTATGAGCTAACTGAGTACCAAGACAAGAAAATAATTCTGTCCAAAAATTTCCAGTGAAAATGGGATCTCTGTCACTTACAATAATCTTTGGGTTTCCATGTAGCTTTTGAACTGTTTCCATAAATGCAGTAGAAACTGTACTGGCTTTAAATGGATGTGATAATGCACAAAAGTGTGCATACTTGGTAAGTCTGTCAACTACCACCATGATGACACTCTTTCCCTCAGACTTGGGTAAACCTGTGATAAAATCCATTGAAACCTCCTCCCAACGTTGGCTTGGAATGGATAAAGGTTGTAATAGACCCGGTGTCTTAATTGTTTCAACTTTATTTTGTTGGCAAACCAAACATTCCGCCACAAACTTTTGAATATCTGATTTAAGGCCATCCCAAAAAAATTCCTTCTTAACCCTGTGGTAAGTTTTTAAAAATCCTGAGTGCCCTCCTAAGGGAGAAGTGTGCAATTCCATAAGAATCTTTTGTTTTAGCTGGGAATTCTTACAGAGGTATAAGCGATCTTTGTACCATAACGAATCATTTTGCCAGCTAAATGTATCAGAAGTACTGGAATCTTGTTGTAGCTTTCGAATAAGTGCCCACACTTCTTCGTCATTCTTCCATTCCTCCCTTGCTTCGTTTATCCAATCTGGTTGGATAATAGAAATGGCACACAACAATGCTTCCACATCCTCATCCTTTCTTGAGAGTGCATCTGCCACCACATTTTGCTTCCCTTTTTTGTAGATGATTTCAAAGTCATAACCCAACATCTTTGTGACCCACTTTTGTTGCTCTTCAGAGGATAATCTTTGTTCTAAAAAGTATTTAAGGCTATCATGATCCGTTTTTACCTTGAAGTGTCTTCCCATTAGGTAGGGTCGCCATTTCTTAAGTGCATGGAGTATTGCCAACATTTCCTTCTCATAAATAGCTTTGCTTAAAAACTTTCCCTTGATTGGACGACTTTCAAAAGCAATGGGTCTTTCATCTTGCATTAGAACAGCACCAATTCCATTTCCTGAAGCATCACATTCCACAATAAAGGTTTTTGTGAAGTCCGGTGTAGCTAAGACCGGTGCTTGGCACATTGCCTCTTTAAGATGTTCAAAGGCCTTTGTTGCTTCCGAAGTCCATGAAAATGAATCTTTCTTCAATAATGTTGTTAGAGGTGCTGCTATTCTCCCATAATTCTTAACAAACTTGCGATAATACCCTGTCAACCCAAGAAATCCTCGCAGATGCTTTATGGATGTGGGGATTTTCCATTCCTTAATGGCTTTAATTTTGCTAGGGTCTACCTTAACTCCTTCATGAGATACAATATGACCCAAATATTCCACCTCCTGGACTCCAAAGAAACATTTGGATCTTTTTGCATATAATTGTTTCTCCTCCAATAGTTGTAACACTCTGTCAACATGATCCTTCCAAGACTTGCTGTAGATTAGTATATCATCAAAAAATACTAACACAAATTTTCTAAGGAATGGTTTGAAAATTGAATTCATCAAACCTTGAAATGTTGAAGGTGCATTGGTAAGGCCAAAAGGCATGACCAAAAATTCATAATGACCCTCATGAGTTCTAAATGTCGTTTTCGGAATGTCTTCAATCTTCATTCTGATTTGATGATATCCCGAACGAAGATCCAACTTGGTGAAGTAAATTGATCCATGCAATTCATCCAGTAATTCATCAATGACAGGAATGGGGAACTTATCTTTAATAGTGAGCTTGTTGAGCTCCCTATAATCTGGACACATGCGCCATGATCCATCCTTCTTGTGCACCAATACTACTGGAGCTGAGAAAGAACTTTGACTCGGTTGAATTATACCAGCCTCTAGCATTTCTGCAACCATACGTTCAATTTCACTTTTTTGGACATAGGGATATCTGTACGGCCTGATGTTTGGAGGAACACTTCCTGGAATCAGATGAATAGCATGATCATGATCACGCATAGGTGGGAGACCTTTGGGAGTCTCAAATACCTTGGAATGATTGTCCAAGACTTTTTGGAGATCTGGAGAAATAGATGATTCCAATGTGGAAACATCTAGCGAACATAATTGTGCAATTACACCTCTTTGCTCCTTTTTTAGAAGCTTTGTCATGCCATTAGAGCTGATTATCTTTCCTGGTTTCCCTGCAATACCCCTTAATTCAACTTCCTTTCCTTCCACAGAAAATTTCATGAAAAGTTCTTGAAAATTAAAAGCTATTGTACCCAAGGATTGTAGCCATTGGACTCCTAGTACAACATCAGCACCTCCCATTGGAATGGAAAGCATTGGGCTAGTCAATACATATTCTCCCATGGATAGCTTGATATTATGGCACTTTCCAGAACAATTTATTGTTCCTCCATTTGCAATCATCACTTGACACTCTGGTGCTGGATATAGGAAGCAATTCAATTCTTTTGCTACCCTACAATGAATAAAATTGTGGGTGCTTCCTGAATCAATCAACACTATTACCTTTTTCTTCTTGATTTGTCCTTCTATCTTGATGGTTTGAGGAGTGGTAATTCCCGCCAATGCATTACAAGATATGGTCGGATTTATTTGTTCTTCATCTAGGCTTTGTTCCTGGAATATATCCTCTTCTTTTGACCTTTCTTGCTCCTTTTCTTCTTCCTCTTCACAATCTATGTAGAATAATTTCTTCTCAGCACACTTATGACCTTTTGTGTATTTGCTATCACAATTGTAACAAAGCCCTTTTGCTCTTTTTTCTTCCAATTGTTGTGGTGTCAACCTTGTAGGTTGTGGAAGACTATGGGCAACAACACTTCCGTCTTTATAGTTGTGAATGGTATGCTTCCTAGTTGCCATAATTTTGCTTTCCATTTTTCTTGCTAACCTGAATGCCTTCTCTAATGAATCAGGTTCCCAAAGGCGCACATCATGTTGGATATTATCCTTTAAAGACCCTATGAACACATCAATCCTATGCTCCTCTGGAATATCTTTTACCCTTATGTTCAATTTTTGGAACTCCTCAATGTGCTCCATTATTGAACCCTTTTGTTTGAGACTTATCAATTGGCTAAAAAAAGTGTTGCTTTTTGTATCCTCATAATGTGCTATCAATTCTTCCGTAAAAATTGCCCAAGTGATAAATTGTTTACGAGAACAAAGCCATTGATACCATACAAACTGATTTGGTTCCAAATATAAAGTTGCCATACGTACCTTTTGTGTGTTTTGCACATTATTGAGATCGAAGAATTGCTCCATCTGTAATATCCATGTGGCGGGATCCTTGCCATCAAACTTCCTCATATCGATTTTTGGAACATGGTGAGTCTTCGATCCAACATTAGAGTCTATGGAATCATGATTAACATTTCTTTTGTTCTCATCATGAGTTTCCTTTACTACCTTTTCACCATTAGTGACCCTTTCTTGTAGCAACTTCTTCAATTCTTCCATGTCTATCTTCAAATATATCTTCAAATTTGCCATCGAATCCTCCATCTTAGCTTCCATGCCCTTTATCTTAGATTCCACGCCATTTATCTTAGCTTCTGTTAGCTTTTGTGAGCGTGACATTTGTTGCACTTGTTCTTGTAATTTTGATATATCATGTAGCATTTCTTCCTCTTCTTCATGAGTCATGCTAGAGCTTTCAGGTTCCTTACTAGGTGTTTGCATTTTCTTTCCTCGGGGCATCAGTTACCGATAATAATGCTTTACTATGCCCTTTGAATTCCGTTAAACCAAGCTTACACAAAAATAAAAAAAAAACTACACACCTTTTTTCACTTTATAGAAGCCTGATATTGAATCTGATGTATCTCTGTAATTTCAAATCATCCAATTCTGAAATTGCTACCTGTAGTAGCCTTCTGCGTCCTCTTTCCAATGCCACAAGTCTGAGCCAAATTGGATTCTCCAAGGAAGAGTTATGTGAAATCTCCCACAGTGACTTGCTTTTAGACTAGTTCAGTAGAGCGAACTTGTACGACGTGCCACGAGTCACTGTTTCAACCTTTGAATCTAAAACACACATACAAGAAACTACAGTCCGTCCTCTTTCTGTACCTTCTTACGAAATTTCAATCCGATCCCCAGAGAGAAAGTTATGACGATTTTCCCCAGGTCACCTGTTTTGAATGTAATTCAGGAGTCTGCAAAAAGACCAACTTCCTCAGATCATATCTCCGCAAATATCGCGCAAAAAGCTCTGAAATTCGGACCCAAGGTTCAGCGCGATTTCTTCTCAAATGGGTTTTTTTTTGCGACTTCTGAAACGTCACAGAAAAAAAGTTATAGCGAAAATGCCACGATGACCTGTTTGGAGCAGCGAAACCCTAGAATCCAAAGCTCTGATACCAAATGTTATGAAACCAGCTCACAAAAAGATAGAAAAGAGAGATCCACGCCTTAGAATTCAGCCTCTTCGAGGGGGAAACCTCCTTTACATTACATAAATGAACAATTCTTGGATGATACAAATGACAAAACCTCCTTTCTATATATAGGAGTCTAAGGAGTCACAATATAATCCAGCCGACCTAACAATAATAATATAAAGCCACAAAAATAACAATAGAGGGATTCTATGGGGCACAGAAATAACAATATGGGGGTAATAGGTTCACAACAATATAAATAGGGGGTATAACTACAATAGTAATGGGGTAATCACTAGTATTATAGGGACCCAACATACCGAGATCATCACATTTACAGAATAAAATGTGCATCAGTATTCAGATCTAGATTGTTCAAGATCAAACCACATAATGATAATACTTTTAAGCCTTTATGATCCCGGTCCATCAACCTTCATCAACCATATAGGTGCATCCTTAGATCAGATCAAGCAAACCATCAGAAGCTCATTAACCTGCATTTATGATCCAACACTTCATAAGATATTCAAATCCTTGCACACCTATTATTCTCCTCCTTATATAGTTTTAGGCCTTTCTCAATACCATGGACCAAAAATACTTAGGACTAATACCTTGGACCAAATACCTCGGACCAATTACCTTAGGTCAAATACCTTGGACCAATAAATACCTTGGACCAAAAACTTTTGGATTTCCAAGATATATGCGCTTTTCCTTCTGTGAACACGCGTGTGTATGTAAACGCTCCTTTTGTTTAGTAAACCTGCGTTTATACGTAGCTTGGACAAGGTGAAACTGTGAATACCTCTCTTTCTTCATTCTTTTGAGACTGATCTATAATTCTTTGTTGTTGACCTGCTACACTGTGATCTTTCATCTGAGTGAGTTGCCATCAAGGACAACACCTATATCATAATGCCAACAATCTCTTCCTTTGGACTTGATGGCAACAACAACATCAAGTCACTCTCCCCCTTTGACATCAAGGGCAAAGGGTGGATATTTTCTCACTTTGACATACATTATGTTGTTCATGCTCCCCCTGAGTGCACGCTGAATTCTTTGATTGAGCTCCCCTTTTGTACATGCTGAGATGCACTAAAACTACCCATGATCCCCTGGATCATAAGCAGAGTCTGCAAAAATATTTTCTAAAAGAATAACATGACTATATAACTCAACTATGTGAGGATGACCTTCCTATCACCAATGACTCATACATACATCCATCTCCCAACCAAGTGGGGATATACCAAATTTGTTTATACAACACAGAAACAATAAATATTACAACTTCCATCCCATGTAAAGTGGGGATACAAATTACATCATTTGTCAAAGAGGACTCATTCAAAAGTATGAGAAGACATATCACACCCTAGACTATTACATGACTTAAGAAACAATGCTGAATGTACATGAAGGCTAATGCTCCCCCTAAACCTGTGCTACCTGTGCATTGTTAACAGGTCAATCATCAAGGCATCTTTGTCAGTCAGATAAAAATTAATGAACAACGCATATCAATAGACATTAATCATTGATATTAGTCAGAGCACCCATATCAGAGCCTGCCCCACTATTTTCTTATCTGAAAAACATATACTCTCCTTGACTCACAAAAACCAAAGTGTGTATGCGACTATACTTCATGAAACACGTGTATAATAACCTTTCTCTAAAAAAATTGGATTTAACAACATGATGATGCAACAACTACTCCTAGCTTTTGTTTTGGATATTCAAATGTCTCTTTGGGTAGTGGTTTAGTGAATATATCAGCAATCTGTTCTTTGGAGAGAACATACTCCAATTTGACCTTCTGTTCAAGCACTTTTTCACGTAGAAAATGGTATTTGATGGGTATGTGCTTGATCTTGGAGTGCATGACTAAATTCTTTGAAACACTAATGACACTTGTATTATCACATAGAATGGAGATGGGTGGAGTACATGTGATCTGAATGTCTTGCAAGGTTTGCATCATCCAAAGTAGTTGTGTGTAGCAAGATGCAGCAACCACATATTCTGCTTCATCTATAGATAACACAATTGAACTTTGTTTCTTGCTTAATGAAGACACTAACCTAGAACCCATACAGAATGCACCACCACTAGTGCTTTTTCTGTCATCAACACTTCCTGCCCAATCTGCATTTGTATTTGTATGAAGAGTAAGATCTGTATCTCTAGGATACCATAAACCAAAGTTTTGAGTTCCTTTAATATATTTGAAAATTCTTTTGACTTCCTAAAGGTGTGATTCCTTTGGATTTTCTTGGAATCTTCCAACTATTCCTTCTGCATGCATGATGTCAAGTTGGGTACCTGTTAGGTAAAGTAGATTGCCAATCATGGATCTATAAGTTGGCTGATGTACTGCTGCTGATTCATCATTTGAGCTGAGACTGCATCTTGTTACCATTGGGGTACATACAGGCTTAGAATCTTCCATGCCGCACCTTTTCAAGATATGTTTGAGATATTTGGTTTGTGAAAGAAAAATACCATCTTTATTTTGTTGAACTTGTAGACCAAGAAAATAGGTAAGTTCACCAAGCAAGGACATTTCAAATTCTTGCTGCACTACTGAAGCAAAATTTTGACTCATGGATTCTTCATTGCTACCAAAAATGATATCATCAACATAAACAACAATAATTAGCAATTTATCAGTTTCAATCTTTGTATATAGATCGATATTTGCTGAACCTTTTGAAAAACCTTATTGATTTAGATATTTGTCAAGGTAGTAATACCAAGCCCTTGGAGCTTGTTTTAGACCATAGAGAGCCTTTTTGAGTCTGCATACAAGTTTTGCATCATTTCCAAGAATGAATCCTTCTGGTTGTTCAATATAAACTTCTTCTAAATTTCTATTAAGGAAAGTAGATTTTACATCCATTTGGTACTTTGAATTTCTGAAAGCTAGAAAGAGCAAGAAACATCCTCATGGCTTCAAGTCTAGCAACAGGTGCAAAAGTTTCTTCAAAATCTATACCTTCTTGTTGAGCATACCCTTTATAAACAAGTTTGGCCTTGTTTCTAATGACTTATCCATTTTCATTCAGCTTGTTTTTGAATATCCATTTAGTTCCTATAATATTTTTATCATGAGGTCTAGGAACTAATTCCCAAGTATTATTATTTTCAATTTGCTCAAGTTCTTCATTCATGGCATTGACCCAACATTCATATTTGCATGCTTCATTTACATTTTGAGGTTTGGTGGAGGATAGTAATGCTAGATAGCTTGAGGTCTTTGTAATAGTTCTTCTTTTCTGTACAACTGCCTCTTTTTCCCCTAAAATTTGAGTTTCTCGATAATTTTTCTGAACATGCCTGGGCGGAGTCTTTTCTTCTATCATTATCTCTTCTTTTGGTGCTTCATTGGTTTCTTCTTCAATATCATTGTGATTTGATGTGGGAAAACAATCCCCATCTTCTTCATTGTTATAATCTTCTATTTTTATCTTTTTTGGATTTTTGCATGCTTCATCAACTACAACATCAATACTTTCAACAATTTTACCAAGTCTTTTATTATAGCATTTATATCCTTTACTTCGGGAAGAGTAACCAAGAAGAATACCTTCATCTACTCTGGGCTCAAACTTACCATTTTTTTCATCAGTCCTTTTGATATAACATTTTCTTCCAAAAACTTTAAAGTATTTTACTGTAGGAGTCTTACCATACCAAAGTTAATGTGGAGTTCGGGTGCTATTTACCTGAACATTTGATTGGTTGAGAATAGTTGCTGCAGTGAATGTAGCTTCACCCTAGAAGGTTGCAGGAGTTCTAGATTCATCTAGCATAGCTCGAGCCATTTGTTGAACAGTTCTGTTCATTCTCTCTACCACTCCATTTTGCTGAGGAGTCCTTGCAGTGGAGAATTGCCTTTTTATTCCATGTTGTTCAGAAAAGTCAAAGAATTCATCCAAGGTAAATTCCCCTCCTCGATCAGATCTGAGGCATTTGATTTTTCAATTTGATTCATTTTCAACCAAAGCTTTGAAGACTTGGAACTTTTCAGATGCTTCATCTTTATGCTTTAGAAGACCTATCCAGCACATTCTGGAAAAATCATCAATGAACAAAATAAAGTATTCTTCTCCACGAGGTGACTTTTTACTTGATGGTCCACATAAATCAGTATGGACAAGTTCAAGAGGTTTACTGTCTGACCCTTCTTTTTCCATGAAGTGAGCTCTGGTTTGCTTATCGATTTGACATGGTTTGCATATTGTATTTTTAGGGATATTGATATCTGGAAGATCATGAACAACCTTGAATCTACATGCTTTTATTATTTGAGAAAAGCTTATATGTACTAATCTTCTATGCCACAGCCAGTTTTCATCATTTTTGCTTAGATAGCACTGTTGTTGTCCTCCCTTGAGTATGTATAAATTGTTTGGAGTTCTTGTACCTTTGATCACGGTCTCTCTTGTATCAAGTTCACGAACAATACATCCATTTGATCAAAACACCACTTCATTTCCTTGATCACACATTTGATTGACACTCAACAGGTTATGCTTTAAACCGTCTACATACATAACATTTCCAGCTTTAACCTTTTCTTTCAAGAAAACAAAACCTTTACCTTTTATGACAGCAGGAGTGTCATTTCCAAATGAGACATTCTTTTCCTTTTCTAAGGCATTATATGAGTGAAGTTTTTCTTTGTCACCTGTCATGTGTTTGGAGCATCCACTGTCGATGTACCATTGATTTTCTTGTCCTTCTGCATACAAGGCTATACCACATCTTTCTGTTTGAGATTCTTTCCTTCTCCATATCTTGGGATTTAATGGCATTTGCTTCTTTTGAGATGTTTGCTGTATTTTTCTCCTGCATTCAGATTCTTCATGACCAAAGTTGTTACAGATTGAGCATTCTATTACATTTTCAAGAGGAGAAAAGTTATTATAGGAACTTCCCTTGATCCCTTTTACATTCTTCTGATTTCATGCTTCTTTAGTCATGATGGTTTTGTAAGCAATGCATTGTGAATCTTTGTGCCAAAAATTATGACATGAAAAACATTGCCCATTAAAGAAGTTCCTGCGACTATTGAATCTATTAACCTGGTGATTGATATTTATCTTTGGAGCAAATTGAGTATGATTTTCCTGCGGTTGGTTGTGGCTTCTATTCATCCTTGGAGTAAAGTGAGTATGATTTACCTGATGATCAACTTTATGCCTTTGCTGACGATTGTCATACTGTTCATTGGTCTTTGCTGCGTCAAGATAGCTTTTAGTGGAGGTTGATGACTTCTGTGATTGAGATGCTTCTTCAGTATATCGAAGACCTGTATTTATTAGAGGAGAACATTGTACTTTGATAATTTCATTTAAAGTTTTTGATCCTTTAGCAAATCTAAGATTGATAGATTTCATTTTCTCAAGATCCTTTCTTAGACCCACAATTTCACATTCTAGTTTTTCATTGTGTTTTTCCTTTTCAGCAAGTTGGTATGTCAAGGTATCTATAATCATATTCTTTTCTTCTAAATAGATTTTGAGTTTATAGAGTTCTTCATGAAGGCCATCCTCTTCTAAAGCATCCCAAAAATTATCATCGTCATAAGCCATTAGAAGTCTATAATTATGACTATTTTCATCTTCATCACTATTTGATAAACCATCACTATCTTCATGAATATAGTAACTCCTTTTATTTACAACTTGTTTTCTATTCCATTTTTCATATTCCTTTCATTTTTCATATTTATCTTTATGAGGACATTTGGCAGCATAATGATCGACTCTGCCACAAACAAAGTATTTGAAGGGTATCTTACCTCTAAATCTTTTGGAACTCCGTTGAAGCTTCTTTACAAAGTTTATCTCGTCTTCTTCTTCTGAAATATGTCTTGATTCATTGTGTTCTTCCTTTCCTTTTGCTAAAGCTTTAAATGTGGCTTCTCTCATATCTGATGGTCCTCCTTTTCTCATCTCAAAGGTAGTTAAGATTTCGTGAAGCTGTGTCATAGTGATAGTCTGTAGATCCTATTTTTCTTCTATGGCAGACACTTTTGATTAAAATTTAGTAGACAAGGATCTCAAAAATTTCTCAACTAAGGTAACTTCCTTTATTTCTTCACCCAAATTCTTCATACAATTAACAACCTCATCTATACGTAAGAAGTAACTAGCTATACTTTCATCACTGTGCATCTTAAGAGTTTCATACTAAATTCTGAGAGTTTGAATCTTAGCACATTTTACCTGAGAGTCTCCTCCGTAGCTCAAAATGATTTTGTCCCATATTTCTTTGGCTAATTTGAGTTGAATGACTTTGACAAACTCTAATTGTGACAAACTTCCCAATAAATTATTGACAGCTCTGGCATTGGTTTCATATTACTTTTTACCTGCCGTATCTGTAGGAATTGCTGTTGTAAATGTATATCCTCCTTCCATAATTTCCTAGACATCTGTTACAAGTGATTGTAGATAGGTTGTGGTTCTTATTTTCCAATAAACAAAGTTTCTCCCATCAAAGATTGGCAGTTTGATGGATCCCACGCTTTCTTGATTATTCATGATGATGGATCTCCCTTCAAGCAATCAAGTTTCTTCTGAGGGACCTGTTCTGATACCAATTGTTGGAAATAATATTGAGAGGGGGGTGAATCAGTATTATCAGATCTATAATTTTATTTCCCAAATAGATTTATATACACTACTTTGGTGAAGTGAACTAGCGTGTACATGCGACTATACTTAAAGCAACCAATGTATATGCAGAGAACTTTTGATTTAGACAATTTATCATGTATTGAGGTTAAACTGGTATATCCAAGATTTATTAGACAGTGCAGTAAAACAAGAATAAAGCATCACACATAAGAAACACACGTGAACACCAATATATAAGGTGGAAACCCAATGTGGGTAAAAACCACCTGCTGCTGTCGTCTTTGTCTTCTTTTAATAATAAGAAAATCTGTTTACAACCTTGTACTGGTGCAGACTCATACCAATACGTAGGAACCCACCTGTAGAAGGTTGCAACCTTCTCTCCTTCTCCAGCTACTATTGGAAGGGAGCTACAACCCCCTAGCTCTTGTACTAGCCAATATGTTTACTAGTACGTAGGTGCTAGCATATAGAAAACTCCACTCTTCCACCAGGGACCATGTATCATGAATTTTTAGACTGGATACTCCTGGAACACAGCACCACATTCTGAAGGCCATGTTTCTTCCAATTTTTATACTGGACCCATCAACGAAATTGAAACTCAAAAAATCATAACCGCAATACAACCATCGAATACATCTGCATCAACCAATCACTGAGACTCAATCATCACTTTCTGAATCAACCACAACTGAATCAATCAATCACTTTACAACCCATCATCACGGTAGTAAATCACAATCAATCAATCTGATCATTCAGAACACTGTCACTAGAATATAGTCACCAGAACCCAAAGGAGAACCCAGAACTCTGCAACAGCAAACAGAAACAACTCAAACATACTTCATAAGGTATACGCTACTTCAATGTGTTGAACTAGCGTGTATACACACTTTTACCAAAAGGAACTAGTGTACAGATCTGAAAATTCAAATTTCTGATGTATACACTACTTTGATATGCTAAACCAGCGTGTATACACTCTTTTACTAAAGTGAATTGGCATACAAATTTGTAAATGCTAACTTAAAACATCACAACTATTCCAGACTTCAGTCATACCTAGATCATCACATTTATAGAATAAAACATGTGTCAGTAATCAGATCTAGACTCTTGAAGATCAAACCACAAAATGATAATACTTTTAAGCCTTTATGATCCCGGTCCATCAACCTTCATCAGCGATATAGGTGCATCCTTAGATCAAATCAAGCAAACCACCAGAAGCTCATTAACCTACATATATGATCCAACACTTCATAAGATATTCAAATCCTTGCACACCTATGGCCTAATGATCTTCTCCTCCTTATATAGTTTTAGGCCTTTCTCAATACCATGGACCAAAACTACTTAGGACCAATACCTTGGACCAAATACCTCGGACCAATTACCTTGGGTCAAATACCTTGGACCAAAAAATTTTGGTTTTCCAAGATATACGCGCTTTTCCTTCTGTGAACATGCGTGTGTATGTATATGCTCCTTTTGTTCAGTAAACCTGCGTGTATACGCAGCTTGGACAAGGTGAACCTGCATATACCTCTCTTTCTTCATTCTTTGGAGTCTGATCTGTAATTATTTGTTGTTGACCTACTGCACTGTGATCTTTCATCTGAGTGAGTTTCCATCAAGGACAACACCTGTATCATAATGCCAACAATCTCCCCCTTTGGACTTGATGGCAACAACAACACCAAGTCACTCTCACCCTTTGAAATCAAGGGCAAAGGGTGGACCAAGATATTTTCTCACTTTGACATACATTATGTTGTTCATGCTCCCCCTGAGTACATGATGAATTCTCTGATTGAGATCCCCTTTTGTACATGCTGAGATGCACTGAAAATGTCCATGTTCCTCTTGAGCGCAAGCAGTGTCTAAAAAAATGTTTTCTAAAAGAATAACATGACTATATAACTCAACTATGTGAGGATGACCTTCCTATCACCAATGATTCATACATACATCCATCTCCCAACCAAGTGGGGATATACCAAATTTGTTTATACAAGACAAAAACAATAAATATTACAACATCCATCCCATGTAAAGTGGGAATAAAAATTACATCATTTGTCCAAGAGGACTCATTCAAATGTATGAGAAGACATATCACACCCTAGACTGTTACATGAATTAAGAAACAAATGGTATAAATATCTGAAGCCATAGCTAGACTCAACAACCATAATGCCAACAATGTTGAATGTACGTGAAGGCTAATGCTCCCCCTGAACTGTGCTACCTGTGCATTGTTAACAAGTCAATGATCAAGGCATCTTTGTTAGTCAGATACAAATTAATGAACAACGCATATTGATAGACATTAATCATCAATATCAGTCAGAGCACCCATATCAGAGCTTGCCCCACTGTTTTTCTTGTTTGAAAAACATATATGCTCCCTGACTCACAAAAACCCATGTGTGTACGCGACTATACTTCATGAAACATGCATATAATAACCTTTCTCTGAAAAATTTGATTTAACAACATGATGATGTAGCAACTACTCCCAAATTTTTTCTCAGATATTCCAATGTCTCTCTGGGCAGTGGTTTAGTGAATATATTAGTAACCTATTCTTTGGAGGGAACATATTCCAATTTGACCTTTTGTTCAAGAACTTGTTCATGCAGAAAATTTGTATTTGATGGGTATGTGCTTGGTCTTGGAGTGCATGACTAGATTCTTTGAAATACTGATGGCACTTGTATTATCACACAGAATGGAGATGGGTGAAGTACATGTGATCCGAATGTCTTGCAAGGTTTGCATCATCCAAAGTAGTTGTGTGCAACAAGATGCAACAACCACATATTTTGCTTCAGCTATAGGTAATGCAATTGAACTTTGTTTCTTGCCGAACCAAGACACTAACCTGGAACCCATGTAGAATGCACCACCACTAGTGATTTTTTTTTCATCAACACTTCCTGCCCAATCTACATCTGTATATGCATGAAGAGTAAGATTTGTATATGCATCTTGCATTCACCTAGTAGTAGGCACCACTCCACAGGAGTATATCCATGATTATATGGCTCCACAATTTCAACATTGGTAAAATGTAGCCCTGGGCTCCACGCTTCCTCTCAAATAGAAATGGCACTGTGTTATAGACATATTTGGGCACTTCAACCCCAATCTTATATGTCGATAAACTAGGGCTATTTAACCCCTAAAAGTTTTGTTTCATACCGTAAAATATCATGGTCAACTGATTGCATCATTCCCCAAAAGTTCCACCTAAAAAACCATCCAGAATTGGCCTAAACTAGACCACACTGACTACTCCACTGTCAGGGTGCGATGCATACTAACTTCTATACTAGCTAGGTATGATGAATACTAATGATGCCTTCTGTAGGGTGTGATGAGCAAGGATGGACAAATGTCCGAGATAGTTTGCTAAGTGGATTCTCATGGAATCTTCTAGAAACTTCTCCTATGACACTTGCCTCTTTGAATTCGCCTAGGGATGAGTAAGAGATCCAAGAAAGCTCCAAGTCAAACCAAATGTAACAAGTGGAATGACACTAATCAAAACCCAGGGATGACTCACACCCTTGCACACATCTATAAATGGATCCATCATCTAAGAGATCCAGAGGCTGGGATATTGTGAATTGCAAGGAAGTGCTGATAGTTTGTATTTGAGAAACAACATTGTATCGTTGGGTGATCTTGCTATTTCATGAGGTGAAGAGGGCTTTGATGCTGGGAGGATGATGTTGGATCAGACAACTGGGTTGTAATTCTCCCTTCTATTTTAATAAAGTTCTTTGAGTTTTCTTCCATATAATTGTGCAATTGTGAATGTTATTATTTGTGAATGCCATTGTATGTTCATTATATTTTTGATTCCGTAATGATTATGATATAATAGGTCAAGATGCTTTGACAGTTCTTTGTTACTGTGTTTCTACAGGTACTCTCCAAGCGAGATAAGTACGGAGAGGAGCTGCAAGCTCTGTCAAGGGGGAGAGAGATCAAGAAAGGAGTTAAGCGGAAGATCCAAGTTGGTTCTTTTTTCTTTCTCTTATCTATTATACATAGAAGAAATCAAGAATTTCTTTAAACTGTTGTTTCTAGGGTAGCAGCCAAACCTAGAGGGCTAGTTGCTCAAAAAGACACTGGTTTTCCCAGAAACAAATTGACGATTCCGCTGGGGAACGAATAGACGTTTGTTTGTTGTTATTGTTTGTTTTATAAACTATAGACGGAGCCTGAAGTCAGCCAGGTAGCCTTCAAACTGCTCTTGCTTTTAAATTGCATAGTAGATGAATGTTGCTTCAGTCAATATCTGGTTTAGTTTATGAATTGAACACTTGGCTTACAAACATTCTAGATGCCCTTTTGGTAGCTCAGTGGCCTCTCAAGATCATTCCTCTGTACTTTTCTCTTTACAATCCATCATAGCTCAGTTTAACTCACTGAAATCAGCTGCAAATTTGAGCCAAAACCCACTTCAGCTATGCTCCTTGGCCATCGCACTGTCTGTCACTGTCTACCAGTATGCATTGCACCTCCTGAGTCTGAAAAGTGTGATGCATCCCTGTTTCTGTGAAGCCTAGGTGTGATGACTAACTGAACCTATTTCAATTCTTGAAATTTGGGGTTTTTGTCCTTGTTTTCAGCTCTGTTTAGTAGTTTTTTGTTGCTTATGAACAGTACCTCATTACTGAAGCCTACCTGCATCACATAGATCAGCCTCCATTGATTAGGATTAGTAAATGTTTTTATGTACTTGTCTATAATTTATAATCCTTTGTCGAAAAGTTGCTTAAATCGATCTGTCGTTTTGGTACAAAAAGTGTCGTAACTTTTATTTTGTGTCAAAAAGAGAAATGTCATGGAGTCTTCCTTCCCTAGATAGTCTATGGAACTTTTTGTCATGTATTTGCTTTGATTTGTTGATATTTGAAGTGTTGAAAGCATTTTCTATTCGAAATTGGAAAGTGTCAGTTAGTCTTCCTTTCTATTTTGACAAAGAAATTGTCGAAAATGTCGCTTTGAAAGAAATATTATAGATCTTTGCTACATTTAGTTTTCTTTTTGGCATTTTTCACATTAAAGAGAATGAAAAACAAATACATGCATTTGCATTTGCATTTAGTTTTTGTGTGAAAATTGATTTAGGAAAATGCACTAATGTGTGCTCTTTTCTCTTTGTTTGAAAGAATTGTAATCTTCTTTCCCTAGTAGCTAGGATTTTCATTGATAAAAATAAACAATGATTGTTTATCATTGTAGATTGCATTTTTAGGAATTTAAAATTATCATCACGCGGTGAACCATTGAAAGGCAAACTTTAAACAAGATCAACTTTAAAATAAATCTCAATGAACTTAACAATTCTTTGGAACTTAATGCAAAATATCTAGAGGTCTAGGCTAGAGATGTGTTCCGGCATCGTAAAATCTAGTAACTATCATTTTCATTGAAGGTTGGGTGATTCCTCCTCCTGGATACGACAAGTTCTAGCACAGACTTGTGCTCCCCATACCGTCGCATATATATTGGGAGACCACAATAGGCTTATATCCTTTATCCATAAGAGGCTGAGTATGTCGCCTTATTGATCGCAATGCACTGAACACAACATTTGGGAAGATTGACTGTCGTGCATAAGTCCTTGATAATTTCTCTTTAATTTATCACCAAGGTGTATTTTGCAGTTTTTCGATTGGTTTTGTAATCCCTCTATCTAGATTTCCAGAGTAGTCACTTTCATTCCTTTTTGACTCTTTAAAAGAAAAGGTCCATCTGAGCACTTGTCACTTCAGGCTCATTAAAAATGGAAGGGGACTAGAGTCATCTTTAGCTTTTTCTTGACTCTTAAAAATTGAAAAAACAAAGTTGTGTCAAAGCGTCATTAAAATTTATTAAATTTGGAATAACATCCCTGTTCCTTCGTTGGTCTTAGGTTGAGATAATGGAGTCCACCAATCAAGGAATCCCTTTTGAGGGGAATCCTAGTCCTTTTACTTCTTGGGGAAATATTAGTGCTCCTCATATGGCCACTTTGTCCCTTCCACGACTTACCATTGGCCTGCTAGTATGGTTGTTCTCGACCTCTATGGTTCAAAATAACGTGATTCCTCAGAAATCAAATCAACATCTAGTTGATACTAAAGTTGACCCTTCGCCTTCTTCTTCATTTGTTTCTCCCTCCCCTTATTCCTCTTCGCTTGGTGGAAATAGTGATGTTAATAATCAGGTGGCTAAGAAGAAGAAGAAAGGTAAGGAGAAGAAGAAGAAGTCAATTCAACAAGGGGGCAACCAAGCAACCATTGCTTTGGATGTTTCAGCTGGTGAAAATCTGCACATTAAAGCTCCTAAACCCAGATTTCCATGCATAATTTGTAGAGGAGACCAGTTTCATTGAGATTGTCCTTTCTTTCCATGGATCTTGAGAGAATGGTCCCCCCGTTTGCAGCACCCAGTGTCATGAACCTCTGTTGATCATGTTGATAATACACCATCAACAAGTGATAGTGAAGTTCACGGACAAAAAGAAAAAGTCAAAGTTCCATGTAGGTTATGTGAAGGGAACCATACCCTTTCCTGTTGTCCTTTTTTGGGTGAAGCAAAAAGAGTTTTGGATAACCATCCTGCTTCACCGCACCAACTTCTAGCTGGATACAGGAAACTCTCACCAAGTCCTTTACTAGTTGAAAAACTGGCTGACTTAACTGAACTGTCGATCGAAACACCTATCACTGAAAGTGAATCTTCTGAGTCTATACCCGATGAAATTCAATAGGTCATGGTGACAATTGACCTAGTTCTACCTTTAGAAGATCATACCCTTCCTAAAGAGAGTAAGAACGATACCATTCAAATTCTTTTTGTTACTTCAGAGTCAGATGAGCTTGGGAGCAATCCACCCATTCCTTCACAACAGGAGGAAAATCCTCCAGTTCTTGCTACTCAAAGGGTTAATTCAATCGTTTATTTGGTACCCCCTCCAAGTAGTCTAGTCACTTCCTTTGATTGGAATCGACTAGTGAGATCCCACCTTCCATCTTTCGTGCCTTTCTGGATCATAGTACAAGTTTACAAAATGATCGTGTCTGGCAGTGTCATAGATGAAGGGGCATTAGTGAGTATCCTTTCCTCAACTACTTGGAAAGCGCTTGGTTCGCCATTACTTATTCCTGTTAAATAGAACTTGTCAGGCTTTAACAAAGGAACCAACTGACCATTAGGGATCCTTCCTAAGTTACCAATAACTTTGGGAAGGAAAACCGTTCACCTGAATGTGATGGTAGTCCCAGGACCATTAGATTACAATCTACTCCTTGGACGTGACTATGTTTATAACATGGGAGCTATTATTTCAACACTCCTCCAAGTGATGTGTTTTCCACATGAAGGCAAAATTGTCACCATTGACCAGCTTTCACTTCCAGGTTCAAGCATAGCTCCAAGTCAATCATCATCCCTAAATGGTCATTTTATATCAACGGTGTCTCTTCAACCTTCATTCCATCCACCTAATTACCGCAAGTAGTCTGTTGAATGTAACGAAGCTTAGCAGCCATGCACCCTTGTCTATTTGGCAGACGAACCCAGTTGAAAAGATAAGTTTCCCTGTAGAGATAATTTTCCCTTTAGGTTATGTGATTAGTCTGACACACCATTCGCCTTTGTTTATTTGGCGGACGAAGTCAAGGAAGTGTTTTGTCTACTCCGCGGATGAAACCATCCTGCATAACCACAGTAAGTTTCCATATAGCTACTAGAGACTCTCCTTTTCACCATGTTGGGGTCATCCAAACTTTTCATTTCTTTTTTCATTTTATAGTTTTTTAGCTTTTTCATTTTCTAGCTTTTTTAGCTTTGTTGTTTCTAGCTTTTTTAGTTTTTAGCTTGCGTAGAAATAGAAACTAGATTGAGCATATGTTATCACATGGTTCAAGCTCATTAAAAAATAAACCTACCACCGAGCATATGTTATCGCATGGTTCAAGCTCATTAAAAAGTAAACCTACCACCGAGCATAGTTTCCACAAGGTTCAAGCTTGCTAAAAAATGAACCCGCCTCCAATACTGAGCATATGTTATCACATGGTTCAAGCTCGTTAAAAAATAAACCTACCACTGAGCATAGTTTCCGCAAGGTTCAAGCTCGTTAAAAATGAACCCGCCTCTAGTAAATAACCTTTGTGATTGCCATACTATCAGCCTTTTGAGCCTTAGTTGTGTACCGCCCATCACCTCCATCCTTTTGGCCAATCATACGCTTCCACTTGGTTGTTTACCATTTTGAGGAACAGCTGCAACGAGTGGTATTGTTAGCCAACCTCTTCACATCACCATGTTTTGAGAAGTTCCAAGCCTACTCGCAACCAGTTGCTACCCTACACACCACTCGTTCCTAAAAAGCGAGCCTTCTTTAAACCCTTTTCAGACTTGTTAAATATGAAAATATTGTCGATCAATTGGCCTTTCCAGCTCGTTAAAGTGATGGGAAATTCCATCCCTCCTGTATATTTTAATATTTTTCAGACCTGAGGGATTATCTCACGAAAAATTTCTAGCACTTGTCTTTTTCGATTCATTAAAGTAATTGAAAAGTCAACCCTTTTGTATTATTTTAATCTTTTTCAGACCTAAGGGATTACGCTACGAAAAATAACTTCTGAAGTTTCCTTTTCGTCCCTTTTCAAACTCTCTAAACATGAAAAGGACCGAGTTATCCTTGTCGTTAAACTTATTAAAACAATAGCGATAAACTCATCCTAGACGAGATAGAGTTTCCTTTCCGTCTTTTTTCAAACTCTTTCAAAATGAAAAAGACCAAGTTAACTTTGTCGTTGAACCCGTTAAAACAATAGTGACAAACTTGTCCACCCAGACAAGAACGAGTTTCACTATCACTAGACTCGCTAAAACATAGCGACAGGTTTGCCCGAAGGGCAAATTATAGAACAAGCATATGTTATCCTCCTCAAGCTTGACAAAAATAAAGAGGTACTGGTCAGCAATGACTGGGGAAAAAGGGAATAAAACTTGAAAACTTTATGGTAGCAAGTCGCTCTTGAACATGACACTATCACTTCGTCTGCGTGATTGAGTTGGGTTGGGTTATTCCATTCACCGGTCGTCTCACCATTGGTCTTTCACACCATCCATCTTTTGGGGTTAACGCTACCAATTCATCTTAGTGTCACCGATATGTTCAAGAGAAGTCATTCAGTCGAGAATTCACCATCCAGTTAATGTCTCATCTAGTGCAATACCTTCAACCTCCATTTTTCATGACCGCCATCCCTGAACCTTGTGTCGTCGATCGTTTTCACCTCCAGAAAATCATTTGATTCATTTCATGTCATAGATGTGGGATAAATTAAGGCCCTCCTACAACGAGTCACTTCTTGTCAAAATCAGCTTATTATCCAAGAAGTTGACTTAGAAACAATCCTTTCAGTACTTTGAAGTTTGCATGCCTCAACGACAAGTTTCTCACTTCTGGCGATAGGTTGACATCAATGGCCTTCGATCGAAAGATTTTGCATGGTGTTTGACATTGGATCATATATTAATACCACGTGAATTGTATTGTAGTACCTTGAGGGTTATTATCATTATCAGTGATTCCTCTCGCATCTATTAACAGCTTACATTATTGGCTGGTAATCAGGTGATGTCTTTCCATGTTCGACTTCAGAAAATCTTTTCACATGGATTGACTTGTACATTGGGCGAAGATTGAATGAGTTTGAAGACCCCAGATCTTGTTTCATCCATTCGGGCTGCGATATATTCAGGGATATAAAGAAATCAAATGTACATAGAAGCTACAAAGATGGTCATCTAAGCCAGGGAGGATGACTCTACATATGAAGAATCACCAGTCTGCAACTGTAGACGATTACCTTTTCTATGTACATGAAATGAATTTATAAAAGCTGAGCATGTGAATGCCCACCTCAGCTAGATCATGAAAATTATATGATGATTATGTATTGTATTGTATCTTATACAGGTCACCTTCCAGTTCGAAACCTCGGATCCTCATGTTAAAGCATTTCACCCAACATCAAGATTTATGACTTCATGCTTTAGGGGGAAATTGTTATAGACATATTTGGGCACTTCAACCCCAATCTTATATGTCGATAAACTAGGGCTCTTTAACCCCTAAAAGTGTTGTTCATACCCTAAAAGATCATGGTCAACTGATTACATCATTCCCCAAAAGTTCCACCTAAAAAGCCATCCAGAATTGGCCTAAACTGGACCATACTGATTGCTCCACTGTCAGGGTATGATGCATACTGACTTCTACACTAGCCAGGTGCAATGCATACTAATGAGGCCTTCTGTAGGGTGCGATGAGCGAGGATGGACAAATGTCCGAGACAGTTTGCTAAGTGGATGCTCATGGAATATTCTAGAAACTTCTCCTATGACACTTGCCTCTCTGAATTTGCCCAAGGATGAGTAAGAGATCCAAGAAATCTCCAAGTGGAACCAAATGTAACAAGTGGAATGACACTAATCAAAACCCAGAGATGACTCACACCCTTGCACACATCTATAAATGGATCCATCATCTAAGAGATCTAGAGGCTGGAATATTGTGAATTGCAAGGAAGTGCTGATAGTTTGTATTTGAGAAAGAGCATTGTATTGTTGGGTGATCTTGCTATTTCATGAGGTGAAGAGGGCTTTGATGCTGGGAGGATGATGCTGGATTAGACAACTGGGTTGTAATTCTCCCTTCTATTTTAATAAAGTTCTTCGAGTTTTCTTCCATATAATTATGCAATTATGAATGTTATTATTTGTGAATGCCATTGTATGTTCATTATATTTCTGATTTCGTAATGATTATGATATAATAGGTCAAGATGCTTTGATGATTCTTTGTTACTATGTTTCTACAAGTACTCTCCAAGCAGGATAAGTACGGAGAGGAGCTGCAAGCTCTGTCAAGGGGGAGAGAGATCAAGCAAGCAGTTAAGTGGAAGATATAGGTTGGTTCTTTTGTCTTTCTCTTATCTATTATACATAGAAGAAATCATGAATTGCTTTAAACTGTTGTTTCTAGGGTAGCTGTCAAACCTAGAGGGCTAGTCGCTTGAAAAGACACTAGTTTTCCCAGAAACACGTTGGGAATTGTTTCAAAGACAAATGGTACAAATGTTAGTCTCTCTCCTTGCACTTGGGAATATCAACTCCACAACCTCTTGTTTATTTACTTACTAAAATGTAGCTACCAACTAAAAATAATAATGATACATGGGATGCAAGTTGACCTACTTGGGAAATTTCCTAATGGGAATACAATAACTCTCTTTATGTTTATATTGCAGCTCCAAATAGGTGGCTCCTTTGATCAGAATAATGATTCTACTCTTGTCTTTTCTAGAAACAATGATCAAGGAAACAATGGCATTTTTTAGTGTACTCTTTCATGTCTCATGTCATTTGATAGAAAGACTCCTGCAACAAGTCTTTGACATAGATCCCAGCGTCTAAGCTCCATTAAAAAAAGACTTTTAAGCTTGGATTTATTAACATTGCACACAAAAATTGATCCACATTATGCCACATATCCAATCCACACTACAGGTTCATCCATGTAGGCTCAAATCTCAAGAATGGATCCTCAATACAACACACATGACATTGAGCTTCAAACATCAAACTAAGAGATCCATCAAAATATGAACTATGAACTTAAACTTCCAATGAAAAAATTGTCATGTAATTACCAAGTGCAAGAACTATAGTGCTTTGGTACCAATTGAAGAAATAAGTAAATAAAATAAAAATACCAAAGATAAGAAATTGGTGTAAAAGGCTTCAATCCTTAATGTATTAATCATTTTTTAATGATACAATGAATAAACCATGCATATGTTCTCACCTTAACACCTCAAGGAAGAGATAAACAAGGAAGAGATAAAATAAGATTTATTTTATAGAAAATAGGAGCTAGGATCTTTAAACTTGAGAAACACTTTTAGAATACAAACTATATCCCAAGATGTAAAATAAATAAAGGTGGTACATTAGGACTTAATGTTAAACCCAATGGAGACCTGATTGGAGCCCTTTTCATTCTCGACGACTGTTGGAATCAATACATTGAGGTTTCTATTAGTATAGGAAACCTCAAATAGGTTAAAAACCATCACAAAAGAAAAAACAAGAAAAATGAAATGACATAAAAAAGAAAATCAATTTAGGACCCACTCTATAGAGAACATAGGGTAACAAACTATAGAATAAAATGAGTTAAAAAAACTTACGTCTGTTAGATGGATTACAGGGGGAAAAACCTTGTAGTGGGTGTGTTCCAAAACTTCCGAATAGTAATAGCATGCATCGATTGATGTCATTGTGGGAATGGCTAACATCATAGTCTGACTGGTAAGGCAAATTCAAAAGACCCTGATAATCTACCTGTAAATAACCACAAGATTAAACTATTAGCTACAAGAAATACATATGCAGTCATGATGATATGAAATTTAAATACCAAAACATCCCATTTCTCTGTGAAGATAAATTCCCTCATCCATTTGAGACTAACCCTGTGAACGATGTGAAATTTTTGGATTGTGGAGGAAGAATAACACTGACAATCTGTAAGGGTAGTCATTCCCGAAGTTTGAGTTATCAAATGATGGCCACCATCCAATCTCCCCAATGGATTTCCACCACTCATCTTTGACTCGTCACGTGGAAGGGGTAAGGAACCCTAGATGCATGGTTGCCATGAAGCATAGAGACCCATTCCACATAACTTCAAATCAACAAAGACAAATAATTTTATCATCTAAAAAATTATCTGATGAAATAGAGTGGTAGAAAAGATGATAAGAATGACTTCATCCAATAGGGAAACACCTTATGGCATAATTATTTAAATTTTCAGAATTTATTTTAAGACTTTAAATAGTGTCATTTTAAAAAAATAAAATCAACCATATATTTAAGTATGGGGGTTTACGCAGTGCATATATTAGATATCATTTTCGGGATTCAACTGCGTTAAGTAAGTCATTCACGTATGACCATTTCCATGAGATGTAGTCGTAACTGACTAATTTCTCATGATTTTTGAATAGTTCACTTAGCACTCATTGCATCGGGTGATGCTCACAGGGGTGAAGAAGTGGGATTGAAACTAGTGAAATGAATCAAATAGCATCAATCATCACTTCCGGGGCTTGCACCCGGTAACCAGGACTTCCCGGGAGGTCATGATATCTAATATATGCACTGCGTAAACCCCCATACTTAAATTCAAAAAGAGTCAAGGGATCTCTAATTGAATGGTTCATGAGGCACAATACCTGCTAAGGTTTTGCAAATGGGGTAGCAAGCTCAGTGGGCTTGATTGTGGGGAAAACTCCACAATTAAGCGCGCTTGAGCTAGAGGAGTTCTGGGATGGGTGACCTCCTGGGAAGTCCTGGTTACCAGGTGCAAGCCCTGGAAGTGATGATTGATGCTATGTGATTCATTTCACTAGTTTCAATCCCACTTCTTCACCCCTGTGAGCATCACCCGATGCAATGAGTGCTAAGTGAACTATTCAAAAATCATGAGAAATTAGTTAGTTATGACTACATCTCATGGAAATGGTCATACGTGAATGACTTACTTAACGCAGTTGAAACCCGAAAATGATATCAACCATATATGTTTATCATAACTAGAATATGATACTTATTATACTTTATTCTAAATAAAATTAATGTAAAATAAAAAAATAATAATATTTTTTTTAAAATATTATATTTGAAGTATTATTAGTTTAATATTCTGAAGTAATTTTTCATGAGTTTTTTTTTTTTTTCATTTTAGATTCTTGCCTGCTTTGGCACATCAATTAAATTTCCTTATGGCATAATTATTTAACTTTCAGAATTCATTTTCATACTACCGTGCATGTACCACTTGTTCATTCAAGTCGTTCAACATCTTCCATTTTTAATTCATTTGATTTAATTTCAATTATAATTATGCTTCTTTCACTATTAAAATTGATTTTCTTTTTATTAATATTATATATTTTTTTACATTATTTTATGATGTAAAAATGAAAGGATGACAAGATTAGATCTATATAAAAACTAGTTGTTGAGGTTATTGTAATTGAGAATTATTTGCATTGAAAATGTTGAGGTCATTGTAATTGAGTAATGCATAGATGGCTATTCCTAGAAACATAACTTTACAAAAGAATTATTTAATCTTAAAGACTCACTTAAGTTTTAAATGTTGATGATGCTAAATAGTATATATAAAAAGACTCAACTGCGAAAATATGTGAGATATTATTATGTATTTTCTTCTTAAAATGGTGGATGCTTCTTTTCCAAAAATGACGACATAATAAATAATAAATATATTTAGGCATGCTTTCCAACACACAAATGGATAGATTTGAGTGTGTAGGTTTTCATAGTCATAATAGTTTTTTTAGAAATTGTATAAAAAATTAAAACATCCAGGATAGATAAATAATAATAATAATAATAATAATAATAAATGGTATTAGAGTGGATATTTATAAATTAAACATTAATTTTAATGTTTCAAAAAAAGTAGTTAAAGAACCATTATGATCAATGTTACCAAATATTATATTCTTAAAGAACCATTAAGACCAATGCTACCAAAAATTATATTGTTAAAGAACCAATGCTACCAAATATTATAGTATCCCACTAATAAATTATCAAAGTGAAATGATTCAATGTTGTGAAACAAGGTTTGACCATATATGATAGAATGGATTTCAAATTCTCTTAAAAAAAACCATTATGTTTCAAATGTCAAATGGTTGTGTCGAGTTATTTGGATACCTTTTCTCACAATTCTGGATTAATTATATGAATTTATGAAGAGAACGAAATGAAATACAAATTTATAACCAAAACACAGAGATATAGTGAAATTTGACTTCAATTAATAAATGGAAAATGTTGAAATTGTATACATGCAGAATGAAAGAAAACTAGATCGAATGGTGGTAAATTATCTTTGAGAAGAGATGTGATGACTACATGCATTTTCAAACTTTGTGTTATAATTAAGCTTGGAGGCCTTTTTATCATGAAGAAGTAATGAGAGACTGTAAACATCCAAAAACCTAACTGTAGGAGATGAAGCGCCAAAGGTTTATGGGCCTCTATGGGGTAAGTTGGAATGAAAAAGTCCTAGGGTCATAACATTGGCATATGATCTCCATTTGGTGCACATAATAACACATTTCCCAAGAAAATGACATTAAAGGCCTCAAAACATCTCTCACAGTTCAAAACCTAAAAACTGTAAAACTGTAAAAATATGAAAATTGAGTTGTAAGCTAGTGGAATAGGTGGGTGAGCACCGATATACACGTGAATCACTTAGCTATAATAATTTTTAAGTCATAAGGGGGGATTTAGTATGTTGATTTAAATGGTTTATTTTAAGCTTGATCTTGGGATCATGAGTAAAGCATATGAGTAGGATCTTAAGTGGGTGGAAAGGTGGTGTGGTCAAATTCATTTTCTAGGTATTTGTAATAAATGATATAAAAAATTGAAATACAAGGTAAAAAGCTATGACAAACATTCAAGTAAATACAAATTTTTCTTTATCTTAATGAACTTTTAAATGAGAAAGAAGCATGAAATAATTAAGATCTATAAATATATATCCTAATTCAACCTATCTAAGAATTAAGCTAAATAAGCATAATGTTTTGAATTGAAAAGAAAAATAAATGAGTATAAGGAAGACTTATTTAAATAAATTTCACTCTAAAATGAAATACCTATTGTAACAGATAATATGCAGGCCTTGAAAGCCAAATATAAGATCTAGCTAGGTAAAATCACAAAGACCAAACCTTTATTTGATCATTTTTTTGTAAATGAAACAAGTCTAAGAGCTATTCAAGCAAGATATGATTCTACCCTTAGTATATAGAAATAGAAAGATGCAATGTGATGAAAATAAATAATAGAAGTAGAAGTTGTTAAGAACCTTAGTGGGCCTTTTCTCTACCTACATCATTTCTTAAATAATGAATTATAGTATATTACCAATACCATAAGGGAAGAAATTCCCTAATAAGAGCATTGCATGTATCAAGAAAAAATATAAATGTTAAGACATTTCAATTCTAGGAGTAGTACAGAAAAGTACCCCAAAATATGCATTGGTAGTGCAAAAGAAAGGGCTATTTTTCAGTTGAATGAGTGCATAAACCCTCCCTATGACTATATTGGATGAGTGAAAAAACTAGGGAAAATCTATACATTGATTGGGTGCATAAAAGAGGCTCAATATCTACATTGTCCTTAAAATAGATTATAGAAGATGTGGGAATATTACTAAGGTAGAAATGGAGGAATTCAACTAGTTAATTTCTTTATAAATATGACATAAAGGAATAGAAATAAAATTCCAATATTTTGATGATGAGTGAATGGGGTAAGGGGGACAATGCACTCAAGCAAAACAAGGGAAGTATAAATGGATATTTTTCTAGCAGAGTTTCCAATCTATTGGTGTTTATTTGTCACAAGGGTAGAAAATCTCACTATCTTAACTAATGTTTGTTAAGTACAAACAAAAATGATTTTATAGCTAGAATTCCTAACATTAATCTATTTTTACCATTTTCAAAACTATCTTATTCATGAAGCAAATAACTCAAAGCATCAATGAAAATCATTTACATGAGAGTTAAGTTTACAGAGAATGAAAATATATCCATTACCAAATGAAAAAGGTTGAAATAACACCTATAAAGTGAGATTGATGAAGACAATGAGATCCAAAGCCTATCCTTGAGATTGGTTATTGACTTCCTTGTGTGTGAGTAAGGTACCTAAATAAGAAGCTCTCTCAAGAGGAAGAGATCCTTAAGAAGTTAGTGAAAATTTAGTAGAATAATTTTTTCATGATAATGGATGGATGGATGGAGTGACCTCAAGGATTTATTTATAAGGAAAATGATTGTTAAAACATTTGATAAGGTCTTCAAATAGTTTCATAAAGATGACCAAATAAATGCTAACAATATAAATTAAAATTTAAGATGAAAAAATATAACTATCTTCCCATTTTAGCAATTTACATCTGAAAGCAGTCAAAATTGGTTTTTTGGTGAAGTAGTGTAACTTTTGTGGGTATTATTCATGATGTTTGAGTGCATTCATTGGGAGTAATATTTGTGCTGGCCCTTTTTGGTCAAAATAATTGTTTGAATTTTAAAATTTTAGTGAGTTAGAGGTCATATGATTGTGGAAAAGGGATCAAATGGAGGCTAAGCATGCCAACTATGCTATATTCCAATAAAAATTCTAGAAATGTCATAAGTGAGAAATATTTAAGGTGATAATATATATTCCCCTACTACGTGAAGTTTGGAGTGAATCATATGACCAAATACATCATAGTTTCATTATTCAAGTACATGAAGGACCAGGGAAGAAGAGGAGTGTCCAAGGAAGGAGGATTACATGTAAAATGGAAAAGGAGAACTACTTATCACCAAAGTCAAAAAGATTATATGTGATCAATATCTCAATAGGGATGATGTAGGCATACCAATGCTCATCAAAGTATGTCATAATAGTGATACAATGATGTGTTATGGTTGAAATGGGAAAAGGGAATGAGACATAATGGGGTCTCAATACAAACTAGAATATGATCCTAGTGAAAAGGTGCCGTAGTATAATATAGGATTTTGAGTAGTCATACATACAGAACTTAGATCAAAGGATGCTTACCCAACATACAAACATAATCATTATAAATAATCTGAATATACAAGAACTGGTGCCCATATTGGGGTGGTTGGGAGTTGAGGGGAGAAATCGAAGGAGTTGTATTGAACATGAAGAGGGGCTTTGAAGATATAAAATGAGATAGCAAGAGTGAATCTTAACTTGAGGGCTCTAAGAAAGGTGAAGTTGAGCCAATCAAATCCAAGGAACTACAACAAAGGTTGAACCGTTAGAATATGTATAATATTAATGGCTAAAAAACAATATGTAGTCAAGAATGTGAAATATTGCCAAACTTAAGAGCAATGAGGACTCTCTCTACTTGATCCAATGTAAACCACCAATGAGGATTATTGTAAACACACACAAAAGGAAGACATATTTAGATACTTGTGCGATGCATTTCTCAATAGAATGATACGCATAAATATATGAATTTATTATCCTTGGCTTCATCTTCCAAAAGGTTTTCCAAGCTCCCAATGATTGTTTAAGTTTACTTGTGACATTTTATCTTCCTCTCAAGTGAATAATAAAAGAGTACATAATCTCTAAAGATTAGGTTTCCAACATTCCCTTCTTTAATTCAAAGGGGTCTATGTGATTCAAAGAAGAGAGTTGAAATATTGAAGTGGATAGTGGCTAATTATTGAATGTGATCTCTAAATATGGTGGTTTAAGGAAGACCACAAACAAAATGGACAACAAAAGCTAAAGCCTTATATTAAATGGTGCCTTAAGGTTGACCACAAATTATGGATTATTAGGGGAATTTCAAGGTAAAATATGGGCCTGAAAAAAGAAAATGTACTAACAAAACCAATCTGAATGAAAAAATAAGATTGAAGATGGTGGTGTCATTCCTAGGAGTAAATATTTTTAGAGGGAAAAGAAGAATACTATTTTATTTAATTATATTTTTGGGTTATCTCCTTACGTTCTTACTCAAATGTCAAGCGTAGGCACTTATTGGATGTGGAATTTAAATTCACATTGAAAGAAACATTTTTTCCCCATGTAATTTCATTTCTTTTCATTATAGGTCTACTCAAGTATAGCAGAGTGGGGACTCGTTGGGTGTGAAATTTATTTTTTTATTCAATGGGTGCTTACACTTAACATTTGAGTAAAATTTCCCATGGGGCTTTGGATTGACAGTGAATGGGTGCGCTGTTAAGGCACTCCTTGCGATAAGTCACTGGTTCAAATCCCCATGGGTACTTAGGTTTGTCTTAACTAGAAAAAAAAAAAAAAACATTTGAGTAAAATTATAAGGAGATAAGCCATAAATTCAATTAAAAAATACTTTTATTTCTTTTATTTAAAAGAATCATAAATTGTATTTTATTATTTTTCATTAGAAGGCCCATTTTAGACCTCAAAGTTACCCTAATTCTTAGCTCAAAGTAGTTACTAGAACGATTCCAAAAGTAGCTAGAAGTTGTTGCTTTTAAAAAATGGAAGTTCTCCCTAATGGTGGTTTCACGATGACAACCAAACGATGAGATGATGCTTTTAAATATGATCACAAACTATATTCTAGTAGAATTAGTAAGTCTTATATTGAGTGGTGGCTTAAGGAGGACCAAAAACCAAATGGTGATTTTGGGATGACCATAAATCAAATCATGCATATGGAACATGAGTATCTTTGGCTATAACTCTAGCTCTAGCTCTGGCTATTTTTGGCTCTACGCTTTGGTTGTTGGCTCTAGTTCTAGATGTGGCTCAAGCTTACATAATTACTTTTTATTGATATGAATTGAAAATTTTAAGTCAAGATATCAATCATTTATATTCCCCCTTTGTAAGATACAATGTGAGAATATCAAAATCTCTCCACTACAAGATGTGTCAATACTCGAGAATGGTTCTTTGGTATGACTGACATATCTTGTTGGTTGTTGATGACAATTATCGGTCTATCCAAGGTGAATCTTTACTATTGCATGGTTCTTGTGATTGGAACATATGTTTGAGTAGGTGAATGTGACATCCCTTGGTAAACATTTCTCTCTTGTAAATAATCGTGATTATTCCAAAATTGCTAAGAGAGGGACACAAATTCCATTGCTTAGGATAGGAGATTGCTTGAGGAGATTGTTGTTTTTAAATATGAGTCCCGGTTGGTTTAAAAGAATTAAATGTGTTGACTATGCATTAAATTTAACTGAAAGGGGAAGGACTAATACAAGTGTCCTTTATACCAAAAACAAGCAAAGAAAGGAAAAAGCATTAAGGCAACATGGGTTGCACTGTCAGGGCATGGGATGTTGTGTAGAAGAAATGGAGTTTAGTATGTTTTGGAGGAGTGTGGAGGGGGAATTCATGCAGGGAGAGAATCAATTCATATCCATGATCTCTCATGCACATGGGGGAATCTGCAAAAAGAATGCAAAATTTGGAATTGCAGCATGAGAACATAGAGCCAAAGGGAGATCAAGTGGTCTATAATATTGAATCAAATCCTAAAAAAGGGAACCAATTATGGAACCTTCTAAGTGAGGATTGCTTGGTAATTTATTTTAGAGAGTGTGGATTTCCTGTAAGGTTGAAGAAACCATTGCAAGTTTGTGGATTAATGAACCTATTGGACTTGGAAGAATCACTTAGGTATTTGTGAGGGTTGATGAATCACTGGGAGTTTCCTTGGGGTTGAAGCCTTTGTTCTTGACTCACTAAGGAACCACCTGGAGAAGTGATTTCTTTACCCATTAACAAATTAACCATTGAATAAACTTACTTATATTGGACTTTCTTCTCCTGAAAGTGAGATAGAGTTCTCTACATTGTGAAACGTTGGCATGACTATGCATATGCTTGAATAGTTTGATTGATAATGAGCATAGGTGGTGGATGAAGGAAACTATGACATATTTTTTTAGCTATTTTAGTTGGTTGTAATCCCTCATAATCACCTCACCTTAAGCTTTGGAATCTGGCTTGGGAGTGACAATTGCAAGTAAGGTTGGCTACAACTGTTTATGGTTGGTTGGAGAGTTGCAGTCCCAATCTCATTCTCAAACACTACAATTCATAATATAAGTGAATTTTATAGTATTGTAAATTGAATGTCTGAAATATGTTCGCTATGTTGGCTTCAGGCTTGTAGTGATGCTCATTTGATGTTCAACTGTGTGGTTTATGCCTGAAATTCGTATTGGCCTGAAAGTGATGACTATATGTTTTAAATATTATTAATATTGAGCCTAAAGGAATGGTTTATGTCTGTAATTCAAGTTGAGAAATATAATTCTTGTTATTTTGTGTAATGTTGATCTCCTTGTAGACGAATGTGGTAGATTTATGATATCATCCCACATATCTGAAATTTAAGTGACCAATAATTTCGATCGAGAGCTTAGATCATAACAAAATTTATATCGTCAAAATTTTCTCAACAAGACAAATGCGATGAAATCATCCATATGAAACATAAGGAAGTTGAGAAATATCAAATATTTTAGACCCCATTTCCATAATGCTACCTTGGATCTCGAGTCAACAGAATAACCACCTCCTTCTAACCCATGCTCTAGTGAGAGTTAGGAGGGTGTGTGTTACAAAGTGGTATCAAAGCATCTAGGTTCAACACTTGGACTAGAGGGGCTTTATCATGGGAAAGTAATAGCTAAGTTCTTGCAAGGGGGTCTTAGGGTGAATTTTAGAAAATTAAACTGGATGGGATCTATCATGGGAAAATAATAGCCAAATTTTTGTAAGGGGGTCTTACGGTGAATTTTAGAAAATTAAACAAACTATTGTTTAGGTTTAATCCAATCTATAATTAATTTATCGCATGCAGGATTAATACGTTTACACTATGATTTAGTTATGTATCATGGCACTAATGACTGATGAGATTTTATTGTTGTTGATGAGCTAACAATCTGGGCTAACTGTTATATGTTTAATGAACGTGTATCCAAATGTGGTAATGCTTGTGGCTTGATGATTGATTAACATCGATGTACTAACATGGCTTGTTTTGGTTATAGCTAGATCATTGTGACAACATCATAAAAGCAAGTTAATGGTCATGATTATGTGTATTTGTTTATTCCATAATGTATCTAAGAGTTTTGTATCATTGACAACAAATCAAAAGTAGAAAAATATAGAGAGAAAAAAAGGCATGAGTAATAAGATGGTTCAATGCAGTTTTGATAGGACACCATATGGGTGTGAAGAAGCTTTAGTGGAGAATACAGGAGGAGAAAAATCTCATGACTAGATGGATGCCTTGAGGAGCTTAAGGGCTAAGATTATAAACTTCAATGAAGACAATGAAAGGTTGGTAAGGGATTAGGAGAGGTAGACTGAGGTAAATGCAATCACACTGCAAAGCCTCTTAGATGTATAGAGATATAGGAAGTATGCTCTCGAGGCTAGTCACAGACACAAGAATATCCATTTGGCATCATAAGAGAGAAAACGTGGTGCAGATGGTAGTAGGTCTTAGAAGAGGCACAGAAGGAAAAGTGAAGAAACTGTGAGAGGGAACAAACCAATGAGCACCCCAGAGAGAATAACTAGTACTCATGGACCTCATTCTAGTACACCTTTAGGTCTATCACTATGATACATTATTATTATCATCATCATCATCGTCATCAAAGAAAGAGAGAAAGGGGCCATATGCACAAGGAATTTAAGAAGGCCAAACCACCCACATTTAATGGAGAAATGAAGAAATCTGAACACGCATAAGCTTGGTTTCTTGGAATGTAGAAGTTCTTTAGAATCCATAACTATTTTCAGAACATGAAAGCAAAGGTAGCCACCTATAGTATGAAAGGAAAAGCAGACATATGGTGGGAAGATTTGAAGAATGTTAGAGGTATACTTAAGAGAGGCTGGCATGGAGTGAATTTGAAAGGCTCTTCATAAAAAATATTTTTTAGACATGTACTATGATACCAAGACAAAGGAATTTTGTCAGTTTAGAATGGGAAAAATGTTATATGAGGGGTATGAAACTAAGTGTCTAGGAAAAAAACAAAGATCCAAAGGTATTTCAGTGGATTTTCATTACGCTTCAAGGATAGGATTGAGTTTGATCAGCGCAAAATATTGGAGGATGCAATCAGGAAGCTAAAACACTGTTATGAACAGTCCAAGTGCAAGCTGAGTTAAAATCTAAGTGAAAGTATAAAAATAGTGCCAATTTCAAAGGAGAAAGGACAAGTGTGGCTAAGGAATCACAAGAAACACCTACCATTCAAGAGGGCCAACGAAGGTTCAACGTTCTTGGTAAACACCATTATACATAGGAAGGAGACAAGAACTTAAAGAAGGGTTGATCTAAGTGTTGGGCATGTGGATAAAATCATTTGAGATGGGATTTCCCATGAAATAAGTATGCTAGACAGAAATTATACAACACATAGGAAATGTAAAATATGGTAGACATGGCACGTAGCATGCCTAGGATTTATGCAAGATTAGAAAATTTGTAGGCATACTAGGCACATCATCAGGCTTTCATAATTGAGATGGAAGGAAAATTTTGCCATCAAGTTATTTCTATTTTGATTGAGCCTATTCTAATTATAGTTATGTAAAATCAATGCTCTTGGAATGATGTGAATTGAACTAAGAAGTACATGAGGAATCTTGGATAGTTCAATTAGCCACAAGAGTAAAAGAGAGAGTAAAGGATTTCCCAATTAAATTAAATAGGATGCCAACTGTGTCAAACCTCAATGTGTTACAATTTGGTGTGTACATCATATTGTTTGGGATGGATTGGCTATATGCACACAAGTCCATGGCTGACTATTTTGAAAAATAAATAGAGTTCCTGGATGAGCATGGAGAAATAAGGATATTGCAAGGAAAGAAAAATCCTACTTCAATAAGGTTGATCATAGCCATGTAGGCCAAGCACAATTGTTGAAAAGTGTATCATTTATTTGTTGTGTAAATTTTTAGCAATGACATAGCTAATGCCAATGTTGAGGAAGGAAAGATCAAACAATTGAGATGATATCCTATGTTGTAGAAATATGAAAATGTATTTCCAATGGAAGTTCCTGGATTATCTCCTCACAAAGAGGTATACTTCTCTAATGAATTGACGCCTGAAGCAGCACGAGCGTCCATGGCACCATACAGGATGAGTACACCTGAGTTGGTTGAGTTAAAATTACATTTGAAAAAGATGCTTGATAAGGGGTACATAAGGCCAAGTGTGTATCCATGGGGAGAAACAATCCTATTCATAAATAAGAAGGATTATACACTTAGGTTATGAATTAATTATTGATAATTTAATAAGGTGACCATCAGAAATAAGTATCCATTGCCACAAATTGATGATCTATTTGACCAATTGAGAGGAGAAGCAGTGCTCTCCAAGATTTATTTGAGGTTAGGCTATCATTAGGTCTATCCAAAGACCATGGAGGAGAACAAATAAAATTTGGTTACAATATTGCAATTACTAAGAGAGTATAAGCTCTATGAAAATCTTAGTAAATGAAATTTCTTTCAATTAAAAATTCATTACTTGGTACTAGAAGGCTATTATAGGAGGTTTGTTAAAAATTTCTCCAAGATTGGTTGTCCAATTACTACTCTACAAAATAAAGGGAAGAGATTCAAATGGAAAATTGGTTGGGTAACAAGCTTTGATTAGTTAAAGTAGTTGTTGACCAATGCACCAATATTAAGGATAACAAATCTTGAAAAGAATTTAATTGTGTGCAGAAATGCTTGCAAGGAAGGACTTAGTTGGGTATTGATGCATGAGTGTCAAGTGGTGTGCTATGAGTCCTGATAGCTAAATGAGCATGAACATAATTATGTAACTCATAATTTGGAATTGGCTTCTGTTATCGGGAAATCTAGTGTCTATGCAGAGCTGCTAGTCCCACTAAGACTGGTAGCTATCTTAGAAACAAACAAACTAAAACTACTTTCGTTTTCCTTTATGAGAAGTAGATAAGAGGGGAACAAAGGAGACCAACCTCTGTCTTGCGCTTGGTTCATTGCTTGATTCCTTTCCCTTCTGATAGATCTTTTCCACTCGCTTCCTCGTCTACCCAGCTTCAAAGAGCACCTGTGGAATCAAAGCAGCATAACACTATCTAAGAACAGAGATCTACTATCATAAACAATATAGAACCAGATATATATTGACCACACAAATGCATATATCATCAATTATACAAGAATGTGGAGGAAAACTTGAATAGATTTATTAATATCAAGAAAAGCAAAGAGGATTACAACCAATTGTTTTGACCTAGTGTCATCCTCTCAGCAAGAAAGCCCTTCTTCACCTCATGAAAAGCTTAGATCACCCAACACTATGATGTTACACCAAGAAACCAGCAGCGCTTCCTTACAAGATACAAAATTCCAGCCTCTGGATCTCTGGGATGAGGGATCCATATATAGATGTTTGCAAGGAGGGTGAGTCAGCTTCTGAGATTTGATTAGTGTCCTCTCTCTGATAGTTCTTGATTCCACTTGGAGATTGATGATCTCTTACTCATCCCTGGGCAAATGTAGAGAGGCAAGTGTCACAGGAGAAGTTTCTGGAAGGCTCCATGATCATCCACCTCGCAAATTGACTCTGCCATTTGTCCACTCTCGCCCATCGCACCCCATAGAAGGGATTTTCAGTATGCATCACACCTCCCGTATGCATTTAGGTGGGATGTGGTGAGCTCCAGTATTGTAGCAATAATGCTACAACTCCTGGAACTCCCTTCTTTAATTTTATCAACCCGATAGTTCGTAACAAACTTGGAAGCGAAGGTGTTGTATGCACAAGTACTAGCTCTTGCCGCAGTTGTCACTTGGTCAGCTGGCACAAGTCCTCTAGGGGGTTAAGCCAACTTCTATGAGCTCTTAGAAGAAGCTTTTTAACTGATTGATGAAAGCTAACTCAAAGGAAGCTAATCTACTTGCAGAAAGAAACTGAAAGCCAAAAAGAAACGCAAACCCTAACAAACCCTAATTCTACCAGCTAGTCCTACTGATGCAAAGATGAGAATGCAAACTACTGAAAGAGATGCCATTACTTCTATGAAGGTAAGATACATGTGTCTAGACTACCTATATCTGAAGAAAACATCTTTTTGTATTTTTGAATAAGTTATTAGAATTATCATGCATGTGCTTTTAACTGGCGTTTTACTGTGCAAAGGTGGATCAAGGAGGAGAAATGATTGGAAGAGGTCGGGAAGGTTCAGAGAGGGTCTAAGGAGTCCCTAACACCCTTCCAGAGAGTTTCACAAAGTTTGGCTGCCAAGAAACCGCGTTTATGAGCTTCTACAGGAAGTTTGCAAGGGTTCTACAGGATGTTCTAGGATTTCTACAGGATGTTCTGTAATGGGGTTTTTGAAGCATGGATGGAGGGAAAAAGGTGGAGGAATGAGTATGGAGGTGAAATAGGGGTGTAGGGGAGTTCAAGACTTGGAGGATGGAGTTGAGGAGTGGTGTAGATGGTGAGATTTGTTCAAGGAGGGATGAAACGATGTTGCACAAGAAGATGAGAATCATGGCAAAGTAAGCGAATGAGGCAAATGTAAGGTAAGGGTTCTGAGTGAAGGGTGAAACAGGTAGGTTGGATGGAGTATGGGTAGGTAAGGAAGGATAACAGGTACTCTGCAAGCGGTTTTTCAAACTGAACAAACAAACACTTATAAAACCTACGACTTAGTTACTTCACTCTAATCTGACCTAATAGCAGAAGGAAATGAACAGAAGTTTATTCGAAATGAAATACGTGAAATAACTATGCAACTAAGCAATCATAAACTGAAGCATGCAATTATAAACTAATATCAAGTTCGACAACTAAAAATCCAACACTACTAATTGCATGGTGAAGCAAAAAGACAGTGTTTTTATTGGCAGCAAAGTCACATTGGTCCCATCTCATGATTCCACTAAGGGGGAGGTGAGATCCAAAGTACTTGGTAGCCTTTTTCTGAATATATTCCCTGTGATTAAGCAATCAAGTAAATCTGAACATGAAGAACCTTTTTAATCATCAAGAGCAACTTAAATAACAACACAAAATTTAAATCTAAATAGCAGATTTTATTCTAAGAATGCAGCAAAGACACATGAAAGCAAACAAAGGAGGTATTGGGCGCTTGAGATGGGCCCAACCCCAAGAGCTATAGCTTCCTAAGAGAGATTTAGAGCTGGTGCAAATCTGGATTCATCTTTATTGAGCAAGAAAAGAAGAGTTACATCAAAATTGTCCACAAGGAGAACTTGAAAATGAGCTGAAAGCAAAGCTAATCTATTTCCTAAAAATCGAAATACAAACTAGCTAACTTCTGCCTACAAAATGACTAAACATTGGCCCACTACTAGCTAACCCCAAATGAGGCCCTAAGCCTTCTTATTTATACAAATTGAGGACCCCAATAGTCCTCCTAAACTTTAGGGGCTCGGCTGCCCAAAACTTGTAGTTAACAGCAATCCTACTTGACTTGCTTGGCTGCCCTTGTGCTAATTGATTTGGTGGCCCTTGAACTCCGAACTGATGGTGGAGAATTCGAGGTAAGGGCCCATAAATGAAAGGGACACCTTCCTACAAATCCTCTCCCTTGTTCTCCCACGAATTTGGCTGCCAAGTGCTCATTAAAACCTTCAATTTTGTCTCCAAATTGACCAAAAAGGCTACACAAACCACACATTAGACTTGTTGGCATAATGACTAACCCAATTCACTCTATTAGCATAAATATAATAAAAAACATACAATAAACTAATGAGAATGGTGGATTAAGTTGAATTAGGAGGTTGAATGAGCCCAAATAATTATCCATTTTTGGGGCTCATCATCACCCCCCTACTGAAAGTGTTGCTCATCCTTTGAGCAACCAATTTATCTCCTCATCTTTGATGGCCTTGGTGGCCTCCCTGTCATGCCAGGCTTCTGAAGTGATGTCCTCTTCTCTGTCATGAAACCATGCTTCTCTCTTTGCTTCTTCCCACTGCCTGTGCTTCTTTTCCTAGAGAATTCTCAACTTCCTGTAGAACTGTCTTTGAGTCCATTATCTGAATTCTCTCTCTTCCAATGAAGGTTTTTGGCTTCCTCATTCATAGGTGATGGACATCCTTGAAGGAGGCCCCTCCTTTTGTTTAGCTTGTGTGTCCTCAATGACAATTTGCTTCTTTGACTGTGGTTTGGGGTCTGCCAATTCTTATCTGCATGCCCTTTCTTGCCTTAAAATATGGTGGAAGCTCCCTCTTTCACTTCTCCTTCGGCTTGGGAGAGGTACTTAGGGCGGCCAGCACAGCTGCTGCCTCCCTAGCTAGGATTTCGGCCGAGTTCTCTTTCTGCTTCCCTTTCTCAGGACTTCCTGTAGAAAGTCCTGTAGCTGATTTCTGGCTTCCTGTAGAAGCAGTTCTCTGTCTTCCTATAGAAATAGTCTGCTGGCTTCCTGTAGAACCAATTTTCTCTAATTTGGCTTGCTTGGCTGGGGGTGCCTTCTCCTTGACCTGTGTTGTGGTTGCCTTGGGTGTGTCCCTACTTGTTTGGCCTTTTTTAGTCTTCTCTACACGTGCTTGCAACCACTTCTCCCTTGGCATTTGTGTTTTTACTTCACCCACAGCTTTGGCCTCAACAGCTTGTCCTTTTCCCTCATTCCTCTTCTTGTTCCTTCTATGGTGGTCTTTCTTGTGTTTCTTTTCCACTGGCTTTCTCTTCTAATGAGTGGTGGGGTATGTTTTAGGGTCAACCCTCTGAAATCCACAGTTGCTAATGTTTTTGATTTGGGCTGCAGGAAGTTAAGGAACTCCTATGTGATTTCATCATCATGACCTTGAATTTTATCACAGAAGGTCATCCACTTTGCACAGGTAAACAAGTCTACCACCTCAGGAGTTTCTCTCAACTTCTTGGAATCCAAGGGTTCCTTTCTGATAAACCCTCCAGGCATGGTGAGAATACCCTATTTTCGGCTTGAGCTCTGGTTAGAATGGAAATTCAGATGTGGCTTTCCTCCTTGGTTCTCAGGACAAGATTTATCTGTTGTTTGTATCTCCCCTTTCACCAATTTTCTGGTTATAATACTGCTGCTGCCCAAAAATAAACTTTTCAAAAGGAATTAAGCCCTCACAGACAGAGTGCAGAGCTACTTTTCACACTAACCATATAACAGTCACAAAAAAAAGTAGTTTATATGTGCACAGGTGAGCGTTACAGTGGTTTGTCATTAAAATGGGGAGAGTTTTCTGGCAGGAACCATGGAGGTGAATATGACGCAGCACCATTCAAAAGAAATTCTGTGTATTATATAAGCAAAATACTGTCTGGACCCACAGGTAGATTGGTTCCAATATTTTTCACTTCAAACGAGATAATTCACCACCTTTCGAAAATTAAGCATGGGGATGGCATGTTCGAGCCTACCTCTCTTTGAAACTCCAATTTGTCGAAGAAAAATCCAGGCTTTTCTGCTCTGGAAGGCTGTTTTCTGTGTTTCCTGTAGAAGACTTCCTGTAGAAACGCCTGTAGAGCGCGACAGGCAAGAATTCTTTTAAGAAACGACAGAAATCTCGAGAAACCAGGCAGAAATCTTGTAGAGGACCACTGGTTAACTGATTTGGAAGTGGTGGACATGTGCTTCAGTTGACCGCAGTTGAACAAAGAGTGGTGAGAGTTTGAGCCGACCGTCGTTTAACTGCAGCGTGATTCACGTGAGAGAGTGAAGTGACCAAGTGTACATGGCCACATGCAACTGGAAGTGTTGTTTATGAACTATGTGTTTTCCCCCTGTAATCACTGCCGTGAATTGAACTGAAGTTTAACCGGCCAACACTCCTGGTTGCTTTAATTTTCACGTAAGTCAGCTGTCCACGTGTACTGCGTGACTTCCAGCTGAGTGCTAGAGAAGGCAATCAGCTTAACCTTGCTATATTCGTGGCTCAATTTCACCATTCCATTCGTTCATGCATTTCTTTAATTAGATTCATGCAATAGAGGAACAGGTTTTTTTCACATACCTGAAGTCAAATGGCTGCTGTGAAGTGCTTTTTGCTGTTGCATGCTCATATTCTGCTGCTGCATGCCTGGATCCTTTGGTTGCATGAGGGCTTGGCTGATGATTTTTGGTTGTTTTTCCTTGTGCAGGTGTCCTCTGACCAGATCTAAGCTGTAGGCATTTGTTTCCACGTTCAAATCTGCACCTTCAAGCTGTTGCTGCTGAATTTTCACCAGACCAGAACTTGTTTTCGCCATTGCCTTCAAACGGTGAACCAGATTGATCTGAAACTTGCTGCGCATGTTCCTATCATCATGTTGCACCTCCCATATAAAAATCGTGATGAATGGATGCACAAATTTCGAGAAAAATGGAAAATGGCTGAAGATTTCAGAGATCAATTTCTCGGAAACCGTGCATCGGAATCGGTTGAAACTACTTGGGTAGGCTACTATCACCCATGTACATCTCCCCATGAAACAAGTTTTGAAACAGATGCATGGATATGGAGAAAATGAAAAAATGGTTGAAGGAGATGGAGGCTGATTTCTTGGAAACCGTGCACCGGAATTGGCTGAAACTGCTCAAGCATGTTTCCATCACCCCTGTATGATACTCTGTAAAACGGTTTTTCAAATGGATGCATGGTTTTCAAGTTAATGCAAAAACAAATTCTGTTCTAGATATTTTTGCTTCAAGGCATTTTGCAATTTTGTTGCATGGTATGAAAAATGAACTTGGGCTGTGATGCAGGTATGGAGATGATGGAGGAGGAGTTTGAAGATTGAAGGAGGACTTCTGAACCCTTGAGGAAGCTACCATGTTCGCCAAACCACCTTTTTGAAATCCATTTCTAGCTTCCTACAATTTCTACAGGAACTTCCTGTAGAAGCACAATGAGAAGCACAATGAGGTGGAAAAATGATGGAGCAAGGCGAGGGATGGACACAAAGGTGCTTGCAGGCCTAACCAACAGATTCCCACCATCAGATTCCCTTTTAAAATTTAATTTGGTTCGTCCAAAGGTTCTACAGGATGTTTCCTGTAGAAATTCAAAACTTCCTGTAGAAAACACAATTTTCATAAAAGAAGCACAATGAGGTGGAAAAAATGATGAAAAAGGGTGAGGAATGGAAACATGGATGCTTGTAGGCCTCATGGACATATTCCCAGCCTTCGGGTCCTTTTCGGAGATCAATTTGGCTTTTTTGTAAGTTTCCTGTAGAAAGCACAAAATTCCTTTGTCTTTGTTTTGAGTGATCCTTCTGACCTGCAATGTCCTTCTTACACCCTGCAATTATTCAATGGAAATTAGCTTTATTTTTCTTTTTCTTTTTCTCTTTTTTTTTTTGAAAAACAACTAGGGCGCCTCATGGAGGTTTTCACCCTAATTGCCTGCCCTGGGCACCTCCAAGGAAGGTTTTCACCTAGGGATCTTATTCCCTTTTTATTTTCTCTTCTTTCCAACCCATTGACCGCCTCATGGAGGTTTTCAATCAATGAGCCAATCTAAGGCGCCTCTGACGAGGTTTTCACCTTAGATTTTTCCTCTTATTTCCATTTTTTTCATTTCTTTTTTTTCTTTTTTCTTTTTCTTTTTTTTTTTCTCTACCCTACCCTACTTGAAAAACCAAATCGTTCTCAAGTATAAGAATACTTCCAATGGAGCCATGTGCACATCGAGATTAGAGACAAAATGATGTGGAGGCTCGAAATGCATGCTTGGACAACTATCTGGATTTTAGAGACCAAATGATCTGACTTTGAAGGGATCAAACATAGCTGAGGAAGAGAGTACCGCTGCAACTTAGTGACCTTCTGAAACCATATCTCAATATAGCTTTTATATCCTTGGTCCTTTTGCTGATTTGGGTCATGTTTCATGTCACTTTTACTATGACTTCCTCATTTTCCTCTTTTTGCTGATCTTTATCTTGAATACATGGAAGATTTGACGGTAACCATGAGGGAAATCTCTCGATCTCTGATTTTGATGCCTTCTCTTCATCAAGTGCAGCCCATGGTTCTCTGATCTTTTCTTTTGAATCTTCTTCTGCTGGATGTGGTCCTTCAATGCTTGCAATATAGTTTCTTTTTTGCAATACTCTTCCTTAGCTATGGTGAAGATCATTGAGCTCAAGAGGAGTTGTTCGGACATGTTGTGCCTCAGCTTTGCAATTAGGTTGAGCTATTCCAATGTGCGGGTTTGGAAATGGTGGTATGGGTAGCTGAGTGGGGGTGTAAATTTGAGATGGATGTGGATGCGGTTGTGGTTGGGTAGGCATTTGGGGTTGCCTTGGTGGAGGAGGAGGTGATGGTTGCGGTTGAGCAGGTGGTGGAGGAAAAGAAGTGTGAGGAGTGTTGTATTGGGGCCTCCACCCCTGATGAGGTGCATTCCACTAAGGCTGTGGCTGAGCATAAGAGTGAAACGAATGAGCAGTTGGTTGGGCATAATATGGATCTATGAAGGAACAAGGAGGAGGTGTGAACCAAGAAGGATGAGCAGGGGGACCCCAAGAAGGCATGAAAGTGGCTTGATAGGGGTCATAATAGGTCTTGGATGTCCCTTGCAGTTCCTGCTGATAAGATCTAGGTTCATGTGGCCTCCTTTGGTTCATATAATAGAGTGATTCAATGGCTCCTTTGGCTCTCTGGTATGCAGCTTTGATTTTGGGTAAGGAAGGGCACTGATCTATAGGATGGTATTCTTCACATACAAAACAAACTTCTATGGAGTACAATGGACATTCGTTCCTAGGATGCTTTTTAGTGCACCTAGGACAAAAAATGGCCAAATCCCTCTTGGCTTCTTCTTGCTTCTTTTGGATCCGCAAGGTATCCAGTTGCATGGCAAGAAACTGCCTCATATCACTCTTGAAATCTTCGATCTGATTTTCAAATTCGTCTTTGGACAAGGTGCTGCTCCCAACATTTCTGCTTGTAGCCATTTGCTCCAGAGGAATGGTTTCTTCTTCTTCTCCCCTAGAGGTACTTCAAATATGTCTTGCTGTCCACCTAAGGGTTCTTTAATCACAACCATCGAAGAAGAGAGAATGTTGGCTGTGTGAAGCAGTGGGGGGGTTGTGCAATCATTTTTCTAACTTATCTCTACTCCTACAAGGCATGAAATGAAATCTTTTTGGTTGATTTTTGTTTTTTTTTTCTACTTCTACCAGCAAAACTAAAATAGATTGAATTGCAACTAACTATCTTGCTGAAATGAAAATGCGGAATTGAAATGAAAGTAGGAAATGACTAATTTATTTTGCTCAAATGAAATTGCAGGAATGAAATGCTAGTCTACGCTTGTGGAATTGAAATGCTAATCTATGAAAGCGGGAAATGCTAATCTACTTTTGCATAAACGAAATTGTATAATGGAAATGAAATAAACTACTTAGCAGAATATTGTAGTGGAAAATAGAAGAAAAGCAGCAATCACCAATACTTTGACGCGTCCCCCGCAATGGCGCCAAAAAGATGGTGAGCTCCAGTATTGTAGCAATAATGCTACAACTCCTGGAACTCCCTTCTTTAATTTTATCAACCCGGTAGTTCGTAACAAACTTGGAAGCGACGGTGCTGTATGCACAAGTAATAGCTCTTGCCGCAGCTGTCACTTGGTCAGCTGGCACAAGTCCGCTAGGGGCTTAAGCCAACTTCTATGAGCTCTTAGAAGAAGCTTTTTAACTGATGGATGAAAGCTAACTCAAAGGAAGCTAATCTACTTGCGGAAAGAAAATGAAAGCCAAAAAGAAATGCAAACCCTAGCAAACCCTAATTCTACCAGCTAGTCCTACTAATGCAAAGATGAAAATGAAAACTACTGAAATAGATGCCATTACTTCTATGAAGATAAGATACATGTGTCTAGACTACCTATATCTGAAGAAAACATCTTTTTGTATTTTTGAATAAGTTATTAGAATTATCATGCATGTGCTTTTAACTGGATTTTTACTGTGCAAAGGTGGATCAAGGAGGAGAAATGCTTGGAAGAGGTCGGGAAGGTTCAGAGAGGGTCTAAGGAGTCCCTAACACCCTTCCAGAGAGTTTCACAAAGTTTGGCTGCCAAGAAACCGTGTTTATGAGCTTCTATAGGAAGTCTGCAGGGGTTCTACAGGATGTTCTAGGATTTCTACAGGATGTTCTGTAATTGGGTTTTTGAAGCATGGATGGAGGGAAAAAGGTGGAGGAATGAGTATGGAGGTGAAATAGGGGTGTAGGGGAGTTCAAGACTTGGAGGATGGAGTTGAGGAGTGGTGTAGATGGTGAGATTTGTTCAAGGAGGGATGAAACGATGTTGCACAAGAAGATGAGAATCATGGCAAAGTAAGCGAATGAGGCAAATGTAAGGTAAGGGTTCTGAGTGAAGGGTGAAGCAGGTAGGTTGGATGGAGTATGGGCAAGTAAGGAAGGATAACAGGTACTCTGCAAGCGGTTTTTCAAACTAAACAAACAAACACTTATAAAACCTATGACCTAGTTACTTCACTCTAATCTGACCTAACAACAGAAGGAAATGAACATAGGTTTATTCGAAATGAAATACGTGAAATAACTATGCAACTAAGCAATCATAAACTGAAGCATGCAATCAAAACTGATATCAAGTTCGAAAACTAAAAATCCAACACTACTAATTGCATGGTGAAGCAAAAAGACAATGTTTTTGTTGGCAGCAAAGTCACATTGGTCCCAGCTCATGATTCCACTGAGGGGGAGGTGAGATCCAAAGTACTTGGTAGCCTTTTTCTGAATATATTCCCTGTGATTAAGCAATCAAGTAAATCTGAACATGAAGAACCTTTTTAATCATCAAGAGCAACTTAAATAACATCACAACATTTAAATCTAAATAGCAGATTTTATTCTAAGAATGCAACAAAGACACATGAAAGCAAACAAAGGAGGTATTGGGCGCTTGAGATGGGCCCAACCCCAAGAGCTATAGCCTCCTAAGAGAGATTTAGAGCTGGTGCAAAGCTGGATTCATCTTTATTGAGCAAGAAAAGAAGAGTTACATCAAAATTGTCCACAAGGAGAACTTGAAAATGAGCTGAAAGCAAAGCTAATCTATTGCCTAAAAATCGAAATACAAACTAGCTAACTTCTGCCTACAAAATGACTAACCATTGGCCAACTACTAGCTAACCCCAAATGAGGCCCTAAGCCTTCTTATTTATACAAATTGAGGACTCCAACAGTCCTCCTAAACTTTAGGGGCTCGGCTACCCAAAACTTGTAGTTAACAGCAGTCCTACTTGACTTGCTTGGCTGCCCTTGTGCTAATTGATTTGGTGGCCCTTGAACTCCGAGCTGATGGTGGAGAATTCAAGGTAAGGGCCCATAAATGAAGGGGACACCTTCCTACAAATCCTCTCCCTTGTTCTCCCACGAATTTGGCTGCCAAGTGCTCATTAAAACCTTCAATTTTGTCTCCAAATTGACCAAAAAGGCTACACAAACCACACATTAGACTTGTTGGCATAATGACTAACCCAATTCACTCTATTAGCATAAATATAATAAAAAACATGCAATAAACTAGTGGGAATGGTGGATTAAGTCGAATTAGGAGGTTGAATGAGCCCAAATAATTATCCATTTTTGGGGCTCATCAGGATGCAGCGCACTTTGACCATGGAGCAGGTGAGATGGTCCAATTTTGACCAGTTCTGAGTAGCTTTTCATGGAGAACTTCTGGGAGATGATGTAATCAGCTGACCTTATTCTTTTAGGAGATGGAAAAACACTTTTAGGGACTTAGGAGCCCTCGGTTTATGGACATAATTGATTGGGGTTGTAGTGCCCAAAAATGTCTATAACAGTTGCCCCCTAAAGCATGAGGTCGTTAATCTTTTGATGTCGGGTGAAATGCTTTATCATGAGGATCGGAAGTTTTTTTGTTAGGTCCCTATAATACTAGTGATTACCCCATTACTATTGTAGTTATACCCCTTATTAATATTTTTGTGCCCCTATTGCCCCCATATTGTTATTACTGTGCCCCATAGAATCCCTCTATTGTTATTTTTGTGGCTTTATATTATTATTGTTAGGTCGGCTGGATTATATTGTGACTCCTTAGACTCCTATATATAGAAAGGAGGTTTTTTCATTTGGATCATCCAAGAATTGTTCATTTATGTAATGTAAAGGAGGTTTCCCCCTCGAATAGGTTGAATTGTAAGGCGTTGATCTATCTTTTCTATCTTTTCTTGAGTTGGTTTCATAACATTTGTTATTAGAGCTTTGGATTCTAGGGTTTCGCTGCTCCAAACAGGGCATCGTGGAATTTTCGCTATAATTTTTTTTCTGCGACGTTTCAGAAGTTGCAAAAAAACCCCATTTGAGAAGAAGTCACACTGAACCTCGGGTCCAAATTTCAGAACTTTTCGCGCTATATTTGCGGAGATATGATCTGAGGAAGTTGGTATTTCTGCAGACTCCTGAATTACATTCCAAACAGGTGATATGGGGAAAATCGTAATAACTTTCTCTCTGGGGATCGGATTGAAATTTCGTAAGAAGGTATAGAAGGAGGACAGACTATAGTTTCTTGTATGCATTTTTTAGATCCAAAGGTCGAAATAGTGACTCGTGTCACGTCGTACAAGTTCGCTCTACTGAACTAGTCTATAATCAAATCACTATGGGAGATTTCGCATAACTCTCCCTTGGAGAATCCAATTTGGGTCAGACTTGTGGCATTGGAAAGAGGACACAAAGGGCTACTATAGGTCACAAATTCAGAACTAGATGATTGGAAAGTACAGAGATACATCAGAGACAATATCGAGCTCCTACAAAGTGAAAAAAGGTGTGTGCATTTTCTTAAATTTTTGCTTAAGCTTGGTTTGAAAATTTATTTTGAAGGAATTCAAAGGGCATAATAGAGCATTATTATTGGTAACTGATGCCCCGAGGAAAGAAAATGCAAACACCTAGTAAGGAACCTGAAAGCTCTAGCATGACTCATGAAAGAGAAGAAGAAATGCTATATGATATATCAAAATTACAAGAACAAGTGCAACAAGTGTCACTTGCACAAAAAGCAACAGAATCTAAGATGGATGGTTTAAGGAAAGATGTAGAAGCTAAGATGGATGGTTTAAAGAAAGGTGTAGAAGCTAAGATGGATTGTTTAAAGAAAGGCGTAGAAGCTAAAATTGATGGCATGGATGATAAGATGGAAGAATTGAAGATAAATATGAATAAGTTGCTACAAGAAATGGTCACTAAAGGTGAAAGGGTACTAAAGGAAACTCGTGATGAGAACAAAAGAAATGTTAATGATGATTCCATAGACTCTAATGTTGGATTGAAGACTCACCATATTACAAAAATCGATACGAGGAAGTTTGATGGCAAGGATCCCGCCACATGGATATTACAGATGGAGCAATTCTTCGATCTCAATAATGTGAAAAACACACAAAAGGTACGTATGGAAACTTTATATTTGGAACCAAATCAATTTTTATGGTATCAATGGCTTTTCTCTCATAAACAATTTATCACTTGGGCAATTTTTACGGAAGAATTGATAGCGCATTATGAGGATACAAAAAGCAACACTTTTTTTAGCCAATTGATAAGTCTCAAACAAAAGGGTTCAATAATGGAGCACATTGAGGAGTTCCAAAAATTGAACATAAGGGTAAAATATATTCCAGAGGAGAATAGGATTGATGTGTTCATAGGGTCTTTAAAGGATAATATCCAACATGATGTTCGCCTTTGGGAACCTGATTCATTAGAGAAGGCATTCAGGTTAGCAAGAAAAATGGAAAGCAAAATTATGGCAACCAGGAAGCATACCACTCATAACTATAAAGATGGAAGTGTTGTTGCTCCTAGTCTTCCACAACCTATAAGGTTGAAACCACAACAATTGGAAGAAAAAAGAGCAAAAGGGCTTTGTTATAGTTGTGATAGCAAATACACTAAAGGTCATAAGTGTGCTGAGAAGAAATTATTCTACATAGATTGTGAAGAGGAAGAAGAAAAGGAGCAAGAAAGGTCGAAAGAAGAGGATATACTCCAGGAACAAAGCCTAGATGAAGAACAAATAAATCCGACCATATCTTGTAATGCATTGGCAGGAATTACCACTCCTCAAACCATCAAGATAGAAGGACAAATCAAGAAGAAAAAAGTAATAGTGTTGATTGATTCAAGAAGAACTCACAATTTTATTCATTTTAAGGTAGCAAAAGAATTGAATTGCTTCCTATATCCAGCATTAGAGTGTCAAGTGATGATTGCAAATGGAGGAACAATAAATTGCTCTGGAAAGTGCCATAATATCAAGCTATCCATGGGAGAATATGTATTGACTAGCCCAATGCTTTCCATTCCAATGGGAGGTGCTGATGTTGTACTAGGAGTCCAATGGCTACAATCCTTGGGTACAATAGCTTTTAATTTTCAAGAACTTTTCATCAAATTTTCTATGGAGGAAAGGAATTTGAATTAAGGGGTATTGCAGGGAAACCAGGAAAGATAATCAGCTCTAATGATATGACAAAGCTTCTAAAAAAGGAGCAAAGAGGTGTAATTGCACAATTATGTTCGCTAGATGTTTCCACATCGGAATCATCTATTTCTCCAGATCTCCAAAAAGCCCTGGACAATCATTCCAAGGTATTTGAGACTCCCAAAGGTCTCCCACCTATGTGTAATCATGATCATGCTATTCATCTGATTCCAGGAAGTGTTCCTCCAAACATCAGGCTGTACAGATATCCTTATGTCCAAAAGAGTGAAATTGAACGTATGGTTGTAGAAATGCTAGAGGTTGGTATAATTCAACCGAGTCAAAGTTCTTTCTCTACTCCAGTAGTATTGGTGCACAAGAAGGATGGATCATCGCGCATGTGTCCAGATTATAGGGAGCTCAACAAGCTCACTATTAAAGATAAGTTCCCCATTCCTGTCATTGATGAATTACTGGATGAATTGCATGGACCAATTTACTTCACCAAGTTGGATCTCCGTTCAGGATATCATCAAATCAGAATCAAGACTGAAGACATTCTGAAAACAACATTTAGAACTCATGAGGGTCATTATGAATTTTTGGTCATGCATTTTGGCCTTACCAATGCACCTTCAACATTTCAGGGTTTGATGAATTCAATTTTCAAACCATTCCTTAGAAAATTTGTGTTAGTATTTTTTGATGATATACTAATCTACAGCAAGTCTTGGAAGGATCATGTTGAACATGTTGACAAGGTGCTACAACTATCGGAGGAGAAACAATTATATGCAAAAAGATCCAAATGTTTCTTTGGAGTCCAGGAGGTGGAATATCTGGGTCATATTGTATCTCATGAAGGAGTTAAGGTAGACCCTAGCAAAATTAAAGCCATTAAGGAATGGAAAATCCCCACATCCATAAAGAATCTGCGAGGATTTCTCGAGTTTACAAGGTATTATCACAAGTTTGTTAAGAATTGTGGGAGAATAGCAGCACCTCTAACAACATTATTGAAGAAAGATGCATTTTCATGGACTCTGGAAGCAAAAAAGGCCTTTGAACATCTTAAAGAGGCAATGTGCCAAGCACCGGTCTTAGCTACACCGGACTTCACAAAAGCCTTTATTGTGGAATGTGATGCTTCAGGAAATGGAATTGGTGTTGTTCTAATGCAAGATGAAAGACCCATTGCTTTTGAAAGTCATCCAATCAAGGGAAAGTTTTTAAGCAAAGCCATTTATGAGAAGGAAATGTTGGAAATACTCCATGCACTTAAGAAATGGCAACCCTACCTAATGGGAAGACACTTCAAGGTAAAAACGGATCATGATAGCCTTAAATACTTCTTAGAACAAATATTATCCTCTGAAGAGCAACAAAAGTGGGTCACAAAGATGTTGAGTTATGACTTTGAAAGCATCTACAAAAAAGGGAAGCAAAATGTGGTGGTAGATGCACTCTCAAGAAAGGATGAGGATGTAGAAGCATTGTTGTGCGCCATTTCTATTATCCAACCAGATTGGATAAATGAAGCAAGGGAGGAATGGAAGAATGATGAAGAAGTGTGGGCACTTATCTGAAAGTTACAATAAGATTCCAGTACGTCTGATACATTTAGCTGGAAAAATGATTCGTTATGGTACAAAGATCGCTTATACCTCTATAAGAATTCCCAGCTAAAACAAAATATTCTTATGGAATTGCACACTTCTCCCTTAGGAGGGCACTCAGGATTCTTAAAAACTTACCACGGGGTTAAGAAGGAATTTTTTTGGGATGGCCTTAAATCAGATATTCAAAAGTTTGTGGTGGAATGTTTGGTTTGCCAACAAAATAAAGTTGAAACGATTAAGACACCAGGTCTATTACAACCTTTATCCATTCCAAGCCAACGTTGGGAGGAGGTTTCAATGGATTTTATCACAGGTTTACCCAAGTCTGAGGGAAAGAGTGTCATCATGGTGGTAGTTGACAGACTTACCAAGTATGCACACTTTTGTGCATTATCACATCCATTTAAAGCCAGTACAGTTTCTACTGCATTTATGGAAACAATTCAAAAGCTACATGGAAACCCAAAGATTATTGTAAGTGACAGAGATCCCATTTTCACTGGAAATTTTTAGACATATATTTTCTTGTCTTGGTACTCAGTTAGCTCATAGCTCATCTTATCATCCTCAATCTGATGGGAAAACTGAGATAGTAAACAAATGTTTGGAAGGATATCTTCGTTGCTTTGTATCTAATAAACAGACATAATGGGTCAAATGGTTTCCTCTCGCTGAATGGTGGTATAACGCTTCCTTCCATACAGCAAAAAAAATGACCCCATTTATGGCACTTTATTGGTATCAACCACCATCCATCACATCATATTTAAGAGAAAATTCTAAGGTTCAGGTAGTGGAACATCACATCGAACATCAACTCTTAAAGGATAACCTCGTGTTGGCATAGAATAGAATGAAACAACAGGAAGATCAACATCACAGTGAAAGAAGTTTTGATGTAGGTGATTGGGTATTCCTACAGCTACAACCATATAAGAAAATGTCCCTCAAGCAGGCTAAGAAGGATAATAAATTATCACCAAAGTATTATGGTCCGTACAAGGTGTTGCAAAAGATTGGTACTATGGCATACAAATTGGAGCTTCCTGCAGCTTCTCGATTGCACCCAATTTTCCATGTTTCATGTTTAAAGAAGGTTATAGGTGACATGCTCCCAGTTCAAACAATATTGCCAGAACTTGATGAGGAAGGAAAAATTATATTGGAACCAGAAGCAGTCACAGAAACAAGAACTTGACAGCTACGAAATCGATCAATTTCAGAGTATCTTATCAAGTGGAAGAACTTATCCGCTGAGGATTCCACATGGGAGGATGAGAATTTTATGCAGAAGTATCCAGAACTACTCAAGCATTGAGGATAACACTTTTTTGAAGGAGAGGGGCATGTTGGGTCCCTATAATACTAGTGATTACCCCATTACTATTGTAGTTATACCCCTTATTAATATTGTTGTGCCCTTATTGCCCCCATATTGTTATTACTGTGCCCCATAGAATCCATTTATTGTTATTTTTGTGGCTTTATATTATTATTGTTAGGTCAGCTGGATTATATTGTGACTCCTTAGACTCCTATATATAGAAAGGAGGTTTTGTCATTTGGATTATCCAAGAATTGTTCATATATGTAATGTAAATGAAGTTTCCCCCTCGAAGAGGTTGAATTCTAACGTGTTGATCTATCTTTTCTTGAGTTGGTTTCATAACATTTTTCGAGCTGGAAGGCGACTTGTAATAAGATACAATACAATACATTATCTTCATAATATTTTCATGATCTAGCTGAGGCGGGCATTCCCATGCTCAGCTTTATAAATTCATTTTCATGTACATAAGATAGACAATCGTCTGAGTGCAGACTGATGATTCTGGTAGAGCCATCATCCTTTGATTGGATGATTATCTGTGCATCAATGATGTACATTTGATGTCTTTATTCTCCTGAATATATATCGCAGCCCGGATGGATGAAACTAGATCTGGGGTCTTCAATCTCGTTCGATCTTCACTCAAAGTACAAGTCGATCCATGTGAGAGATGTTCTGGAGTCGAACATGGAAAGACATCGCCTGATTACCAGCCAATGATGCAAGCTGTTAACAGGTGTGAGAGGAATCACCGATAATGATGATGACCCTCAAGGTACTACAGTACAATTCACGTGGTGTGAATAAGGGACTTGGCGTCGAACACCACGCAAAATCTTTCAGTCGAAGGCCATTGATGTAAACCTGTCGCCGGAAGTGAGAAACTTGGCATTGAGGCATGCAAGCTTCAAAGTACTGAAAGGGTTGTTCCTAGATCGACTTCCTGAATAATGAGCTGATGTCAACAAGAAGCGATCCATCATAGGAGGGCCTTAGTGAATCCCACATCTATGACACGGAACGGAGCAAATGATTTTAGTGGAGGTGAAAACGATTTGATGATATGAGTTTCAGGGTGGCGGTCATGAAAGAATGGAGCGTAAATGTATTGCAGTGGATGAGACACAGGTGAATTCTTTGAGCGACTTCTCTTGAACATACCACGGACACTGACATGATAGATTGGTAGCGTTAACCCCAAATATGGATGGTGTGATGGACCAATGGTGATATGACCAGTGAACGGAACAACCCAACCCGACTCGGATGCGGAGTGAAAGTGTCATGTTCAAGAGCGACTTGCTACCAATAAAGTTTCCTCAAGTTTTCTTCCCAATTTTTCCCCAGTCATTGCTGACCGGTACTTCTTTATTTTTGTCAAGCTTGAGGAGGATAACATATGCTTGTTCTATAATTTTCCCTTCGGGCAAACCCATCGCTATGTTTTAACGAGCCTAGCGATAGTGAAACTCGTTCTTGTCTATATGGACAAGTTGGTCGCTATTCGGTTTTAACGAGTTTAACGACAAAGATAACTCAGTCCTTTTCAATTTTAGAGAGTCTGAAAAGGGATGTAAAGAAAACTCCAACAATCCTTTTTCGTCATATAATCCCTTAAGTCCGAAAAAGTATAAAATAATACAGAAGGGATGAATTTTCAGTAATTTTAACGAGTCGAACAAAACAAGCGCTCGATCGTTTTGTGTAATAATACCTCAGGTCCAAAAAGATTAAAATCTAAAGGAGGGATAGCACTTGCGGTCACTTTAATGAGCTGGAGAGGCTAATTGCTTGGCAATCTTTTCATATTTGACGAGTTAGATGAAAAGAGCTTAAAGGAGACTCGTTTTTCGAGGAACGAGTGATAAATTCGGGTAGCAACTAATTCCAGGTAAGGTTTGGAATTTTCCAATCATGGCAGTGTCACAAGGATGGCTAACAGGATCACTCTTCATAGTTGTTCCTCAAAAAGGGTAAAAAATCAAATGGAGGGGAATGATCGGCTAATATAGAGTGGAGGTGATGATGAGAACACGACCAAGGCTTCAAAGGCTGATGATAATTCATTCACGATGGTTATTTACCGGAAATTGGTTCATTTTTAAATTGGTTTGCTCATTGCTTATGTTTATTTTTTAACGAGCTTGAATTTCGTGTTAAAACTGCTCGATCCAGTCGTATAGTAAGGATATCTCATCTAAGATGGCATTTTCTCAAAGCTTTGCCCCGCATATTTTCTTTATGCAAGTTAGGAAATGACCAATCCTACGAGTTTAAAGGGTTAGAGGACCTACAAATTTAAAAAAATAAATGGTCGCTCTTTGCTTGCATGCCAAAATGTTTGCATGCCCCCAGGTATAGCGAAAAATTTCCAGGTTACCAAAGATTGTTCTATCTGCACTTTAGACAAAACAATTCCCTAGCGATGTCTACCGAAATAGACAAAGGTGAGCGGTGCAACTGGCCTCCACTCACATAACTTTAATGGAGGAATCTTATTCCAGTTTAATCTCACAAACTAGTCATATATCCTTTGCGGAAGCCTACCCTATACCCAAGGTTTTCTTGTCAAAACAGACCAAGGTGCATGCCCCTTGGGTTTCAGTCATGTCCTCCCGAATCACTCGCGCTCATCAGGTGGACGGACTGGGGATTGATGAGACATTCCTTGCATGAAAAGACCATTCAGGGATGGTATTTGACTATTTTCTATGTGTGAACCAGGAAATGAAAGTTGGTCTACGAGCTTGACCACTCTTCCTTCATGTGGAAAACACATTACTCTAAAGAGTGAGGAGACAATGGATCCCATGCAATAAATATAGTCGCGTCCAAGGAATAGATTATAATCCAGGGGTTCTTGGACTACCATTACGTTCATGTGAATGGTTTTCCTTCTCAATGTTATCGGCACATTGGGAAGGATCCCTAACGGTTGACTGGTTCCTTTGTCAAAGCCTGTTAGATTTCTCATCTCAGGCAAAAGCGATGGCAAACCAAGCGCTTTCCAAGCAGTTGAGGAAAGGATACTCATATAAGCCCCTTCATCTATGATGGTACCGGCCATGACCATTCTGTATATTTGAGCGATGATTCGAAATGGTACACTAGCCGGTAAACGGGGTTTTCCTAGTAGATTCCAATCGAAGGAAACAACTAGGTTGCTTGGAGGTGGGACCGAATAGATGGCCGGATATGACTCTGATGAACTTCCTTCCTGCGGTAAAGGAACGGGTAGACTACCCCCATGTTCATCGGGGTCTGTGTTTACGAAGAGAATTTGAACGATGTCGCTCTTTTTCTCTTCGATGATTGTATCATCTGAAGATGGATCCTCTGAAGGCAAGACTGGGTCAACTGCCGCCTCGACCTTCTGAATTTCGTCAGTTGGATTTTCAACTAGTGATGGACTTGGCAAGAGTTTCTTATATCCAGGAGGAAGCTGTAACGGTGAAACTAGACGGTCGTCCAAAACTCTTTTAGCCTCATCTAGGAAGGGACAATGGTGGACAACGTGATCACCTTCACATAGTTTACAAGGGAATTTACTTTTCCTTTTTTGTCCTGACGCTTTGCTTTCACTAGTTGATGGTGTACTTTCAACATGATCATCAGAGGTTTTTGACATCAGATTGTGCAAACGAGGAGACCAGTCCCTTAAGATCTGAGGGATGCAGGGACAATCTCGATGATAGTGATCTCCTTTGCAAATGACACATGGAGATTTAGGATTTGACAGTGCAGTGTGTGGATTTTCACTAGATGATGCCTGGTTGCCCCTTTTCGCCTTTGGCTCCTTCTTCTTCTTCTCTTTCTTCTCCTTCCCCTTCTTCTCCTTCTTAGTTACTTGATTTTTGGCTTTACCAGCTTCATCAAGCGAAGAGGAAGGAGGAGAGGGAGAACCGGATGAAGTAGAAGGTTGGGGGGTAGCTTTGGTATCGTCTAGTTGCTTACTTGATTGCTCAGGAATCATGGTGTTCTGAACGACAGAGGTCGAGAAGAGCCATACGGGCAAGCCGATTGTCAATCCTAGAAGTGACAATGTGGCCATATGAGGTGCACCAACATCTCCCCAAGAGGAGAAAGGACTAGGATTTCCCCCAAGGGAAACTCCTTGGTTTGTGGACTCCATTTTGCTCAATCTAAGACCAACGTAGGAAAGGTGATATTTATTCCGATTAAAATAAATTTTAGACGCTTTGACACAACTTTGTTTTCTCAATTTTTAAGAGTCGAGAAAAAACAAAAGATGACTCTAGTCGCCTTCGATTTTTAATGAGCTTGAAGTGACAAGTGCTCAGATGGACCTTTTCCTTTAAGTAGTCTGAAAAGGAACGAAAGAGACTACTCTGGAAATCTAGACAGAGGGATTACCAAACCATCGCAAAACTACAGAATACGTTTTACGGTATGGCAGTCAATCTTCCCGAATGCTGTGTTTAGTGCATTGCGATTGATAGGGCAGCAGACATGGCTTCCTATGGATAAAGGATATAGCCTATTGTGGTCTCCCAATATATACTCGGCGATATGTGGGAGCACAAGTCCGTACTGGCACTTATCGTCTCAAAGTGGAGGAATCACCCAACCAGTAATGAAAACAACAGTTACCAAGCTTTACGACGCCGGAATACGTCTTTAGCCTAGACTTCTAAATGTTGTGCGTTAGGTTCCAAAGCGTTATTAGATTCATTAAATTTATCTTACAGTTGATCTTGCTTAAGAACTTTTCCTTTCAGGTTCACCGCGTGATGTAGATATACAATTCCTAAAATGCAATCTAAGATGATAAACAATCATTTAATCTTCTTTTTGCAATGAAAATCCTAGCTACTAAAGAAAGAGAGATGATATTCTTTCAACATAGAGCAGAGAATACACACTATATGCAATGTCCTAAATCAAACCAACAAACAGTCTAAATGCAAATGCACATGCATGTATTTTTTTTCGGCCTTCTTAATGTGTGAATGATAAAAAGAGAGCTAAGTGCAAATCTAAATTATTTTTCAAAGCGACATTACTAACAAGCTTCTTTTCAAGACAAAATGAAGACAATGAAGACACTTTGTGATTTGGAATTGAAAAATTGCTTTCGACACTTGAAAAACTACTAATTCAAATCAAATACAAGAGTAATAGTGTAATCGACTATCAAGAACAATCGGATTCTCTTCTATGACTGAAAACGACACTTGCGACACTTCCAAATCAAGAAACGACAGTTCAATTACGCTACTTCTTTGTAAAAGAGAACTGAAAATGGCTCACAATACATAAAAACATTTACAGTTCTTTACACAATGGAGGTGGAATAATGGTAAGGAAGGGGGTTTCCAACAGAGGTATACTGACTACAGACAGCAAAACTTCTGAATAGAGCTAAAAAGAGTGAAGAAAAACCAAAGTCCGGAGGCAAAATTAGCCTTTTCTGATCAGCGCACCTGTTACACAGGGATTCCAGTATGCATCCAACCTATAGCACATAGGAAGTGCGATGCATACTAAAATCCTTGAAGAGAGGGTGTGATGGTACAGTGTGAGACTTTTGATCCAATTCTTGATCACAGTTTGCAGCACAGTTCAGGGATTTAGTCCGAGCAAGTGCTAATTAGTAAATAAATCACAGGGGTAGATCTAAGGAGGTTACTAGAGCCACCACAGGGGCAATTAGAGAGTTTGTAAATCGATTGTTCAATTCATAAACAAAACCCGGAGATAGATTGAAGTAGAATTGATCTACTTTGCACTTGCATAGAAAATGCAGTTCGAAGGCTAGCTGGCTTGACTTCAAGCTCCGTCTGTAAGTTTATAAAGAAAACAAATATAGACAAGCAAACAATCTATTCACTCCCTAGTGGAGTCGCCATTTTTTTATCGGGAAATCTAGTGTCTATGCAGAGCTGCTAGTCCCACTAAGACTGGTAGCTATCTTAGAAACAAACAAACTAAAACTACTTTCATTTTCCTTTATGAGAAGTAGATAAGAGGGGAACAAAGGAGACCAACCTCTATCTTGCGCTTGGTTCCTTGCTTGATTCCTCTCCCTTCTGATAGATCTTTGCCACTTGCTTCCTCATATACCCAGCTTCAAAGAGCACCTGTGGAATCAAAGCAGCATAACACTATCCAAGAACAGAGATCTACTATCATAAACAATCTAGTAACAGATATATATTGACCACACAAATGCATATATCATCAATCATACAAGAATGTGGAGGAAAACTTGAATAGCTTTATTAATATCAAGAAAAGCAAAGAGGATTACAACCAATTTTTTTGACCTAGCGTCATCCTCTCAGCAAGAAAGCCATTCTTCAACTCATGAAAAGCTTAGATCACCCAACACTATGATGTGACACCAAGAAACCAGTAGCACTTCCTTACAAGATACAAAATTCTAGCCTCTGGATCTCTGGGATGAGGGATCCATATATAGATGTTTGCAAGGAGGGTGAGTCAGCTTCTGAGATTTGATTAGTGTCCTCTCTCTGATAGTTCTTGATTCCACTTGGAGATTGATGATCTCTTACTCATCCCTGGGCAAATGTAGAGAGGCAAGTGTCACAGGAGAAGTTTCTGGAAGGTTCCATGATCATCCACCTCGCAAATTGACTCTGCCATTTGTCCACTCTCACCCATTGCACCCCATAGAAGGGATTTTCAGTATGCATCGCACCTCCCGCATGCATTTAGGTGGGATGCAGCGCACTTTGACCATGGAGCAGGTGAGATGGTCCAATTTTGACCAGTTCTGAGTAGTTTTTCATGGACAGCTTCTGGGAGATGATGTAATCAACTGACCTTGTTCTTTTAGGGGATGGAACAACACTTTTAGGGACTTAGGAGCCCTCGGTTTATGGACATAATTGATTGGGGTTGTAGTGCCCAAAAATGTCTATAACAGCTTCCATCATCCATGTGTTGAAGATGTGGAGAAACTACCTTCTTGGTAGAAAAATTACCTTGATGAGTGATCATGGAGGGTTGAAGTATTTATTTGAACAACCTATGTTAAATGCAAGGCAAGTCTGTTGGATAGCCATGCTCAATGAATTTTGTTTTGAAATCAGTTATATAAAAGGTAAGGAAAAAAAGTTAGTAGATGCACTTGATGATGATGATGATGTCAACTATGGGGATGATTCACCATTTTTGGAGTAAAAATGTAAAAATATAAAAAAATAAAAAAATAAAAAAACTACCTTTTCAACTCATATTTTCAACCTATCTCCCTATGGTTTTACTCAAATTTCGAGTGGGGTCACTCATTGGATGAAACATTTAATTTCTCATCCAAGGAGTGCCCATGTTTTATAGTTTTGATGGACCCCACTACATGAAAAATGAAAATTACATGAAAAGCATGATTGCAATCATGTTTTTTCATGTATTTACTCATTTTTTGTGTAGCAGAGTCCAACGAAAGTATGCAACATGGGTACCCCTTGGATGAAGAATTAAATTATACATCCAAAGAGTGTTCCCACTCAAAATTTGAGTAAAATGGTTGGGAGATAAGTTGAAAATACGAGTTGATAAAGTAGTTTTTTCTTTTTCCCTCTAAAATTTGATGATGTAATCTACTCTTATTTTATTATTTCCACTATCATTTTATAAAATTCCTTATGAGGCCTATTTTATACCTCAAAATTTATTTAATATAAATCAATTAGTATCCATGAGTTCTTATGGGACTAATCTCGAAGAGAAGATCAAAAGCGTTGGGAAGCACGGTGACAAATATCAATAGATAAAGGGAAGACTACAACAAGATGGTGCGGGTGGAAGAGATAAGGAATATCAACTCAGCCATGATGATTAATTTGATTCAAGAACATAATCTATGTTTCAAACAATAATGAACTAAAGAGGATGATAATGAAAGAGTTCCATACTAAGCCATATTTTGGCCACTCGGGATACCAAAAGACTCTCATGGCCATCCAAAAGGTTCTATTATTGGTCTAATTTGAAAAAGGAAGTGGTGGATTTTATTGATAAATGTATAGAATGATAGGAAGTGAGGGAAAAATGTAAACATCCAGTAGGTTGGTTGCAACCTATCCCATTCCATAATGTAAGTGGGAAGTGGTCTCCATGGATTTCATTACAGGGTTTCCAAGGATTCTAAAACATCATGATGCAATCATGGTAGTGGTTGAAAAGTAGTGCACTCCAGTTAAATCTGAAAATTCAACCTATTAAGTGGAATAAAATTTAACAAATGAAATACTAATATTGCATGGATTCCCCAAGTACATTATCTTGGATAGAGATGCCAAGTTCACTTGAAAGTTCTAGAAGGAACTATTTGCAGTCTTGGGGACATAATTGGCTTTAAGTATGACTTATCATCCATATATGTATGGGAAAATAGAAATGAAAAATACAATCCTCGAAGACATGTTGAGGATGCATGTGATGCACTAGTCAAGTGGGAGGAATACCTTCCACTTGTAGAGTTTGTCTATGTAACCCACCCCTCCCACATTTACCCAATTTTATTGGGTTTTCAGTGTAAACATGAGAAGAAGAGCTACTAAGACATAATATTACCTCCAAGCTTCACTTATGGAAGTGGGGCCAACAACTGAACCTATCAACCACAAACTAACATCCTACAAGACTTGTAGGACACTAAGAGGCTAAACAACCACTCCCAGTGCCCAAATCTTGAGTTGAATAGTTATTTCACTAACCTAGAATCCCATTCATAGGCACAACATTCCATCCATGCAACTGGAGGCCTCCAAACACATGCATAAAACTATATCCTTGCAATTGGAGTCCAAATTCCTTAGTTCTAAGCCTACAACCCTGGAACCAGTCCTACCTTTTCAGGCGGCTTGTCTCTAGACCACTGCCCAGAAATTAATGAGACTTTCTAAAATGATAAATAACACCAAGAAAAAACCATTCATACAAAATATGAACAAGGACTTGACCTAACCCGTTCTAACTATGACAGTGATTTCATCAAACATATTGTGAACATGTAATCTACAGGTCTTGAATGCATATATGAACATAGGGGATTGAAACTTATCTGAGAATCACCAAGAAGGTCTAATGCCATATCATAATATTTGCAAATAACATTTTCTAGCTCATTCGTTCATTAACTATTCATTAACTAATCAAAACATATCAAGAGCCATAGCTAGAACTTGCTATGGAACCATGCTTATAACCAATATATAACCAGAAAAATTACCATAATAGATAAACGATAAGATCCACATAATAACAACTACAAATAATCATGAAATACAAGAGGAAATGAGCTCTTATTAACATAGGAAAATCCAACCAATTCAAGGAATTCCAAGTACCACCCGACCATAGATTGGGCTAAACCAAATCTCTCTTTTAGCCAATCACCTCTGTGCCATATTCTAAGCATGAATGAAGGATATCATTGAATAAAACAAGAATAAACCAAACCAAGGCTTCGAGAGACCAAACCATCTCAAATATAAACCAATGATTCTACCTCATGGTTAGACATCGCTAGCCATAAGCAGATTGGTCTCTACCCAAGACGTCCAGGGCTCTAGATCATTTATTCTAAATCTAGCTCTAGGAACTAGTAGCTCAACCCAAAACCTTTTAGGGCTCCAAAGAGTTTGTCCAACCCGAATCCAGGACTAGTAACTCAACTCACCAAAGGGTCTAGATCATTTTTCTAACCTTGGTTCTAGGACTAGTAACTCAACCCCAGCTATTCCATAGCTTCCAAAGCATTTGTTCCAACCAATGGCTCTAGGAACTAGTAACTCAACCCACAACCATAAGGAACATGATCATCAACTAGAAATATAATGGGAAAACCCACAACACAATGGCTATTCCGAAAATGGCAAGGTAAGGCTAAAACCACTGTCAATCCATGCAATCCTCCATGTCAATGACAAGACATAACCAGAAAACCACATGCATTATGCCAAAACTAGCAAGAAAATAACACATGAAACTTGTCACTTGCAAAGAAATCCAATTGTAATTGTTGATCCAACAGTTCTCTTTTGTTTTCTTGTTTTTTCCTTCCTTCTTTCTCCAATCCAAGTGAATACTAGAGTGAAAAAAGTATGCTCCAAAAATGCTCTAAGTATGAAATAGTATGAGAAAATAGAGAGAGATTCACCAAAGACTACCAAAAGGCCTTAAACTGATCCTCATAAGCCTTTTATCATTGAGACCTCTATTTTCTTCATTTTCCTCTATTTTCCCTTTAATTTCCTCGTCATGCAAATCTGTGATCTTCAACTTCCTTTTCTCTTATTTTTGTTTATTTTCATAAATACTGCCAATTAATGGCACTTTTCCTTTGCCAATTTCCTTAGCCATAAATAAACCAAAATTGACACCCATTAGGATGTTTTTCCTACCATTCAGCTTGGAATATGTGTCCTATGGCCTTGGTTTTCTATTTTTCACATGGAAAATCAACAAGGGGTTGCTACAAACCCCTCCCTCTTAGGGGAACACCGTCCTCGATGTTCTATGACCAAAAAGCTTCTGAAAACCAAACATACTACCCATGTAGCCTTATAACACAACTCATTGTAGTATTTACAATGACATCTTGCTAAAAAATTGACAACATACCATTTACTGGAGCTTTATAACATAGCTCATTACAGTATTTGCAATAGAAACACATATATGCTCATGCACGTTTTCTTTGTCCAAAAAATAATCATATTGTCTATGGATATTAATAAACATAGCTCGATACAATATTTATAATAATACACACCTACATGCATATGCACATTTTCTCAACCAACAAATAAAGGATATGATGCCTGCATCAGCAATAAGGGAATCCATAGGCTTACACCTCCACCCTCAAAAGTATTACTAGGTTTCAACTCCTTCCAAGGAATTCTATAATGCACTATCAAATCCAAATTTTGCATCCACGGTCTAGCGCTATAATCCTTGCACTACTTGTTCCCTCACTGAATAATTTACTGACTCATTTTTCCAAGGCACACTCCCAATGTTCTTCTGATTCCATCTGGAAATGCACTTGACCAAAAAACCTTTACCTCCTGGCCTTCCCTTCTCTGCTACACAGTCCCTTGGGAAATCCAGTCACCCCCTTCCATGTATTCACACATCTTCCAAATTCTGTTGGCATCTCGATCTTGAGATTCATCCCTCGACAAGTTTTCCTCACATCAAAGTTCCAAAAAACAAGGCATATCCCTACCTCAAAACCATCATACTGGTCATAGCATGCTCATGGCAATCAGTGGACACTACTGGGTACCACTATCCCACAATGGCCTTGCTCGTGAAGTGCTTTACCATCAGACTGTTGCTTGTTCCAATTTCGTTTTGTTGTTGTTGTTAATTCTTGTAGTCATTTTCACCCACCCAACAAGGCATTTCCCATGCTTTCCTGTACCAAGCACATAATTTTCAATAGACTCAAAAGAAATTGAAATAAATTAAAATCATACCTCATTGATGGCTCGTTAATAAGGTACACCTACAATTCTATTTAGTTCTTGTCACAACAAGTCAAACTAGCTCTTTGATCAAATCATCATGTATAAATATATCACATCCAGTTAGCTCAAAACATAATTATTATAAATTAGAATCATAAATCACATGTAACCATCATAAATGAGATTCACATATCACATGCATATTAAAACTAAAATAAAATAGTAGTAGTTATCCTTTGATCAATCCTTTTCTTCTACTATGTTCTTGTCATTTCCATACACACATCAGATCAATTTCCAAACCCAGAAAGTACCTAATGTCTTTCTTCTCTTAGATCATGTATAAATACACACAGCGTACATCATAACACATACACTCACACACGACATACCACACAATAAATACACCTACACTTGGTGTACAACACCACGCATACACCTAAAACATGTTTAAAACACAACACATAAACCTACACCCAATTTATAACACAATACATATATGGATACATAGTACAACACAATGAGTACACATGTCATGATACAATGAACACAAAATGTACATAACAAAATACCACATGTGCACAACACAATGTGTACAATGCGTCCACAATACCAGATGCATAGAACACAACTTGCACCATTGTGTACATAACACCACCTGTAGGACGTGTACACTGCACCACATGTACACAACACCACAGGTACACATCACCATATGCACAAAGCACCATATCTACAACATGCACACAACACCATATGTACACAACATCGTATCTAGACAACACCATATGTACACAACACCACATATGAAACATGCACACAACACCATATGTATACAACACTGCATTTACAACATGCACACAACACCATATGTACACAAAACCGCATATGCAACATGCACACAACACCAGTACTACACATCCAAAGACCACATTATCTCTACCAGGAAACCTTGCCTCTAGTGTCTTTCCACTATCCATGCTTGTCCCAACATGCCACATATCACACTACTTTCATTCAACTGATGTATCCATCAGCACAAACTCTCCATAACATAAACATATGCATAGTATAAACACATAATATCAATTCATATCGACATGATACTGGCCTCATAGATATTTCAGGGCTACTCTTCCCACTCGATTCCTCTTAATACCATGAACCTCTTCATATCATTCACCTTCATAATCAATCATTCCTCCACAATAATGATACCTGATGACCTTTTCAAACAATGACATACAAACATACATGTATACATATAAACATTAGCATAAAACAATCATGATCTTTGACGAACTTGTCAGATTATGACATACATACATACATGTATACATATATAAACATCAGCATAATCATGATCACAACATAAATACCAGATATAATAAGGTCTAGGTTAATAGAACTCCCTTTATCTGTGCACAGCATGCACAACATTGAGAGCAATAGTTCCCAACTTAGCGAAGGCATATGATACGTCAGATCTATTCACTTTACCTCTCCTATTACCTTTCTCATGACTGTCCTACCATTGTCCATTCATCCCCATGAACCCAACCAATCCAATTGTTTGTCTTATTTCTCCTTTGGCTTCCATTTACACATGCACCGACTTCATTCGTGTCTTACCTTACCTGTTGGGTACCACACAACTATCCCTGAGCTCTATTAAGTTTCCTCTTTCCCTAACCAATTCCTAAGATCGTGAAAACATAAAAGACAAGAGCAAGAAGAAAACAAGAATAATACCATGGAAACCAATAGCAATATGACACCACGAACAAAGTGGCATGGATATGCACCAGACAAACAAAAAAACTGTAGAGCAACTGCAAACAAATCACAAAGAACTGAGAGCACAAAACTTTCAAAATACACCATGACTTAAACCCCATGGGTTCCCAATGCCTCTAAAGGAAAATTCAACCTAAACCTTCTTCAAGATTTCATGGCATTCTCTTTTCCATGCAATTCCCCATATCATACTGCCATAAACACATAACTATCAGTGTATAAATAAATACAACAATATACTAGTTACCTTACCTTGTTGTGCCAATCATGTTTCCTTGTAACTGAACACATCCATTCCATCTCTTAGGGGACTCCAATTCCCTTGACGGATCTAGCTATAACTAGAAACTAGCTAATATACCCATGAAATACATGTTCAAGAATATAGCACATATCCACATAATGTCAGAAAAAATCAAGGTTAAGAAGACTTCCTGTATGGAAATCACTCATTCATTTGGAATTACAATTCCCAAACATATCCAAAGGAATTCTCACCCAATTCCTTTATTTTACCTTTTACCTTGCTTCAATTGAGTCTTATTATATGCTATCACATCACTCAGTTGCTAGTTATATAAATAAATCATTTGTTAGGTTTTAAATGCTATTACCAAGCATTTTGTCCTATAGTTGTTCACTCATGTCAATCACATGTTCCAAAGATCAAGATATCAAGCCTATTAATTTGAAATCAACCTTTACCAAGACTAATAGTCATGTCATAATCAACTCACTCTCATTAGTCATAATACTACAACTACCACCCACTTGCATGTAAGGGCGTATCAATTGTCTTAACACATATTATTTTAGTACAACCATCTTAAACAAGATCATTCATTCATGCAATCTTATAGAAATAGATTCGTATCATGCAATTAATCAAACATTCAAAAAACTTTAAACATGCCATGTTAAATAAACCGACTAGACAACATAATCAACTCATGCCTCAATGTATCTTAGGGGAAGTTGTCACATCTTCTCAAGTTAGTCCATATTACTATGACATAACATCACAAGTATATCAAATCATACCTAAATTTCATTAACATAACCATCTGCATAGGCCAATCCATATTAGCATGATACATAATAACATCAATACCTTAGTTTCAATGACCATAGTCATCACACATATAACCGTAGTGCATATAAGAACAAGTTACAATCATTCATGACTATCTGACGCATGTGCATATGAATGCACTAATTAACTAGAATCTATCATGTATGTAACCATAACAACAATAGAATGATAGGAATGTATACAACCATAATGCGTATAAAAACAATTAACCATCATTACTACATGCGAACATATGATACCTATATGACAATCTCCTCTTACCCTGAGGTCTAGTGCTGCAACCTCGCTCTGATGGTCTGCAGCTCCTACTCCATCTCAGCCAACATATCAACATCATAACATACTAGCAACATCAGGATGATACAAACTACAACAGTGACTATCACACTTCATGCATAATGAACACATAAACAATTGACATGCATGAATGATAAACACCTTCAGCCCATCTAGTCCAAGTGTTGAACCTGGGAGCTATGATACCATTTTGTAACCCAACTCCTCCCACACTTACCCAATTTCATCGGATTGTTGAGGTAAACATGAGAGGAAGAGATAATATGACATGACTCGACGTCCAAGCTTCACTTATGGAAGTGGGGTCAACAACTAAACTTATCAACCACAAACTAACATCCTATAGGACTTATAGGGCACTTAGAGGCAAAACAACCACTCCCAGTGCCCAAATCTTGATTTGAATAGTTATTTCACTGACCTAGACTTGCATTCGTAGGAATAACACTATATCCATGTGAATGTAGGCCTCCATCCACATGCATAACATTGCATTTATGCTATTACAGTCCAAATTTATAATTTTTGGCATGTAACCCCAAAATCGGTGACACATTTTCAGGGCTTGTCTCTAGACCATTGCCCATAACTTAATGAGACTTTCAAGAATGATAAATAACATCAAGACAAATCCATTCATACAAAACTTGATCAAGGAGTTGACCTAACTTGACCTAACCATGGAAGTCATTTCGTCAAACATATTGTGAACATGTAATCTATAAGTCATGAATGCATATCTGAACATATGGGTCTAAAAATTATCTAAGAATCACCAAGAAGGTCTAATTCCCTCTCATAATCACTAAAATAACATTTTTTAGCTCATGCATTAATTAAACATTCATCAACTAATAAAAAAATACCAAGATCCATAGCTAGAACCTACTATGGAATGATGTTTATAACCAATATATAACCATAATAGAACATCCTCAAAGCCACATAATAACAAGTAAGAATACTCATGAAATACAATATGAATGGATCTCTTATTAACATAGGAAAATATAACCAAGTTAGGGACTTCCACATACCACCTGACCATAGATTGGGTTGAACCAAATCTCTCTTTCAGCCAATCATGTATGCATTCCAAGAATGGATATGGGATCTCATGGAATAAATTAAGAAAAAACTAAATTGAGGCTTCCACAGGCCAAACCATCACAACCCTCAATGAGTGATTTCACCTCATGTTCATACATCACTAACCATAACTGAATCGGTCTCTACCCAAGTTTTACAGGGCTCTAAAGTGTTTGTTCCAACCACAGCTCAAGGAGCTAGTAAATCAACCCACAAATTTCCAAGGCTCTAGAGCATTTGTCCAACCTAGCTCCAGGACTAGTAACTCAACACACCAAGGGCTCCAAAGAATTTTTCCAACCTAGGCTCCAAGACTAGTAATTCAACCCAAAATGTTCTAGGGCTTCCAGAGCATTTCTTCCAACCAATGGCTCAAGGAACTAGTAATTCAACCCACAACCATAAGGAACATGCACACCAACATGAAATACAAATGGGAAAACCCATAACACCATAGCTATCCAAGAAATGGCAAGGCAAGACTAAAGCCACTGTCAATCTAGGAAATCCTCCATGCCAATGACAACACATTACCATAAAACCACATGCATGTACCATGAATGTCAAAAATAGAAAGGAAATCACACATGCAACTTGTTACCTGTAAATAAATACAACTGTAGTTGCTGATCCAACCGTTCCCTTGCTCGTTCCTATTTTTGATTTCCTTCTTTCTCCAATCTAAGTGACTTCTAGAGTGCTCCAAGCATGTTGAGAGAATGCTCTAAGTGTGAAATAGTATGAGAAAATAGAGAGATTCACCCAAAATTGTTAAAAGGCCATGAATTGATCCTCAAAAGAATTTGTATCATTGAGGCCTCTATTTTCTTCAGTTTCCTCTATTTTTCCTTCAACTTCCGCCTCATGCAAATTTGTGATGTTCACCTTCATTTTCTCTTATTTTCATTTATTTTCATAAATAAATTTCAAATAATTCCACTTTTCCTTTTCCAATTTCCTTGTCCATAACTTAAAGTGACACCCACTAGGATTTTTTCCCCACCATTCAGTTTGGAATACGTGTCTCATGACCTTGGTCTTATATTTTTTACATGGAAAATCAATGAGGGGTTATCATAGCCTACAACAAGGGATATCATGAATATCTAAAGATAAGCCCATTCGAGGTACTTTATGGAAGGAGTTTCAATATAGTTATTAGCTAGAGTGATCGAGTGAGAAGAGTCCTTGTTGGTTGTGATTTGACAAAGGAGATGGAGAAAAAAATGTACATATTTAGGCATAATTCAAAGGTGGCACATGACAAGCATAAAAACTATGCTAATCAACATAGGGTGCATATGGAGTTCCATGTTTGGAAACATGTTTACTTGAGAGTTAGACCTAAGAAAATTTCCTTGAATATTTGGTGATGTACCAAGTTGGCATCGCGGTTATGTGGGCCTTTTGAGATACTTGAAAAAATTGGGTTAGTGGCCTATATATTATACTTACCTCCATCTATAAAGGTCCATTATTTTTCCATGTTTTATTGCTTAAAATATATGTGTAGGATTCTAATAATGTAAATGATTAGTCGGTGTTATAGGTGGAACTAGAGGGAGAGTTCTAGTTGAAACCTATGTGTTTCCTAGAACGAAGATAACTCACACTCTGAAACCCAATAACAAAGAAAGTTAAGGTGCAGTGGATGCAATTTGGGCTTGAGGAAGCCACATTGGAAACAACTAAGCAAATGAGGAAAACATATCCTTTCTTATTTGTTGAGTAAACAAATTATAAACACATTGTAAATGATGTACAAAGTTGTGTGTGTAAATATCCATACCAAATGTATTTGTTTTATTTATGGTTAGTGAACACAAAGGACGGTGTTCCTCGTCAAGAGGGATGGGACAATGACATCCCCTGGTTAACATTTCTCTCTTGTAAATATTGTGATTATTTCAAAATGGCTAAGAGAGGGACACACATTCCATTTCTTGAGGTAGGAGATTTCTTCAGGAGATTGTTGTTTTTAAATATCAAACCTGGTCTGCAGAAAATATTTGAATGTGTTGATTGTGAATTAAATTTAATTGAAAGATGAAGGACTAATCCAAGTTTCCTTAAACTCATACATAAAGCAAAGAAAGGAAAAAAAACTACAATAAAACACGCCATTAGCATCGTAATCCAGTGTTTTTGGTCATGTGAATTGACTTCAAATGGCATCGAGAAACCCAATGCAAATTGGAATCTTCACTTGGGTGCCATGAATAGTGCTAGAAATTGTTTCTTCCATTCTTGCTTCCATTGTTACATCCTTTTTTTACTTCTAGTTTTTCTCCCATTTGTGCTTCCGGTTTTGCTTCGGTATGGCATTGAAAATAACTTCTTTTTTGGCCTCCTAATTAATGCCAAGTTATGCTTCCATTACAACGTCCTTTGTTGCATCAAGTTTTGCTTCCAATATGGCATCACTTGTTGCATCTAGTTTTTCTTCCATTATGGCATATTCTTTAGCTTCTAATATGGCTTCCATTGTAGTGTCTTTTGTTGCTTCTGATATTTCTTCCACGATTGCTTCTTAGTTTGCTACCTGAATGGCTTCTTTGTTTTCTTCTTTGGAAACACAAAGTTTGGATTCTAATGTTGCTTCCATTATTACCTCTTTTCTTGCTACTTGAATTGCTTATGTTTTTTCTTCTTGGGTAATGCCATGTTTGGCTACTGGTATTGCTTCCATTATTACCTCTTGGTTTGCTACTTGAACGACTTCTTTTTTTGCTTCATAGGGAATGCCAAGTTTGGCTTCTATTATTTCTTCCATTATTACTTCTTTGATTTCTACCTAAATTGCTTTTGTTTTTTCTTCTTAGGTAACACCACGTTTGGTTGCTAGCATTGCTTCCATTATTACTTCTTTTTTTTCTACGTCAATTGCTTCGTTTTTTTCTTCTTAGGTAACACAAAATTTTGCTTCCAAGATTGCTTCTATTTTGGATTCCATTGTTGCTTCCAGAATTGATTCCTTGTTAGCGTCACAGTTTGCGTCCATTTATTTGGAAGGTTTGCTTCTTATTTAGCTCCTGGGTTTGCTTCTTTATTTGGTCCAGGGTTTTCTTCCTTTTAGTTTTGGGATTTTCTTCTTAATTAGCCTCCAATTTTGCTTCGTGTTAAGAAACCAATTTAGCTTCCTATTTAGAGCTAGTAATCGTCCCAAGTATGGCTCCCAATTTAATGCCAAAATTTATTTCCATTTTAGAGCCACATTCTGCTTCCATTTTAACAACTCATGATGCTTCCTTTATAGCTTCCATTTAATAATTTAATATTTTTTATTTCAATTAAAATACTTAAGTATATCATGCCTCTTAAATAACTTATATAATTATAGAGTAAGTGATATTGCATTTGGAATATTTAATAACAGACCATTTATAAAAGATATTTTTAGGGAAATGGACATCCATACAAACTAACAACATTTTTTTAACTATAACTAATATTTTTATATGATTAATAAACAAAATTGTTTGTTGTGACTAGCTACACATAGTGCAGGCCTAGATTCACATCATAGAGATATCCAAAGCAGAGCTCTTTCAAGTTTATTATTGTTACAAACCACATCACAACATTGGAATAAAATAACAAGATTTGTTTTTTTAACTATAACCTGTGTTTTTATATTATTAATAAACAAAGTTGCTTGTCCATGACCAGCTGCAGATAATGAAGGCCCAGATAATACATGTCCAAATGATATATGTCAAAATGATAGAACTCAATATGGTATTGCAGGTGAAAATGATCATACGATAATAAACATGAAAAGAGGCATCATAACGATTTATCTACAATGATCCATGATGGATTCTATATGGACATGTAACTGGATACTACCACTAGATCACTCATCATTATCATCATGTCTATGATGATCATAATAAATGTCATCATCGTCATCCTATGCCTCAGTGTCCTCTCCATATACCACATCATCATCATCTCAAATGCCTAAACCAAACACAAAATAATCTGGATCAATCTTGGGATCTTTTAGGAGACTTATGTTCTACAAAAAAAAGCATTCAAAATGAAAAGTTATTATTTATTTCATGCAATATTTAATATTTTTCTTATATTCATAATATTACAACATATGAAATGCAACATAATCATATTACGTCATATCAAAGTTCACATCTATACTAAATAAAATTAAGATGTCATTACAATGTTGTAAAACATGGAACGATTCTAATAGACATTAGTAAATCATGGAGAAGGCTAGAGGATCAAAATCTAGCCACTGCTTACTAGAGGAAGGAGTAGGTGTAGAAACAAGAAGGGGACAAGGGTCAGGGACAAGCATAGAACTCATCCATGGAGAAATAGTGGTGGCAATGATTCTTTTTTTGAGCGTGCCGCTATGGAGAGCGGGGTCGTGGCACTCCCCTCCTAGGCTACTTTAAGATCTCTATGTTGGCATTATGGTTCAAGTGTTGTCCTTGATGGCAACTCACTCAGTGGATGGTACAGGTGCTCAAAGGTTAGTACAGGTGATGGCAACTTAATCAGAAGACAGATCTCAGTACAGCATGGCAAGAAAGCTCATACACGCTGTTTCGTTAAGCCCAAGTCGCGTGTACACGCAAGTTCGATTCAGAAAAAGCGCGTGTATGTGGAAAGGTTCCTTTGGTTCATGGTGGTTAGACCTTGGAAGTTGTGCCTATGTTTTCGGACCATTATGTCTCGACGGGCGTGTCGATCCCTAGTTTTAAAGTTGATGGTATTGTGTTACTATGGTTTTGGTTCTTGGTATTGAGAAAGGCCTAAGGCTATATAAGGAGAAGAAGATCATTAGGCAAAGATCATCTTTCGACAAGGCATGAATATCTAAGAGAGAAAGAGATCTGATATGCAGGTTCTGAGTTGGTTGATCTGAGCTAAGGAGAGATCTCATCGGTTGATGGAGAACTAGATCTAAGGAGAGATCGGGATCAAATGGTTTGAAATGCACTATCATGATATGGTTGATTATGCGTATTTCTAGATCTGCATATTGTCGCAATGTTACGTTCTGAGTCCAACTAATATCTGGTACAGCTGCAAATTGAGAAAGTTTATTTTTAGATCTGTACGCAGGTTGGCTTCGGTAAAAGCGCGTGTATACGCGGTTTCTGCTCATTAAAGTAGCGTATATCTTTTGAAGCTTGATTTGGGTTTACAGTGGGGTCTGACTGTTATTACAGAGTTCTGTAGTCTGCTCTGTGTTCTGGTAACTGGTGATTGACAGGGTTCAGTGGTTCAGTGATTCAAAGTTGGGTTGTTTTATACTTCAATGATCTGTTGTGAAAATTGAATGAATTGTGGTCTTCAGATTGTAATGTTGTGCTTCAGGAATATCCAAGTCTGAAAATGTATGAAAAGTGATACCTGGAAGAAGGAAGATTGTAGGTCAGCACCTACGTACTAGTATCTTGGCTAGTACAAAAGCAAAGGGGGTTGGAGCTCCCTTCCAAGGAAGTTTGGAGAACGAGAGAAGGTTGAAGCCTTCTGCAGGTTGTAGCCTGCGTACTGGTATAAGGCTGCACCAGTACAAAAGATTGTAAACTGAAGTTTCATATTAAGAAAGATAGAGACAACTTGCAGCAGGTGGTTTTCACCCACATTGGGTTTCCACCTTATATCTTGGTGTTCATGTGTGTGGCTTTTTATCTGTTCTGTTATACTGCACATGTTTACTGTTAATATGATGAATAATGTCCTGATGCACTTAATTGAAGAATAAGCCAGCTAAATTGAGAGTTTTCTGCTTATACGCTGTTTTACTTCGTCACAGTAGCGTGTACACGCTGGTTCACTTAACTGAAGTAGCGTATATGTTTTTGGGCATTTAAAAAGTTTGATTAATCTGATAATACTGATTCACCCCCCCTCTCAGTATTATTTCCAACAATTGGTATCGGAGCAGGTCCTTCAGAGAAGCTTGATCGCTTGAAGGAAGATCATTCATCATGAACAACTACGAGAAAGAAGCATCAATCAGGCCACCGGTTTTTGATGGAACAAATTTCAATTATTGGAAGGTAAGAGTTACTGCATATCTTCAATCTCTTGGTACAGAAGTTTGGGACATTGTAGAAAAAGGATATGCTTTTCCTTCAGCTACTCCTACAGATCCAGATGAGAAAAGGGCATATGAAACAAATGCAAAAGCAGTCGCTACCCTATTAGGAAGTATATCTCAAACAGAATTCATGAAGGTCATGCACTTCAAATCAGCAAAAGAAATATGGGACAAAATGATCACTAGCTATGAAGGAGATGAACAGGTAAAGGAAGCTAAACTTCAAACACTCAGGATTCAATATGAGACTCTCAGGATGTATAATGATGAAAGTGTGGCTAATTATTTTCTCCGGGTAGATGAGATTGTTAATTGTATGAAAAATTTGGGTGAAGAAGTAAGAGAAACTATAGTTGTTCAAAAGGTTCTAAGATCTTTATCTCCCAAGTTTGAATCTAAAGTATCTGCAATAGAAGAAAAAGGAAATCTCCGTGTTCTCACTATGTCTCAGCTACATGGAATTCTAACCGCTTATGAAATGAGAAAGGGAGGTCCATCTGACAGAAGGGAAGCTGCTTTTAAGGCATCAGGAAAAGAAGATTACTATGAAGCAAGACAAGTTCCAGAAGAAGAGGAAGAAGAATCAAATTTTGTCAGAAATCTTCAAAGGGGTTCTGGAAGGTTCAGAGGTAAGCTACCTTTCAAATGTTTTGCTTGTGGGAAAGTAGGTCATTATGCTGCAAAATGTCCTTATAAGGATAAAGGAAAAGAACCTGCTAGATGGAACAAGAAACAAAGTGCAAATAGGAAAAGCTACTACACACATGAAGATAGTGATGGCTTATCAAACAGTGATGAAGATGAACAAGGTAATAAATATAAGCTGTTAATGGCATTTGAAGATGATGATTATGAGGATGCTATAGATGTGGATAATCTCTATAATGAAATCACTAGACTCAAGAGAAGCATAGAAGAAAGGAATGTGATTATTGATACTTTGCAATTTCAGATTGATGAAAAGGAAAAACATCTTGAAAAACTAGAAGGTGAAATTGTTGGTCTCAGAAAAGAAATTGAGAAAACAAAAACTATTAATCTTAAATTTGTCAAAGGATCTGAAACCTTGGATGAGATTATTAGTGTGCAGCGGTCTCCTCTAAACAAAACAGGTTTGGGCTATAATGGAGAAACCTCTCAAGCATCCACCTCAAAAAGTTATCTTGATGCAGCAAGAGGAAATGAGCGGAAGAACAATGAAGATAATCAGGTAAAGCAGGGACGAGTTACAAACAGAAACTATCAGGGACAATCCTCCTTAAGGATGAACAAAAGCTACAACCAACCACAGGTAAAATCTTCTCAGTTTGGCTCAAGAATAGATGAAAATAGAAATTACAATCAGTTGGCTGGTAGATTCAATAACCGCAGAAGCTTCTTCAATGGACAATGCTTTTCTTGCCACAACTTTGGTCACAGAGCAGCTCAATGTGTTGCATATAAAACAATCATGACTAGGGAAGCTCAAAAACAAAGAAGTATGACAGGGATTACAAAAAGGACCTATAACAACTTTTCGGTGCTTGAAAATGAAGTTGAATGTTCTATTTGCAATAATTTTGGTCATAAAGACTCTGAATGCAGGAGCAGGTTTCAGGAGAAAAAGGAACAAGCCACAAGCACCAAAACATGGAGAATAAAGGAACCTCAAACAGAAAGATGTGGGATAGCATTTTATGCAGAAGGACAGGAAAATCTATGGTACATTGACAGTGGATGTTCGAAACATATGACAGGTGATAAAGAAAAACTTGAATCTTATTCTACTTTAGAAAAGGGAAAGAAAGTCTCTTTTGGAAATGATACTCCTGCAACTATAAAAGGAAAAGGTATTGCTCCTTTAAAAGAAAAGGTCAAGGCTGGAAATGTTTTGTATGTTGATGGATTGAAACATAATCTTCTAAGTGTCAGCCAGATGTGTGATCAAAAAACAGAGGTTATTTTCAGATCGAATGGATGTCTTGTTCGTGATCTTGATACAGGTGAAACAGTTCTCAAAGGCAAAAGAACTCCAAATAATCTGTACATATTTGAAGAAGAACAACAACAATGCTATCTTAGCAAGGATGAAGAGCACTGGTTATGGCATCGAAGGTTGGGACATCTAAGCTTCTCACAAATAAGGAAAGCATGCAAATATCAGGCAGTTCGCGATCTTCCAGATATCAAAATTCCAGACAACACCATATGCAAATCTTGTCAGTTTGGAAAGCAGACCAGAACTAACTTTCCAGAGAAGGAAGGATCAGCTAGCTTGCCTCTTGAGCTAGTCCATACAGATGTATGTGGTCCATTTAGGAAAAGATCACCTCGAGGAGAAGAATATCTGATATTATTCATTGATGATTTCTCAAGGTTTGTTTGGTTAGGGCTTATGAAGCACAAAGATGAAGCATTCGAAAAATTCAAATCCTTCAAAGCATTGGCCGAAAATGAATCAGGACACAAAATCAAGTGCCTCAGATCTGACAGAGGTGGGGAGTTCACATCAAATGAATTTTTTGATTTCTGCGATGAACATGGGATAAGAAGAGAATTCTCTACAGCTAGAACTCCTCAGCAAAATGGGGTTGTGGAAAGAATGAATAGAACTATCCAACAAATGGCTCGTGCTATGCTCGATGAATCAGGTACTCCTGCAACCTTCTGGGGAGAAGCCGCACATGCTGCTGTTATCATTCTTAACAAAACAAATGTCCGAGTAAACAACACTCAAACACCTCATGAGCTTTGGAGTGGTAAAACTCCTTCCGTGAAGCATTTCAAAATCTTTGGGAGCAAATGTTATATTAAGAACACTGATGAGCAACTTGGCAAACTTGAACCTAGAGCAGATGAGGGCATTCTTCTTGGTTATTCTCCACATAGCAAAGCATACAAGTGCTACAATAAAAGACTTGGCAGAATTGTTGACAGTATTGATATAGTGGTTGATGAGAAGGGATATATTCCTAGGCAAGTTCATCATGAAGAAGATGAAGGTTACTCTCAAAGGCGAAATGATGAAGAAGAAGAACCTCAAGAAGAAGAAGAATCTCAAGAAGAACCAGAGGAGCAGACAAGAATAGAAGAGAAGACTCCATCCAGATATGTCCAAAAGAATCATCCAGAAACTCAGATTGTGGGGCAGAAAGAAGCAGGAGTACAAACAAGAAGGACACTTGCAGAAGCTTCAAGCTACTTGGCTCTACTCTCCTCCATTGAACCACAAAATGTGAAAGAAGCATGCAAAGATGAATGTTGGGTCAAAGCAATGGATGAAGAACTTGAGCAAATCGAAAGGAACAACACTTGGGAATTAGTTCCTAGACCAAAAGATAAGAATGTAATAGGAACAAAATGGGTCTTCAAGAATAAGTTAAATGAAAATGGAGAAGTAATTAGAAACAAGGCCAGACTTGTTTGTAAAGGGTATGCACAGCAAGAAGGAATAGATTTTGAAGAGACATTTGCTCCTGTGGCAAGACTAGAGGCCATCCGAATGTTCCTTGCTCTCTCAAGCTTTCAAAACTTCAAGGTATTTCAAATGGACGTGAAATCAGCCTTCCTGAATGGAGACTTAGAAGAAGAAGTATATATTGAGCAGCCAGATGGGTTCATTCTTGGGAATGATCCAAACCTTGTATGCAGATTGAAAAAGGCTCTCTATGGGCTCAAACAAGCCCCAAGGGCTTGGTACTATCGGTTGGATAAATATCTTCACCAACAAGGCTTTTCAAAAGGATCAGCAGATAGCAATCTCTATATAAAAGTTGAAAATAACAAATTGCTAATTCTTGTTGTTTATGTAGATGATATTATTTTTGGCAGCAATGAAGAAACTATGAGTCAAAACTTTGCCTTGGTTATGCAGAAAGAGTTCGAAATGTCACTTCTTGGAGAATTGACATATTTTCTTGGATTACAAATCCAACAAAATGAAGGAGGTATCTTCTTGTCTCAAACCAAATACCTCAAGCAGATCTTGAAGAAGTATGGCATGGAAGAGTCAAAACCAGTATGTACACCCATGGTTACAGGATGCAGCCTCAGTGCAAATGATGAATCAGCAGCAGTTCACCAACCCACTTATAGATCCATGATTGGGAGTTTGCTTTATTTGGCAGGTACTCGACCAGATATTACTCATGCAGTAGGGATGGTTGGAAGATTTCAAGCCAACCCAAAGGAAACCCATCTTCAGGCAGTCAAAAGAATCTTCAAATATCTTCAAGGGACCCAAAACTATGGCTTATGGTATCCTAGAAATACAGATCTCACTCTTCATGCTTACACAGATGCAGATTGGGCTGGAAGTGTGGATGATAGGAAAAGCACAAGTGGAGGTGCTTTCTTCATGGGTTCCAGATTAGTGTCTTGGTTCAGCAAGAAGCAAAGTTCGATTGCCTTATCTACAACTGAAGCAGAATATGTGGCTGCAGCATCTTGTTGCACACAACTTCTTTGGATGATGCAGACCTTGCAGGATTTTCAAATCACTTGCACTCCACCTGTCTCTATCTTATGTGATAATACAAGTGCAATCAGCATTTCAAAGAATCCAGTCATGCACTCAAAGACCAAGCACATACCAATCAAGTACCATTTTCTTCGGGAACAAGTGCTTGAGCAGAAGGTCAAATTGGAGTATGTTCCTTCTAAGGAGCAAGTTGCTGACATTCTCACAAAACCACTGCCCAGGGAAACTTTTGAATATCTCAGACAAAAGCTGGGAGTAGTTGATGCTTCATCCTGTTGTTGAAATTTGTTTGTTCTACAGAAAAGTTGGTATACGCAGGTTACGGAAGGGATATAAGCGTATACACGCGGATTTATGCTGAGTAAGTCGCGTGTATGCTGGACGCTTGTTGCAGAAAGAATATTCGCGTACATACGTTGTTTTATACAGGATAAAACGCGTATATGAAGTTCTGATCAGCAAAGGAAAACTCTGAAGTTCTGGACAGCAATAGGAATGTCAGAAGTATTCAGGCACAGTTTCAGGGAGTGCAACAGGCACAGGTTCAGGGGGAGTAGCTCCAAAGTCTCATAAAGCATTGTTGGCATTCAGATGTTTTGGTTGATTGGTTTAAGAAGGAGCTCAGAAAGAAATTCTAGTTGCTGATCTAACAGGATATTTATCAGATGCTGCTGGTGTCTTTCCTAAGTCTTGGTCTAGATCTGTTGTCTCTATGTCATGTATCTCTCTTGTCTCTTTTATGGTGTCAAGGTCATGTAACGGCCTTTGTTGGTTTCCCCACTATGCCTGGGATGAATGATGAAATGTTCATGTATTATCATGGTTAGATGGATGAGTCAATATTGATGTATCCCCACTTGGTTGGGTGGATGAGTCATTTTTTTGTATATCCTCACTTAGTTGAGAAATGGATGTATGTATGAGTCTTTGGTGATAGGAAGGTCTTTTATGATGTATAGAGTCATGTTCTTCTTGAAGAACATCTTTTGCAGATCTTGCCTACAGTCAAGGGGAGCATGAACAGCACTTGGTGAGCAGGATGGATAGATTGGTACTCTTTGGCCTTTACAAAGGGGGAGCACACTTGGAAATTTCAGCATGTACTCAGGGGGAGTATGGACAGCAGTATGGACAGCAGAAGGATTAAGAATATCTTGGTCCTCCCTTTGCCCTTGATGTCAAAGGGGGAGAGTGACTTGGTGTGGTGGTTGCCATCAAGTCCAAAGGGGGAGATTGTTGGCATTATGGTTCAAGTGTTGTCCTTGATGGCAACTCACTCAGTGGATGGTACAGGTGCTCAAAGGTTAGTACAGGTGATGGCAACTTAATCAGAAGACAGATCTCAGTACAGCATGGCAAGAAAGCTCATACACGCTGTTTCGTTAAGCCCAAGTCGCGTGTACACGCAAGTTCAATTCAGAAAAAGCGCGTGTATGTGGAAAGGTTCCTTTGGTTCATGGTGGTTAGACCTTGGAAGTTGTGCCTATGTTTTCGGACCATTATGTCTCGACGGGCGTGTCGATCCCTAGTTTTAAAGTTGATGGTATTGTGTTACTATGGTTTTGGCTCTTGGTATTGAGAAAGGCCTAAGGCTATATAAGGAGAAGAAGATCATTAGGCAAAGATCATCTTTCGACAAGGCATGAATATCTAAGAGAGAAAGAGATCTGATATGCAGGTTCTGAGTTGGTTGATCTGAGCTAAGGAGAGATCTCATCGGTTGATGGAGAACTAGATCTAAGGAGAGATCGGGATCAAATGGTTTGAAATGCACTATCATGATATGGTTGATTATGCGTATTTCTAGATCTGCATATTGTCGCAATGTTACGTTCTGAGTCCAACTAATATCTGGTACAGCTGCAAATTGAGAAAGTTTATTTTTAGATCTGTACGCAGGTTGGCTTCGGTAAAAGCGCGTGTATACGCGGTTTCTGCTCATTAAAGTAGCGTATATCTTTTGAAGCTTGATTTGGGTTTACAGTGGGGTCTGACTGTTATTACAGAGTTCTGTAGTCTGCTCTGTGTTCTGGTAACTGGTGATTGACAGGGTTCAGTGGTTCAGTGATTCAAAGTTGGGTTGTTTTATACTTCAATGATCTGTTGTGAAAATTGAATGAATTGTGGTCTTCAGATTGTAATGTTGTGCTTCAGGAATATCCAAGTCTGAAAATGTATGAAAAGTGATACCTGGAAGAAGGAAGATTGTAGGTCAGCACCTACGTACTAGTATCTTGGCTAGTACAAAAGCAAAGGGGGTTGGAGCTCCCTTCCAAGGAAGTTTGGAGAACGAGAGAAGGTTGAAGCCTTCTGCAGGTTGTAGCCTGCGTACTGGTATAAGGCTGCACCAGTACAAAAGATTGTAAACTGAAGTTTCATATTAAGAAAGATAGAGACAACTTGCAGCAGGTGGTTTTCACCCACATTGGGTTTCCACCTTATATCTTGGTGTTCATGTGTGTGGCTTTTTATCTGTTCTGTTATACTGCACATGTTTACTGTTAATATGATGAATAATGTCCTGATGCACTTAATTGAAGAATAAGCCAGCTAAATTGAGAGTTTTCTGCTTATACGCTGTTTTACTTCGTCACAGTAGCGTGTACACGCTGGTTCACTTAACTGAAGTAGCGTATATGTTTTTGGGCATTTAAAAAGTTTGATTAATCTGATAATACTGATTCACCCCCCCTCTCAGTATTATTTCCAACACTCTATAGCAACTAGGCTCCCTGTCCGCCCCTAAAATTGATGTACCAGAGGATTGAATACAATCTCAGTAAGGACAGAGGTTATTAGGTCCATGGGGATATAAGGAAGACTACGTGGCTCAAGGATGAGCCACATTATTTTGTTGGGGGTCTCTTGGAGCCCAATATTTCTTTTGTGAAATTTTGTTAAAACAACTATGATTTTCTATTGATAATTATTGTAATTTGGAAAATTTGCTACAACTTTGTCCTAACCTTGGAAATCATTATAAAATTGTTAATATTTATTCTCAAATTAGATCACATGAGAATCAAGAGATTCTCATGATGATCTTATCATTGTAATATGAAATTATAAAGGGGTGTGATTTCTGCCCACATGAGATAAACATATAGAAACATATAAACAATGATAAAGGGGGAGAGAACCAACATTGTAATGTTGTATGTTTCATTAAATCTCAATCATTCATGGTGCCATACCTTTCTGTTGACTAGCTTGTGTGTTGTGTAGTGTACCATCCCCTGCCAGGAAGGAAGGGCCCTCCTTCGTAGCAGGGATCACTTGTTAGGATGGTACTATAGATTTTTAATTTATTTCCTCTCCATTATAATTTATGTGTGATTTCTTTTATTGTTATTATTAGCCTTTTTTAGTCATTAATGATTCCAAATCCTAACCTCTTTGTTGTGTTAGAACATAGGTCCTAGACCTGTCCCTTTGCTAATGTGACAATTATAAAATTTTTCTTACAGTTTTATGGTGTGTTAATTTCATTTTAATGTGTGTTTTAGCATCTGTTGAGAGAATGGTTTCCAAGAGTGTTTTTATTTTCTAAATAAGAGTGACAGTTTGACAAAGTGGTTTTATTCTGCATTGTCTGTTTATTTATTAAGAGCGTGAATAAGTTTTGAGAGTGTAACAACCAGAGTGTTGAATTGTTAAGAGTGTGATTACAACAATTGAGTTTGAGATTCATTAGCACTAGTCATCATTTTCCCTTTCATATATTTTGCATAATAGCCTTGAAATAACAAAACCTACCCAGATTGAAAATTAATGTGAAGAGTTGGAACTATTTCTTTAAATTAAAAGGACAATTATTCTGCCTAATAGAAAGTTGAAGAAAAACCTATACAGAACTTCACATAATGCAAGTTGAAGAAAAACTTGGAATGTTGTATAAAATATGAAGTTGAATTATTTAAGGGTCAAAGTAAACATAAAATAATTCAAAAGTGTGTAAAATAATTAAACAAACAGTCTACAATTTGAAGCAATTAGACTGACCAATAAATGAAGTTTGGGCATGCATTTTAGTGAAGCAAGGAAATTTTGGCTTGCTTCACAAAAATGCCTGCCCAACCTTGATTTTAAGTCCAATTGAATGATTCAACTTGGAGAGTACTTTTCACTCATAATTAACATTAATTTTTCACATAGGAATTTATGTTGTTTAGGAATATGCAACTTGGACGTAGGGTTAAAGTCAAGATTTGTGTGCCTCAAATAAATCCACAATGAAACTTGTACTTAATTGAATGTGTGATAATGATCATTCCAACCTACATATAAAACCATTTTATCCAACATAGCATAGTCATTTTAATAAAGAAAATGTTATACACTGAAATCCAAGTCTATCAGAATGGCAATTGATCATATATGCCAATGATCATAGTAAAAAAAAATATGCACTCCCAAGAAAAACTAATTGCACTCCTGGTAATGAAATTTGAAATGGGACATGATTGGAAAATTTCTAACCTTAGGACATAACATTGCATCATGTCTAACAAATATCCTACATAACTATGTTTCCCACTTATACACAACTTTCACATAAGGCAATTCGAAGAAAAACTTAGAATGTTGTATGAAATATGAAGTATAAATATTTAAGCTCAAAGTAAATATATAATAATGTAAAAGTGTGTAAAATAATTAAATAAAAAATCTACAATTTTAATAAATCAAATTGGCCAATGAATGAAGCCTAGGCATGAATTTTAGTGAAGAAAGGAAATTTTGGCTTGCTTCACAAAAATTCATGCCCAACCTTCATTTCATGGCCAGTATTTTCCCCTATAAGGATATTTTCTCTTGAATTTATAAGACAGAGCCTCAATGTTGACCAAGTACATTTTGTCCTGCACGAAAAGGGTATATTTTGAAGTTAGAGATAACTACAAGGAAATTTATTGTAAACAACAGATAACCCCTTACATTGGTGGAAGTGACGATGGAGGAGTTTGGTTTTGAGAAAGGAGAAAAATGGAAATATGACCGTCACCATATAATTTCTAATAAAAGGGTGGAAATTAGTTATGCACCTTATATTCATGGAAGCAAACTAGAAATTGATAAAATGGAAAATCAAGAAACTTGGCCATGTGGGAGGGTGCAATAAAGAATGGATGTTGAAACCCCTATGGTAAAAGAGAATATTTTGAAGAGGGTTGCTCCTGAATACATATATGTTGATATGGGGGATTCCCAATAATAAAATAGGAATAAAATTCAAAAAAAAGGATGAAGAAGACATACAAATCAAATTCATAATAGGACGTTCAAATGATCATAGTTTTCAAACACAACTTGGAAATCCAGGGCACACAACTTCCTCTTCTATCTCCACTGATTTGGAAACATTCTCAATAAGATAACCCTTCTTCATTTGAAACTTTAAAGAAGAATTATCAACAAATTAAAGAAAGGATTTATAAAATGTGAATTAGTATGGAAACACAACATTAAGACCATGTTGTAGAACACATAATATGAGGTGAAGTCATTAAGGAAGAAGTTAAAAATTCTTGAGACTGAGCACATTAAAATAGATTGATGGCTCAAGTTGAAAAAGAAAAAGATCTATTACTAAGAGAATTAGTTGATAGAAATAATGAGATTTTATTTTGTGTTGAGAAATCTAGAGAAATGTGATTTCTCTTGCTTGATAATTGTTTGTGATGTGATTTTACTTCTTTATATTAACTTATTCTTTTCAATTTATTATTATTAGAGTTTTCTTCATCATATAACTACCAAATCATAAATAACAATGAGAAAAAGGACACAAGATATATGCGATCAATTAGGGCCAAAACCTCTCTAATCGTGAGAGGAAAACCCAAACAAATTCTTATTCTTATAGAAAGTTTAATTGACAAATTCCAAGACCTATACCCTTGACCAAAGCCCCTCCAACACCAAGTCAACCTTGCCTTTGATATTTGTAACTTCAATCCTGTAATTGCACCTTTGACCTTGACTCTACTTTAATCTTGCTAGTGCACTTCGATTCTGCAACACCAAAATTTCAGATCTGCAATATGTGACCACAATTTTGTACTGAAGAAACACTAAATTAGTTGGATGATGGAAAAGATATATTCCTTTCTTCTTCACTTGGATATAGGTTGATTCCTCACCAATTTGGATTTCACAATTGACCTTCTCTTACTAAATTTTGGCATCCTATAATAGTTGTAATATCTTAGTCTAGTCTACAACAGGGAGATTCCCTAACCCTTTGTACATGTGAGAGTTTTGATTCAAAAATTGGCCATAAAATTTGGTTCTTCCTTCTTCTTCCTTTGCTAGGATAGGAGGCTTCTTCTTGTCCCTTGATCGAACTTTATTATGCTTGAGTGAGTTCTCTTAAAATGAGGTCGATGGCTCTATATATAGACTTCCTGACACATCCTTTTAGGTTGACTTGAACTGCCCTTAAGGTGACTTGTCGCTCCATGAGGCCGAATTAATGCTTGCAAATTTAACATTGTCTTGGAGGGTCTTTTGAATCTAATTTGACTCAAATAATTTTCTTAAAATATGTAATATGCCCAAATGGGTCATTCATACATGAAAATGACTCAATGACTTTATGACAAACCTAGAAGCACTCAATGTGTGATTTGACCTATAAAAATAAATTATTTTGAGCATGAAACCCATGCCTAAAGAATCACAATAATAAATTTATTTTTCTCTTTTCATTCAATACATAAAATCATGATTACATATGACATTTTGAAAACCAAACCTAGTTCCATATTTCAACACTCCCTGTTAATTAGGGAGGTATTCATAATCCATACAAGGTACTTAGACATTTTCAATCTAAAGAACTCTCATAAGAAGAGTCTGATTGGTAAACCATCTGTATATCATCATATCATCCAACATTGCTACATAGCAATGCCTTGACTAAAAACTCTATCTCTCCACAATATTAGAGCACAATGCTGGCAACACTAATGATTTGTGAACACCTTCATTATTATCTCTCTAGGAGCATACCCCACTTGGGTATTCACAGGGTATGTCCTTCTAGGACTATTCTTATCTTGGATTCCCAATCCTCAAAGAATATCGGTCCTCTATGACTACTCTTATCTTGGATTCCCCACCACATCCTTAGAGAGTATCAGATGCGAAATTCTTACCTAATCATCCATTCTTTTCTTCCCAAGTGAAGACAAGAATGATGTGTCTATCTCTACCTATCAACTATGGAGGATATACCCATTCCAATGAAGGAATGTACCCATTCATATAAAAGGAATATGCCCCAACTCCCTCTTAACAATGGACTTGCCTAATATCCCTCTTAGCTTAGGGAATTGCTTCCAAGTTTCTTCTTAATTAGAAACTTACTTCTAGGCTCCCACTAGGGATATATTTCTAACAACTTGTTGATGCCTCGAAATTCGTTGCATCAACATGGGGAAAACCACCCAGTCCAGACCTTAAAGCAACTCTTTTTCCATTTGGGTAGTGGCTCCGATTGGTTAAATTAGGTCCAGTTACCTTTTCCCAATCACTATCAGCTTTAAATATGTCTTTAATTGCTAATAGCTAGGGACATCATATCAATTCTTCTAGCTGATCAGGCAAGAAGAATGACCCTTAAGTTGTTTTTGTGGAACAACCAAACCAATCTAAAGCTTTGCCTCGAAGAGAGGAATTCTAAGATAACACATGCATGATTTAACTAGTATGCAATTAATCTATCCTATCTTGATTGAAGGAAAGAATAATCCTTCTCCTAATCAAGCGTTGATTTATTAAAAGAAAACATTAAGGATTTGAAGTAAAAATGAAGGAATTAGATCAAGGAGATACCTCTCGAGATCTGACTCCTTGTTAATCTAAATACTAACAATCAAGAACTTAGTAAATAGTTATATGAGTGTTTGAAATAAGTATATTCAATCCCTAAGGTATATGCATATAAAAATTATTTATTTCCCCGGTTTATTTGTTATTTGAATGCGGTTTAAAATGGTTGTCTTTAGTACATGGTAATAAAAATTAATCATATACTAAAAGAAATGAAATCTTTCAATTTAATTCTTTTAATTAAATAATTAATTAAAAGAATTGTTTTTTGTAAGCTTAGGTAGATCATCCTTTTCTATTTATATATAAACAAACTGAAACCACATACAATTAATAGGTGGCCTCAACTTGCCCAGTGGGAAACCAAGTCTATTGGCCACCCATGCATATTGTAAGCCATCCAAAAATGATAAGTTATTAGTCTTTCTACCCAAGAGATATATACACAAATATTTAAGAACCAATCTATAGTCTTAGAAACCATAAGCATGCATGTAAAAGAATGCTAGCCGCTAAAAAACAAACAAAAAACTTGAGCTATCATTGTGCTCAACTATTCTTTGAGGTCTTCCGGTTCTGACTCAACTATCGTTGGATCTTTAGCTGAATCTCTAGGAGCTGGTGTCATTTTGATAATGCATGGAATGTGTCGCTGTATATGATCTAGTCTAATGTCCTTCTTGCAGAGCTGGAACTGGATAGTTTGCAGGTCCTTTTTGTAGTCTAGCATATCTCTAATGATTAGATCCATCCCCATGGACACTTGTTCCATTGCTTTTCCTACCATTATTTTCATGAGCCAATACAGATGCAAGGTCTGTTTGAATTGGGATAGTATCCCTTTGGTATTCACAGGATCTGGAATGTGTTCTTTCCATTCCTCCATTTCATCCTTGAAGTCCTCTTCCATAATTCGTTCCTCCATTTCTTCTATAATTTTGTGGATCCCTACATCCATTCCTTCCTTATATGCTTTTGTTGCCTCCTTGACAGTCTCATCCATGGGTCTTATCCCTTTCCTCTGACCCAAGGTTCCTGTGTCCTTTGAATGAGGACCGGATTTTCCTCGTCCTCCGTGACCTCTTCCTCTGGTTGGACGCGCCACGTCACCGTTGTCTACTACCTGTTCATAATGATCACAGTTCAATGTTAGGATAATAAAACCATTACCAGTCCAAATGCCAGTTGTCTCATGGAGTTTCTGTTCTCCGTCACTAACTCCCCTCTGCCCTCACTCCGTTGCTCCTAAGCATTCAGTTGAAACAGGGGTGGGCTTCATCTTCTCCTTGCTCACCCTATCTTGCCTCTCAGTCAAACCCATGGTCTCGGTCACTCCTCTGCTGTCCCTTCCTCCCGCATTGAGGTCCCTCAGTCTAATCCATTCCCTGTGCGACCCCGGTAAAGCATACAAGGGGAGCTTCGTATTGACACTCTCGTCCCTCCCCCTGCCTTGCATGCCATCACCACTCCCTATCCTCACAGCGCTACCACCTCTGCATGCCACCCATTCCTTACTTAGCTTCCTGCCTAGCTTCCCCTCCCAGGCTTTCTCTTCTCTGCTGCCGTGTCTCCCCCTCTCTACCCAGAAATTTAGCCTACACAACTTCGCCGGACCCTCAATCCTCCATTCCACTCGGATAAAATTCTCTCTAGCCTCGCTAGCCTTTTCCCTGAGAAAAATGCGCCACTTCCTATTAGCTTCTATGCCCTCAAGCCTGGCCAGTAGCCACGCAAAGATAAACGGCCCCTCTTCCTCTCTGTTTTTTTCTCTTTCTAAGCAGCATGATCTCTCCTTGTGGTATATCCTTCCCGATAGGCCACAATTCTCTTCCCCCACCTGGCATGTTGGACTTTCCTTTACTAATTACAGAAAGAAAATAGTTAAAATACCTGTGGTTGCTATGCTTTCTTACTGAATACGAGTATGGGTTGTCCTCCGCTCTCGTTCTTCTGCTACCCTGCAATCTATCCATCCTCCCTTCTCTACGCTCCCTCTCATACTTTGCCTTACCTACCTGCCGTCCCATCCAACTTACGTAGTTGTCCTTATAACCTCTCCTCTTACCTACATACCTAATGCCACTTCTCCCTTCTGACATTGCTACACACATGCGGGACTCCACCATGCCCTGTGGTATAATCGTGTGGGCTATGGTAGGCAATCCTTTCACCTCCTGCCCTTTGACATCCATTATTACTTTGATTACCCACTCCGTCACCCCAATCGGGGGTTTGTTGTGATCATTATCATTGCTTCTAGTCATGATAAGCATCTTGGGCTAATATATCTCTTAGTGGGTCCATTCTTGTATCCCCTGGTTGTATAGGCCACGTTCTTTCCATGTGTCCTCCTTGCTGATTACACCCCCAGTTGGCCAGGAAATCAGCAGCTTTATTCCCTTCTCTTTTTACGTGCTTGATTATCATATAATCAAACCGTTTCATTATTTCTCCCAGCTCTTGGATGAGGCTTGTTGTTCTCCAGCTTTGGCTCAGCTTGTCCCATGCCTTTCCATTGTAAAGTTTCCTCATCATGTTGATTACCAATAATGAATCCCCTTCAACTTCCAGTTGTTTATACCCGAGCCTGACAACTATTCTCATACCTTGTCGTACTGCCACGAGTTCTGCTTCATTGTTACTCATCATGCCGCAATGTGCTGAATACAACAATCTAACCCTGCCTTGGAAATCTTTGAAGATGCCACCTATCCCTGCAATACCCGGGTTCCCTTTGGAGGCTCCATCAAAGTTCAATTTAATGAATCCTTCTATTGGTCTAGTGAAATTTTGGGGTGATTCCCTGCTCTTCCTTGTTGCTTTCCATGTATGCACTCCCACCATTTCTTTGGCTAGGTTTAGATTTTTTAGGATTCTTGCTTCTGATGGTGAGGTCTCCCAGTCCTCTTGGTGCCATTCTTCTACTAGGATGGTTTCCCTGATATGTTCTATTACTCCTCTCCATACCTGCTCTGGAGTGGATTCCTTGTTTTTGAAAATCCGCCGGTTCCATTCCTTCCATATCATCCAAAGATTAAATCCTACTACTAACCCCCAAGCTCTATTTAGAACCGGGCTGGTAAAGTGACCTCGCCCCCAATGTTGGATTGTCTCCCTTATGCTCTGTTGATTCCTATCCGTCCTCCTGAAGACCCCATAGATAGCTTCCCACTGTTGTTGTGCCAACTGGCATGAATTCGTTAAGTGTTCTATATTTTCATTGTCCTACTTACATAGACCACATAGGGATGGCCCTTGCATCCCTATTTTCTGAAGTTGGTCCCATGTTCGTATTCGGCCTTTGAATCTTAGCAAGAGGAAGTGAGTTACTTTTGGCCACCATTTTTTATGCCAGATTTGTTTCCATAGATGTTGGAGTCCTTCTTGTTCCTACTCAGTTTTTAAATCATATGCTTCTTTGACCATAAAAGTCCCTTTCATAGAATGTCCCCATCTCAAGATATCAGGTCCTGTTCTGATAGATATCTTTCTTGTTCCCATTTCTTTTACATAGAACTCTCTTTGTTCTTCTTCTATATTTTGACCCCATTCTTCTGGGTTTTTCCAAACTCTCCAATTCTCCTCATTGTGGTCTTCTTTCCAGAACTCATCTACTCGATTTAGGCCTACATCTTTTGAGAACTGTAGAAAATTTTTGAGTTCTTGCTTTCCATTTAATTTTTCTCGTTGTTTCCAAGCCTCTTCCCAGAACTTTGTTGTTTTACCATTTCGTATTTCCCAAAAGGCATGGTTTGTGATTATGTCCCTGTTCTGGCTTGCCAGGTTCCAAATGGTAGATCCTCTTGGTGGGTCTGCATACCATAATATATCCTCTGCTCTCCCTGGCATGTTATACTTCCTCGTCCATATTTGTTTCCAGAGGTCTCCTCCTCCTGCCATCCATCTCCACCACAACTTGGCTCCCATAATTTGATTGATGAGGTATGGATCCCTCAGTCCTAGGCCCCCATCCTCCTTTTTTCTGGTCAATCCTTGCCAGGATATCAAAGCCCATTTTTTCTACTGTTGAGGCCCTCCCCATATGAATTTTTTAAATATTTCCACCATTTTGGAACATGCCCCTTTCGGGGCTACCATTCCAGATAATTGGTAAATCGGTATTGATTGCAGGACTGCTTTCACTAGGACTACTCTTCCTGCAAGGTTTAGAGATCTGAAAGACCAGTTGGCTAGTCTTCCTAGGATCTTCTGGATAGTCTGCTGCCAATTTTCCATCTTGAGAGAATTGATTGCCAAGGGTATTCCTAGATACTTGGTGGGTAGCTCTCCTACCCTGAATCCCAAAATTCTTGCAAGGTAAGTTTTTACATTACCAGTTGTGTTGAAGAAGTAAGCGCAAGATTTCTCCTTATTAATTTGAGTGCCCGAAGCTTCCATGAATAGATCGAGGATGTCTTTCATCCTTTTAACTTCCCTGAGAGATACAACACAGAAGAGCATGATATCATCCACGAACTGTTAATTTTTTCCTCATGTGCTTCCTTTTTGATATACCGTCCTATCCCATCTGCAACAATAATGAAGAGGAAGGGGGATAGGGGATCCCCTTGCCTGAGACCTCTAGTGGCATTGAAGGTGGATGACGGGGTTCCATTTAAGAGGATTGAGAAGACCAGGGTGGATATCATCGTCGAGATCCATTCTATCCATCTGTTACAGAAACCAAAGGCCTCCAAAACTTTCCTCAGGTACTCCCAATTTAATCTATCATAGGCTTTGGATAGATCCAATTTAATCATCATTCCAGCCACCTTTTTTGTTCTCAGTGAGTGCACCACTTCTTGGGATGCTATCAATCCATCTAAGATCTGTCTACCCTCCACAAACCTTGTTTGCTCCAGGGATATAATACTAGGTAGAATCAATTTCAATATTTTAACTATCAGAGTGGAAATAATTTTACAAATAACATTACATAAGGCAATAGGTCTAAAGCCCCATGGGTCATCTGACTCGGAGGTTTTAGGAATGCGAGAGAAGAGGGTGGTGTTTAAACCTAGACATACCTTTTACTTTCTTCTGGAGTCTTCCACCACTTCTAGGATCTTAGTGCTTATAAACTTCCATGCAGCTTGATAGAATTCTGCCGTAAAGCCATCTGGTCCCGCGGCCTTATTTTTTTCAGTCCTTTCACTACTTCCTCGACCTCCTCTATCGTAGCTACTCTCATTAAAGCAAGGTTTTGATCTCTGGTGATCATATTGGGGATCTGGTTGCAGATTCTATGAACTGCTTCTTGCCTTTCCTCCTGTGGTTCTGTTAGAAGATCTTTGAAATGTCTAACTAGGGTTTCCTCCATATCCTCATGTTGAGTTTGTCAGACTCCTTCTTCATTTTTTAGAGAAAATATTTTGTTTCTCTATCTATGCTGTACCATTGCCTTGTGGAAAAATTTGGTGTTCCTCTCTCCCTCCCTTAACCAGTTCACTCTTGACTTTTGCCACCATAAGATTTCCTCTTGTTTCCTTCTTTCCTCTATTTGGCTAACTAATCTACCTTCTTCTACTGCTAATTCTTCACTTCACCCTTCCCTTATAATTTCTTGTTGGATTGCCATCATCCTTTGATTTAACTGTTGTTGGTCCTATATTATGTTTCCAAATTATTCTTGGTTCCACTTCTTGATTTTTTGCTTCATTTCCTTCAACTTAAGCTGGAACGTTTGCATTCTGTTTCTTCCCCTTTGTTCACTTTTCTTCCACCAGTCCTCTACTTTGTTTATAAACTTAGGGTCTCTAATCCAGAAAGCCTAAAATCGGAATGGATGATTTTTAGGACTAGCTTTGAGATCAATCTCTAATCTGACTAGCCAGTGGTCCGATCCCATCCCAGGTAATATCATCGCTTCCACAAAAATGTCTCTACTCATAATCTGCTCAGATATTAGGAACCTATCTAACCTTGAGGAAATTTGATGCTTCTCTCCTCTTTTGTTATTCCAGGTGTGTATCCCATTATTAGTTAGGATATCCACTAGCCTTTGGTCATTTATGGTGTCCGCAAACAGATCCATATCTGCATCTATTCTTCTCACACCTCCTCTTTTTTCCTTCAAGGATGTAATCATGTTAAAATCCCCTCCTATAATCCATGGTGTATCTTGGTACAAACCTCGCACATTTACTAAGTTTTGGATGAAAGTCCTTCTTTCTCCTGGGATATGAGGACCGTAGACCCCTGAGAGGAGAACCCATTCTTTGGAGCCAATGTTTCTAAATTTTCCAGAGAGGATTCTTGGCATACTTAACCATTCTTCGAATCTTACTTCTTCTAGGTTCCATAGTACGGCCAAACCACCTGTACTTCCTATAGCATCTTTTCCTACTATCTCGTACCTAGGCTTGAAGTTTCCCATGATCTCCTTCAATTTTAGTTCACTGATCTTGGTTTCTTGAAGTAACATCACACTAGGTTTATCTTTCTGTAGTCTTTCTTTCAGATATCTCTGTTCCCTTTACTGTTCAAACCTATTATGTTCCAGGTCATGATTATCATTTCAATAGTTTGGTTGGTTGGTGGAATACCTCTGATAATGGCACCACTCTTCTGGAGTTAACAAGCATTTCTCCCACCATTTGGATGGATTCACTCATGAGTCTTCTTCCCCCATTTTCCCCTCCTTTGCTTGGTACTCCTGATTCCTAACCTTGTGCCCCTTGTGATCCTAAATGCTTGGGTTGACTTATCATGATCGTTCCTAGTTTCATTTTATATTGTTGAAACATTACTTTGTATAGCTGCTTTTGGTCTTCTGGGATGAACCTCTCATCATCACCTGTTCCTCTTCGCTAAAATTTTCTTTCTCTGGGTCTATCTCCATCTGGCTTTGTTCCATCTACATTTTATTTACTTCCCCTTGGTTTTCTTCCACTGTTTTAATCTATTCTTGCTTTTTCCCTTTATCTTTTTGTATTAGCTCTATTGGTTTGTCACTGCTTTCCTCATTGATCTCTTCCATTTCCTCTTCCTGTAGCATAGCGAATTTGTTCTGATTTGTTTGTTCCTTCTCTTTCTATGGGTTCTTATGGTTACTCGTCAGTTTTTGGGTCCTTTTCCTCCTGTGGACCTCCTGAAATCCCCCTTTAGCTTCCTTACCAGATCCTTCTTCCTTCTTGCTTCCTTGAGTGGGCTCCGGGAGGTTCTGAGGGAAAAATCTGAATAGATGCCCATATTCATGGCATCTCCTACACCTGAAGGGTATGTGTTCATAATCCAGAGTTTGTTGCCAGATTTCATCATGATATTCTACTTCTATGCAATCAGGGAGAGGTTCTGTAATGTTCATATAAACACAAATCTGAGCATAAGAAGTGTACCTTCCTTTTCTTGTTGTGTCGGCCACCTTGATGAAGGTCCCAATCGAGTTACCTATTCCTTCCAGGATTTCCGGGTCCTAGAAATCCATTGGGAGGCCAAAAAGGTGAACCTAGATTGGCACGGCCAGCATTTTTTCCTGATCCGGGTTGTAACATTCTTCCCAGTGGCGCATAAATAAACCAGCATTATTGAAGAAATAAGGGCCATCTTCAAATACCTTCTCTTTGTCTTCTAGGTTAGAGAATATGACTGAAAAGAAGCCTTTCGCTCCTAGTTTCAAATCTATGTGACCTTTCAGTTGCCAACACTGCTGTATCCATTTAACCAATTCCTTCTCTATAGGTTAGGCCCCTATGAATTTATAGATCAACGCATGATCTTTCATAAACCCTCTATATTCCTCCAGTTTGTTGTTGGGGATGACAAACCTTGGTTTTTTTGCTGCTCTGGGCAAGCATTTTCCTCCTAGACCGGCTTGCCAGCACGCTCCCATGACAGGTGTATCCTTGCCCCTTTTTCCCTAACTTCCCGTAGTCCCATTTCTGCTTGCTTCACCCATCATCACATTCTTGTAGGAGGGGATCACTCCCCCCCCCTGCCAAGCTCATCATTCTTCCATCAGTCCACACCTGCCCCAATCAATCTTGCTCTATGACCCGTGACAATGCTTCCTTGACCCGATCTTCTGTGGTCTCACCTGCCCTCTGTCACTGTTGCAGGCCTGCTAGGGAAAACCTTGCATCAAACCCTAGCTCCCCTAGTTCGGTGTCCACGCATAACACATTCTCATCATTAATTAAAAGAATTGTTAAATCATATAATTCCATCCAAATAAAATAAAAATTTTTATATATATATATTAAAAAACTAGAGCACTGGCATATTCAAAAATCAGATGACATTGAGCTGTGTTAATAATATACATATAAAAAAAAATTGAAAGATGGAATGTTTGCAAATTATCCAAAACAAAACATTAAAACATTGGTAAAAATACCCGACGTATCATGCTCCTTTTATAAAATTCACACTCTCGATCCTTTTCTTCATCCCAAATCTCTCCAAAAGTAAATAAATGAAACTAGCTGAAGCTTCCTTAAGTAAAAGAAAAGGAATTCAGATCCTATCACTCTATTAAAAAGACTAAGAGGTACAATAGTGCAAGCCTCAAAGGCTTTCTTTTTTGAATTCTGGACTTGACCCAGTCTATTAAGACAGACTTGGAGATACAAAAATGCAAGCCCCAAATTCTTTCTTTCTCTGATTCGAGACCCTCAATTCATTATGATGAATGAGTTTTTATAGCACATGGAGGATACAAAAAATAAATGATTGTGCACAGCAATGGGGAGTTAAACAAATCGCTTATTATTTGTGAAGATAATGTAGAATTGGAAATGGTTGTGGTAATGATCTTTTGGAAATTTCGCTCTTGTCTCATCTCTGAAGGTGTGTGATCTGAAATATAATAATGATGACCGATTTTATGGAACTGCATAGTTGTCCCTTTCTTTATGCACCTGAAAATGAGAATCAATGACTGAATAACCGATGATTAAATGTGATATATTTTACAAATAAATTCATTAAAGACGTCTTTTAAATGATATGATCAAAGAAAAAAATATGGGGGTTTTTATTAATAATTGCATTCCGGACAGGGCTATTTTAATCAAATCACAATCGCTTTTAGACGAAGAAGTTATAATCGAAAAGGGGAGTGTTTTAATGCAATAACCAAAATCGAAATTGCAATCGCTTTAGAATCGACGGCAGAACCCAGAATAATCGTGATCGTATCTAAAACAGGGAGTACTCCAATCAAAATCCAAAGGCGGCCTAATGAAATCATATCGCAATCGCTTTATAACTAGGAAGGGATGAATTAGCGTCATATCTCGATCAGGAAAATCCATATCAAAATAGATGAAAATCCGAATCATATCAATGGAATTAATGAATAGAGGTGGAAATGACACCTGACCCTTGGATCTTGTGATTGTAATATCACAATTTCAACAATAGAGTGGTTAGGTACTAACAGTATCGAAAGACTTACGATTTGTGGGATGACATGATGGTGACATCAGTATGACGTGGCAGTGATGCGGAAAAGTGTCATGGATGAATGACGTGGAAGCTGACATAATGGATGATGTCATATATGACATGGCATTTGACTACGTGGTGGAGGAATGAGTCTAATCACAGATCGAAATTGCATTTGACAGGGGCCTTTGGAATGGGCAGCATGGCTAATAAAACTGCAGTAGAGGTGGATGCGGGGGTTTTATGAATTATGGTTGATGACCACATTGGGTCCAGGAAATATCACAAATTGCAATTGCAAAAGTGGAGAGGGGTCAAGCCTTTGGATCGTGTGATTGCGCCGATGCGGGGGGCTTATTAAATGGATTGTATGCCCCTGTCAGGTCTAGGCGATCGCAATCGTAAAGGGGACAAGCTATGGGACTTGGGCTATGGGATTTAATTGGTTTTGTGATCCCTACAGATGCGAGATCTTTATGGAATGGAGTTTATGATCCTGTTGGCTCCGGGTGATCGATAAATCACAATCATGTATAACTTAGTGCCACAGGGAAAGGCCTATGTATGTTTGTAGTTGCGGGATTTTTATTTATCATTCTATTATGTTGTCGAATCTAGTATCAAATCACAATTGCAATGGGCCAGCGGAGGGGAATTAACCATGATGTTTTGTTTATATACAATGCGGGGAGTGAGATTTTGGATAAGTCAGAGTTTTAAATTATTACTCATATTTTAATTGAACTCTGATTTATTATTTAATTTTTAATAGCCCAATGTTTAATACTTAAGGATTTTTAAAAATCCTACGTATGATTTTTGGTCTCAGGGACTATTTGGATTTTTTATTTTTATAAAATAAAATTGTTTTAAAACTAAAAAATGTTTTATTATTTTTATGAAAAAATAAAGGAAATATATATATATATATATATATATATATATATATAGATATATATATATATTTTTATTTTTTTGTGTTTTAAATTTTAAAAAGGGTCCCCTATTTTTAAATAATTAATTTCATAGGAAATTATTATATAAAAAAGAGGGTTGTTGAACAATACAACAGTTGATGATTCACTGGAAGAACTAGTTATATTTGATGAATGACAATTTTTGTTGGGAAAAGTATCTATTCAGAACGCCCCTATCCCACTCTAAGGTGTGACAGTGCCTTAGCAACAAACAAGGAAAACTACTTTCATATTCTTCTTTATGAACTGTAAACGAAGACGAAGGATGTAACTAACCTGTGTCTTGCACTAGTTTGTTGATCCAATCGCTCTCTTCTTTGTTCGCTTCCCGTTGCCTGCTCTCTTACTTGCCCAGCTTCACCAAGTTCCTGCAAGATCACAGAAGAGGAAAACTACAAAAAGACATAGATTTACATTCATAAATAGCTTAGGATCAGATTTAAGCTAAACATGCAAATATAACAAAGCATCATTGATATACAAGCATATAGGAGAAAATCAAATAGTTTTATTGATATGATAAGAAAGTCCAAGAGGAGATACAACCAAGTGAGGCCCGATCCAGCATCTACCTCCCAGCAAAGTAATCCCTTCCTCACCTCCAACAAAGCATAAATCACCCAATGCACTAATCTCAATCTCAAAACCAACAGCAATTCTCTGCAAAGTACAAAATTCCAGCCTCCTGATCTCTGGGATGAGGGATCCATATATAGATGTAAGCAGAGAGGATGAGTCAGCTTATGTTTTGACTTGTGGCTTCTCTCTGTCAGTTCTTGCTTCCACTTGGAGACTGAGAGCCTCTTACTCATCACTGGTCGAATTCAGTGAGGCAAGTGTCATTGGAGAGGATTCTGGAAGCTTCCATTGTCTTTCCACCTCGTTGAATGACTTTGCCATTTGTCATTTCCCACTCAACGCACCCTGGTAGTGCATTCACCTGCATTGCAACACACCTAGCCAGTGTATTTGGGTGCTTTGCAACGCAGGCAACTAGTGGAGCATCTGAATTGATCCTGATTTGACTAGTTTTGAGCAGTTTCTGGTGGAGAACTTCTGGGAGAAGCTGTCATTTGTTGACCTTGTTTCTTTAGGAGCTGGAACAACATCTTTAGGGACTTAGGATCCCTTGGTTTATGGACATTTCATGCTTATAGCTGTAAGGCACAAAAATTTCTATAACAGTTGCCCCTTAAAGTATGAGGCCGTTTATCGGGTGAAATGCTTTATTAGGAGGATCCGAAGTTCTTTCAATGCTGGGAGGAGACCTGTAATAAGATACAATACAATACATTATTTTCATACTGTTTTCATGATCTAGCTGAGGCAGGCATTCCCATGCTCAGCTTTATAAGTTCATTTTCATGTACATAAGACAGACAATCGTCTGATGGTAGACTGATGATTCTGATGAAGTCATCATCCTTTTGGTAGGATGATTATCTGTGTTGCAATGCTGTACATTTCAATGTCTTTATTTTTCCTGAATATATATCGCAGCCCGGATGGATGAAACTAGATCCGGGGTCTTCAATCTTGTCCGATATTCACTGAAAGTACAAGTCGATCCATGTGAGAAATGCTTTGAAGTCGAACATGGAAAGACATCGCTTGATTACCAGTCAATGATGTGAACTGTTAACAAGCGCGAGAGGAATCACCGATAATGATAATGACCCTCAAGGTACTGCAGTACAATTCATGTGGTGTGAATAAAGGACTTGGCGTCGAACACCACGCAAAATCTTTCGGTCGAAGGTCATTGATGTATACCTATCGCTGGAAGTGAGAAACTTGCCATTGAGGCATGCAAGCTTCAAAGTACTGAAGGGGTGTTCCTAGATCAACTTCTTGGATAATGAGCTGATGTCGACAAGAAGTGATCCATCAAAGGAGGGCCTTGATGTATCCCACATCAATGACACGAAACGGAGCAAATGATTTTGATGGAGGTGAAAACGATTTGATGATATATGGTTCAGGGTGGCGGTCATGAAAGAATGAAGTATAATGTATGGTAGTGGATGGGACACGGGTGACTTCTCTGGATGACTTCTCTTGAACATGTCGGCGACACTTATATGATGGATTGGTAGCATTTACCCCAAAGGTGGATGGTATGGCGAGACCATGGTGATGTGACCGGTGAATGAAACAACCCAACCCGACTCAGGCATGGAGCGGAAGTGTCATGTTCAAGAGCGACTTGCTACCAATAAAGATTCTTTGAGTTTCTTCCCAATTTTTCCCCAGTCATTGCTGACCAGTACCTCTTTATTTTTTTCAAGCTTGAGGAGGATAACATATGCTTGTTCTATAATTTTCCCTTCGGGCAAACCCATCGCTATGTTTTAACGAGCCTAGTGATAGTGAAACTCGTTCTCGTCTAAAGACAAGTTTGTCGCTATTAATCTTTTTAATGAGTCTAACGATAAAGATAACTCGGTCCTTTTCATTTTTAGAGAGTCTGAAAAGGTACGTAAAGATAACTCCGGAAGTCCTTTTTTGTCATCTAATCCCTTAAGTCCGAAAAAGTATAAAACAATACAGAAGGGATGAATTTTCGATAGTTTTAACGAGCCGAACAAAACAAGCGCTCGATCTTTTTGTGCAATAATCCCTCAAGTCCAAAAAGATTAAAATCTAGAGGAGGGATAGCACTTCCGGTCGCTTTAACGAGCTGGAAGGCCAAAACTCAGCAATCTTTTCATATTTTACGAGTCAGATGAAAAGAGCTTAAAGAAGACTCGTCTTTTGAGGAATGATTGATGAAACGGGTAGCAGCTGATTCCAGGTAAGGGTTGGAATTTTCCAATCACGGCAGTGTCACAAGGATGGCTAGTGAAATCACTCTTCGTAGCTGTTCCTCAAAATGGGTAAACAATCAAATGGAGGCGAATGATCGGCCAATGGAAAAGTGGAGGTGACGGTGCAAACACGACCAAGGCTTTAATGGCTGATAATGTTACATTCACGGTGGTTATTTACCAGAGGATAGTTCATTTTTAACGAGCTTAAACGCGGGTCGAAACACTTGCTCGATCTTATGTTTATTTTTTAATGAGCATGAACTATGTGCTAAAACTGCTCGATCTTATGTTTATTTTTTAACGAGCATGAACTATGTGCTAAAACTGCTCGATTAATCCAGTCATATGATAAGAATGTCTCATGTAAGATGCCATTTTTTATGGAGCTTGTGCCTTACAAAGCTTTGCCCCGCATCCTTTCTTTATGCAAGTTAGGAAACGACTAATCCAAAAAACAGATAAATAACCGCTCTTTGCTTGCACTCCAAAAGGTTTGCATGCCCCCAGGTATAAAGTACGATTTCAAGGTTACCCCTCAGTTTGCAGATAAAACATTTGTTCTACCAGGAAAGGCCTACCTCCTTCAGGTTACCAAAGATTGTCTCATTTGCGCAGCAAACAAAACACTTCTTCGGTGATGCCTACCGAGATAGACAAAGGTGAGTGACAACGAGTGCCAAACACATAACTTTGACAAAAGAATCTTATTCTAGAACAACCCCTCTTCCAATCACGGACGGGGTACGGACTAGTCATATTCTCCCGCGGAAACCTACTCTATACCCGAAGTTTTCCTGCCGAAGCAGACCAGGACGCATGCCCCCTGGGTTCCAGTCGTATCCCTCCAAATTACTCGCGCTCATCGAGACGACGGACCGTGGGTTGAGACATTTCTTGCGTGAAGAGACCATTTAGGGATGGTATATGACTATTTGCGATGCGTGATCTGGGAAATGAAAGCTGGTCCACGAGCTTGACCACTCTTCCTTCGTGCGGAAAACACATTACTCTAAAGAGTGAGGAGACGATGGCTCCCATGCAATAAATATAGTCTTGTCCAAGGAGTAGGTTATAATCCAAGGGTCCTTGAACGACCATCACGTTCATTTGAACGGTCTTCCCTTTCAATGTTATGGGCACATTGGGGAGGATCCCTAAAGGTCGACTGGTTCCTTTATCAAAGCCTGTCAGCTTTCTCATTTCAGGCAAAAGCGATGGCGAACCAAGCGCTTTCCAAGCAATAGAGGAAAGGATACTCACAGACGCCCCCTCATCAATGATGGTACCAGCCATGACCATTCTATATATTTGGACGATAATTCTGAATGGTATGCTTGCTGGCAAACGGGGTCTGCCTAGTTGGTTCCAGTCGAAGGATACAACTAGGTTGCTTGGCGGTGGGACCGAGTAGACGGCCGGGTACGGCTCTGAAGAACTTCCTTCCTGCTGTTGGATACCTATAGTAATAGGTTTCATATTTCATGATTGACTATAGAAAATCCAAATATGCTCTGCTTTGGTACTACAAAGATCCCATATTTCCCAGGAAATCAGAGGTGTGTGAAATATTCCAAATATTGAGGACCTTATTTCAAGTTTGGTGGATGATTCAACAGTCTAAACTGGATCATGCCATGTTTCAATTTTGAGTTGTAGAATAGAGAAAGAGGTCTGTCCAAACAGCTTAATCTTGGCAGACAAGTAGTTCAGGTAGAGAAGCAAAGGTTCCCAAAAGTTTAATCTGGGACCTTGGAAGACATAAGGGTAGAAGTAGATAGAGAGAAAAGGAAAAAGCCAAAGAAAAGAAAAGGCAATTGAGGGTTGCAAGTCCAAGTGCCCCTCCAAGAAGAAACAAAAAATGCTAGGCAAAATAGTTGGGTAGGCAGTTGTGGTTGCAGAAAGAATATGATCACCATTACACAGGTATCAATAGGTCTCTTGCCAAGGCAATAAATCTATCAGCAAACAAAGTGGTGAATTCCATGAACTCACAGCAAAGAGGATCACTAACTTCTTTTTTTTCCCTCTCTAGTCCATCACTAACACCCCCTTTCTAATTCCCCTCCTTCATTCATATTAACTCCTAATTCTACTATATAACCTCCCCTATCTTACCCCCACCCCTAATAATACTAACACTAAGGTGTATAAAACCCCAAATCTTATGTATAGTCCCTCCCCTAGGCATAATAGCCGTGTATTTTTCAAAAGGGACCAAAATGGCATCTGGCCACTTTGGTGAACCTATTCCACCCTATTCCCCCTTTGCTGCAAGTTAATTTACCCTCAAATCACCTCTGCATTGATAAAACCCCCTCTCCAAACCCCTTTTGCCTATAAAAACCTTTGCAAAGGTTAATACCCGCCTCTGGCACGTTCCCCAATCCTACCACATTATTGGTTAAGCGAAAACATTTGAAAAACCCATAAAAACCCACAAACTTTAATCTTTTCCGCCCGCAGTATGAAGCGCGCATCTTTCTCCTCCGCCAGCCGTCGGATCAAGCCCATCAGATCTGACGGTCCACATTAATATCGGAGCGCATCCGATGGCGGCACTTTAACCTCCGAGAAAGTGACGTTGCGCCTTGTCACGCCTCCTCCACGCGTCAATCGATCAACCATCTCGGAGCCGAGTCTGACAGCTTCTGCGCCGTACCTAAACCGCCCCGAGAAACCGCGGCGGTTAAGGCCTTAACCGTGACCGCTGCGGTTTGACTGCCACCTACCCGTCGCTGACTCGCCGCCACGTCCTTATCTGCTCGTACCTGCCTTTGTTATTGGTCCACCTCACTGCTGACTGGGTTGCCACCTCACCGCCCCTTTGACCAGTCACCCACTGCCACGTCGCCCGATGACGTCAGCAGAAAAAAGCGCCAAATTGGTAAAATAACCCATATTTACCAATTTTCCCGTGTTTTTACCACTTTCACTATTATTACTGTTGGACGCTCTGCATGACCGTTTGCACTCTAATTTTCGCCAACCAGTCTATTAGCCCGGGCGACCTCCTCAAGCAGCAACTGTGCACCTTTGCTTCAACCTCTGCTCATCGAATTACAGGTATTTAGTCCGTTTCGCCCTCCATACGACCTTCATTAAGCTTGAAATTGCTCAGAGGGATAGTAGAACCATAAAAACGGTATTTACACCGTTCATTTCCATTTGTTCATCCACCATTGTCATTGTGAGGGCCAAGAAGTACCTGCAGAGCTTTAGAAACCTGCAATTCACATAAAACCACTGTAATTCTGCGTTTTCCCGGCAGAGTTCCTAATAGATATAATTCACCCGATTGGAGAGTTCAGTTAGACCACAGAGAAGTTCTGTCACTAGACTCCAGTAGTATTTCAATTGCTATTGAGAGAATTCCCCTTGGATACTCAAAACATCAACTGTTTCCACAGAGAACTGCCTCCAGACTGTGTTTTTACCATCCCACCTGTCCACCTGCAATTCTTGCAACTTGAAGAGCTATGGAGACCCCTATTGCACTGAATATTAAGCCCATCAATGCTCCTCACCAGGAATTAGCATGGAAAGCCCTGGGAGACATGGACTACCAAATGCTGGATTGGTTCCCCATGGGAACCAAGTACAATATTCAAATGTTGAATGAATTAAGAGCCCAGCACCTCAGTGGGGCAGATATCTTGGGGATTTGGGAGTCAAATTTGCCCATATACAACCTTCTCCAAGTCAATCCTATGCCAGAGCTCATTTATAGCTGCCAGGAATGCTATGACCCCAGCCAAAGAGCAGTCATTAGCCCCACAGGCCTAGTCCTGTTCCAGATCACCCCAGAGAGCATAAACCAGATGCTGCGCTTCAAAACAGCCAAGAAATTGACCCCTCTATCCATGCAGAATCTGATTAACAGAGGGATCAAGCTGTCCAGTGACCAGATTGTCAAAATCAACCAACTGTTTGTCACACCAGGCTCTGAAACAGTCAGAACCCCTCCTATTGGGTACCAATATCTAAATGAGTTGGGCAGAATGTTGGTGGATCTAATTGGCTATGTCCTAGGATTCAAGGGGTTGGAAGATGTAGATGACAGCATAATGGCAGTGTTGTCTATATTTGCCCCTGGTAAGCCTCCAGCTGTGCAGTATGATTATGCAACTTACATAGCAGAGAAAATCCATGAGCAGTTCATGAATTTGAAAAGGGAGAGACTGTTCAGGTACACCTCCTATATATATCATTTATTCCTTTTCAACCAGCCAGCTACCTTCTCTGTTCCTTTGAGGCCACTCAATGCCCAAGGAAGCCCAAGATCAGTTGTTTTCTGGACCTCTGTTTTTCATTCTACCTCAGTATCACCCTATACATACTGTGAGTTTATTGATTTATTTGTTCATCTAGCCCTAACAGCGCTGCAAGGTACTCCTCCTCCTAGATTAACCGATGATATGAAGAGGATTCTACATTTGAACAAATCTTACAATATTGGCAACTGGTACTTCTACCAGAACCACACAGTCATTAGGATATATGGCTGTGAATTGAACCCATTTAGGTTGCCGAGGTATGTCCCCATGAGGCTTTTTGCCTTAGAATATTTCAGGCAGTTTGGGAACTCAGATTACCTTCACTTTCAGAGTAGAAACAAGAAGTCACAATTGAAGGTAAGAAACCAGCTAGGTTCCTTCCTATATAACAGGAAAGAGGAAGGGTGGAAAGAGGCAGACAGCATCCTGGAAGGCCTCAGATTGCAGACCAGTTTTGAATGGATTCCCTATGACCCCAATCATTCTATCTCCCTCAAGAGAATTAGATACAAATTGGGCAACTATGCACATAAAAGACAACCTGAAATTGAAAAGTATGCCAATGCACTAGATTGGGAAGAGGGTACACTAGTAGAACAAGTCACTAAGGAAGAATTACTTGAGAAAGAAGCTAGGAATGTGCAAAAAGAAGCTGACTTGGAAACTTGTGGACAGGTGCCCCTCTCCTACAGAAAGCAAATTGGAACAGCTGCTAAATCTTCAGCAGCACAGCAGCAAACTACTGAGAAGACACCCCAGGCAGCAAGCAAAGACAAAGGAAAACAGGTGGAACAGCCACCTATATTGACAGAAGAACAAGTTGACACCTTGCTACAGCAGCAAGAAGAAATGGAACAGCAAGAACTGGGGCAACAACAAGAAGAAACACAGTCCAGTGAACAGCAGCCCTTGCAGCAGGAAAAGGGGACAGATCTACCTAGTTACACTGAGCAGCAGCCCCAAACAGAGGTGCCTCCCAGGACAGACACCAATGTAGACACCTCAGTCCTCCAAACACCACAGAAGGAGGACTTGACCAGGAAAAGGGAGAGAGAGACCCCCCAGACCTCATCCTTCATCAGAGGAGAGAAGAGACAAAGACTGAATGACTCCCAAGAGGAGGACATAGCAGTAAGGCAAGCCATGGGCATGGGCCCACCCAGTGGAGAACTTTCGGCCAGCTCATCTCAGCGTGGACATGACATGACTATGGGAGGAGAGGTCAGCTCCTCCGGTCAACATAGAGAAGGGCAGTCAAGTATAAAGCAGCAATTCATTGACATCAAAAGGAGGAGTGATCCCATAAAAGTGCAGCTGTATAATCACTTGTTAAACCTAGCTCCTAGCAACCAGCAGAGACTCATGTCTGCTTTCGATGTGAGCGAAGGCAAAATGATAATGAGCCACTTCATGCCCACAACTTTGCATCCTCAGTCCACCTCGGACTATCTAAGAACCAACATGGAGGTTCTTGCCAAAGACATACACCCTATGGACAAGATTGAATTACATAAACAAACTGGTGAAATGGTGTATGCCTCCCTGGCAGATGAGACATTGGAGAACTACAAACTAAAGAGCAGCCTGGATAACACAGCTTCTCAGCTGGAATTAGAAAGAGCATCATCACAAGCCAAGGACAATAGGATCAAGTCCTTGGAAGAGGTAATTATAGATATAGGGCATGATCCTAAAGAGGTCAAAGGCATCCAAGAACTCCTGAAGATAAGGGATGCAGACATGGCGGCCCTAAGAAAGAAAATCAAACTCCCGGCCACCATCCATCCACAAACAGATGAAGTTGCCCAGCAAAGGCAAGAAAAGGATACTACAGACCTGCTGGTATCCCTATACAAAGAGCTGGTTAGGACTCAAGACCAGCTAGGACAAACTGAAGCTGCAAAGGCAGCACTACAAGAAGCACTGAAGCAAAGAGAAGAGGGCCAACCCTCCCAGCCTCCTCCTGTGATAATAAATCTTGAGGAAGTCCCTCCAAAGACTACTCCTCCTCCTCAGCAAACAGAAGCTACAGCACCAACTACAGCGCCATCCACAGCAACAACAACTACAACATCGGAACAGGCTACTAGTTTAGACATGCAAAAGCTGCAAGCTGAGATCCAAGCCATGGAATCTCAAATGAAAGAGCTGGATGAACTTAAGAAAACCTTGGCTAAGGTAAATGAAAAGTTTGACAAGAGCAAATAGAATGAGGCAGCCAAGGAGAAAGAGGTAAGAGCTCTTAAGAGGAGAATTGCTGAACTAGAGAAAGAGCTTGCACTAGAAAAAGTGACAGCTCAAATGAAAGCAGTGCTATGGAGCAACATTGGGCGGTCCATTGCCAACCAGTGGCAATATATTGAGACCATGGATGAGCAAATGGTGCTCATCACTAAAGCAAACAGAGAAATACAGAGAGCCAGGGCAAGCGTTGGACACATGCCAGAAGCTGCTACTAGGATGATCAATATTCTGAACTATAAGACTAGCTCTCAATTAGCTGTCATGGGAATCACCAACAGGACAGAAACAATTGCTGTAGCCAAAAGAGTCATAACATTGAGGAACTTGGTTGGAACACTGGAGAGGAGGACACAGGATATGCAGACTGAAATCAACAGATTCCTGGAAAAATTCGTGGCACTACAGAACAGAGGCCTCCCCAGCATTTTAAGCAGTGTAGGAAGACTGCTCACCCTAGACAATTACAATAAGAGAATTGATGCCCATGCAGGAGCAGAGATTGCAAAACCGCCCAGCACTTCAGCAGACGCAGGGCCAGCCACCGGGCAGACTATGTATGACAGGGTGGAGAACCTATTTTTCCTCATGAATGAAGTTGAGCATCTGTTTGATACACCACCTAACTTCTTCAAATTCACAGAAGCAGATGAAACTCTAGGGGCAATCTTAGCACACCAACTGCCCACACAGGATGTCTGGAGAAATTTGACACAGACAATTTTGTCAGGCCAGAATCAGTAGCGCTAATTCTCCAGGCAAATGAGCATATATGCGCAGGCACAATTTTGAAGAAAGATATCTACAAGGAAGAGGCAGAGGCTGAGCCAACTCAGCAGGACCATTGACTCACCACAAGCAGCAGTCACAATCACAGGTGACAAGTCCAGGATACAGCGTACAAGCCTTAAAGACAGGTCTTCCAGCATTTATTCAGAATATCTCGACCGACTTAGCTGTTTCCAAAGGCTAAAATATCTTCTGACAGAGCATTAAAATGCCTGTACTCTGTAATCAATGCTGTATTAAATTTTGGTCATAATATCTTAAGTGGTTGGTAAGAATGTAAAATCTGAGATAACTCAGAACTCAGATATTTTGTAAATCACCGCAAGTATATATTCACCCTTCACAGCAGTTGAAAGGGGTTGTTGTAATTTTCCTTTGAAGAGCTCTCGTTTGTTGTAAAAATTCCCAGAGAGAAATAATAGAAAAGGAGAATGGAATTTCCAAAGCATGGTGTATTTGGTGCGTTGTGATGAATGGTGAATGTTGCAGGATTCCAGTTGTTTCATAAAACAATAAGTCTTCTCAAATCTCTGTATTACATGTTTTCGAGTCTTTTGTTCTCTTTTATCGTTCAGATATTTTACACTTAATAGCAAGGTAGAAGAATAGTTCAGGACTTAATCCATGATCACCCTGAACTCAAACTGAGCTATTATCTATGTTTTCCTCAGATATAGTAACAGAAGTGTAATTCTTAGTTGCTGCACTTTGAATCTATATCTTTCTCTGTGATAGACATTCCCAGGGATTCAAGTTTGCCCCTGTGACATCTGTCTTTTCTCGTAACCAGCTTGGTGGAAACAGTTAACAACGAGTGAAAATTCTTGAATGCTTTCATTGTTTGTCTTACCTGTTTCCTGTTATTAATCAAAATTTGTTCTATGAAACATCCAAATGGCCCTGTAAGTTTCACCAGTTCATCTCAAAGTTTCTAGACACCTACAGCCACAGACTCCATTGCCCAATGGTACTCAACCTCTCTGAAAACTACATCACTGGAATCTAAAAGGAGTTTCATCAACCAAAACATAAACAAAACCTATGCTCAATACCTAGCCTAAAACACTATCATTGTAGATACAAAATCATAAAGAGAGAGCCCTCTTTGATCACAGTTTGGCTAGAAACAGTGATTAAAAGATTGGTTAGTGGTTACCCCGGCCGTATTCCCTTGGGAGTCATAGGGAACAACCTGGGTGTTAACACCTGCGATAAGGGAATGGGTGAATTGCCCCCGTGTTCGTCGGAGTCTGTGTTGATGAAGAGAATTTGGATGGTGTCATCCTTATCCTCTTTAGTGACTGTATCATTCGAAGATAAAACCTCTGAAGGCAAAACCGGGTCAACTGCCACCTCGACCTTTTGACTTTTGTCGGGCATGGATTCAGTAGGTTCATCTTCAATGGCAGGCGCTTCAGCTGACCACTTGAGCGGGCTAGCTGGATTCTCAACTAACGAAGGACTCGATAGGAGTTTTTTATATCCAGGAGGAAGTCGCAACGGTGAAACCGGACGATCATCCAAAACTCTTTTAGCTTCGTCGAAGAAGGGACAACGGTGGAGGACATGGTTGCCTTCGCACAGTCTACAGGGAGGTCTAGCCCTCCCTTTTTGTCCTGGAACTTCACTTTCGCTAGTTGACGGTGTGCTTTCAACATGGCCATCAGAGGTTGACGACACCAGATTGTGCAACCGGGGAGACCAGTCCCTTAGTATCCGAGGGATGCAAGGACAATCTCTGTGAAAGTGATCTCCCTTGCAAATGACACATGGCGATTTAGGCCTGGTCAGTGCTGTGTGTGGATTTTCATTAGACGACACTTGTTTTCCCTTATTTTCCTTTGGCTCCTTCTTATTTTTCTCTTTCTTCTTCTTTTCCTTCTTCTCCTTAGGAACTTGGTTTTTAGTTTTACCAGTCCCGTCAGACGAAGAGGAAGGAAGAGAGGAAGAATTAGATGAAGTAGAAGGTGGGTGGGAAACTCTGGATTCGTCTAATTGCTGATTCGACTGTTCAGGAATAGTGGTGTTCTGAACGACATTGGTTGAGAAGAGCCAGACTGGCAAGCCAATTGTCAGTCCTGGAAGAGACAATGTGGCCATATGGGGTGCACCAACATCTCCCCAAGAGGAGAAGGGACTAGGATTTCCACCAAGGGGAATTCCTTGGTTGGTAGGCTCCATTTTTCTCAACCAAAAGATCAACGCAGGAAAAAGGGGTATGTATATTCCGTTTAAAATAAATTTTAACACGCTTTGACACAACTTGCTTTTTCAATTTTAAAGAGTCGAGAAAAAGCAAAAGATGACTCTAGTCTCCTTCGATTTTTAATGAGCCTGAAGTGACAAGTACTCAGATGGACCTTTTCTGTTAAGGAGTCTGAAAAGGAACGAAAGGGACTGCTCTGGAGTTCTAGGTAGAGGGTGTGCCAAACCAATCGCAAAACGCAGAATACTTTTTAGGGTACGGGCAGTCAATCCTCCCGAATGCTGTGTTCAGTGCATTGCGATCAGTAGGGCGGCAGACACGGCTTCCTATGGATAAAGGTTTTGAGCCTATAGGGGTCTCCCAATATATACTCGACGTTACGTGGGAGCACAATCCGTACTGGCACTTATCGTCTCTCAGGAGGAATCACCCAACCATCAGTGAGGCCAACAGTTACCAGGTTTTACGACGCCGGAACACGTCTCTAGCCTAGACCTCTATGTTGTGCGTTAAGTTACAAAGCGTTGTTAAGTTCATTCAATTTATTTTAGGTTGATCTTTCTTAGAAGTTTACCTTTTTGGATCACCAAGAGATGTAGATATAATTCCTAAACGCAGTCTAAAGATGATAAGCAAGCTTTTATCTCTTTTCAACAATGAAAATCCTAGCTACAAGGGGAAAAGAAAGACACAATCTTTTCTCAAAGAGCAAAGAGCACACTGTAAATGCACTTTTCCTAAATCAAGCCATACAAACTGTCAAAATGCAAATGCACATATGCATGTATTTTTTTTCACTTTCTTAATATTGATGCCTAAAAGGAAAGCTGTTGTACAAATTTGAATTCGATTTCAAGTGAAAAAACACAAACAAGCTTCTTTCGAAATCAAAAAGGTAGAGAAGATTACGACACTTTATGATTTTGAAGTAAACACTTGTTTCGACACTAGAAATTCACAAATTCAAACCAAAAGGCAAAAGGTAAAAGCGTAATCAACTGTCAACAGCAAACAAACTTACTCCTAAGATCAAAACGACACTTACGACAGGTCTAGATCTAAGGGCGACAGTATGACTAGTTTACTTTTGTAATGGGAAACTGCAAATGATGTAACAAATACATAAAAACAAATACAGTTTATTTTATACAACTGAGGTGGAATTAAGGCAAAGAAAAGGGGTTTTCAGATAGGTACACACACTGATAACAAGCTGCAAAAATCAGAGATAAAACTGAACAAAATGAAGCAAAGAACCACAGCCGCACAGAGAAAAGGCTGATCAGCACACCTGTTGCACAGAGAAACTGAATTGCAGCGCAGGTAGCCCTCTCGAGACCTGCGTTGAAATGCAAAACCTCTTCACAGAGTCTGCGCTAAAGCAGAAACGAGAATCGTCTCTGGGTTCTGGGTCACGGTTTGCAGTTTAATCTATGGTTTTTGGCCGGATAAAAGCTATCAATAAGGTACAATTAGAGGGATGATTTAAAGGAGGACTAAGAGCTATCACAAAGGGCAATTAGAGCATTTGTGGATCATCTGTTTAGATCATAAACAGGCCCAGTGAATGGACTAGAGTAGCAGATCTCTACTTTGCATTTGTAAATGGAAAATGCAGTTTGATTCGACACTCCTAAGTTTATGAGAAGAACAACAATAGAAACACAAATAAACTAACTAGATACGATCCCCAGCGGAGTCGCCAATTTGTTGTTGGGAAAAGTATCTATTCAGAATGCCCCTATCCCACTCTAAGGTGTGACAGTGCCTTAGCAACAAACAAGGAAAACTACTTTCGTATTCTTCTTTATGAACTGTAAACGAAGAGGAAGGATGTAACTAACCTGTGTCTTGCGCTAGTTTGTTGATCCAATCGCTCTCTTCTTTGTTCGCTTCCTGCTGCCTGCTCTCTTACTTGCCCAGCTTCACCAAGTTCCTGCAAGATCACAGAAGAGGAAAACTACAAAAAGACATAGATTTACATTCATAAATAGCTTAGGATCAGATTTAAGCTAAGCATGCAAATATAACAAAGCATCATTGATATACAAGCATATAGGAGAAACTCAAATAGTTTTATTGATATGATAAGAAAGTCCAAGAGGAGATACAACCAAGTGAGGCCGGATCCAGCATCTACCTCCCAACAAAGGAATCCCTTCCTCACCTCCAACAAATCATAAATCACCCAATGCACTAATCTCAATCTCAAAACCAACAGCGATTCTCTGCGAAGTACAAAATTCCAGCCTCCTGATCTCTGGGATGAGGGATCCATATATAGATGTAAGCAGAGAGGATGAGTCAGCTTATGTTTTGACTTGTGGCTTCTCTCTGTCAGTTCTTGCTTCCACTTGGAGACTGAGAGCCTCTTACTCATCACTGGTCGAATTCAGTGAGGCAAGTGTCATTGGAGAAGATTCTGGAAGCTTCCATTGTCTTTCCACCTCGTTGAATGAGTTTGCCATTTGTCATTTCCCGCTCAACGCACCCTGGTAGTGCATTCACCTGCATTGCAACGCACCTAGCCAGTGTATTTGGGTGCTTTGCAACGCAGGCAGCTAGTGGAGCATCTGAATTGATCCTGATTTGACTAGTTTTGAGCAGTTTCTGGTGGAGAACTTCTGGGAGAAGCTGTCATTTGTTGACCTTGTTTCTTTAGGAGATGGAACAACATCTTTAGGGACTTAGGATCCCTTGGTTTATGGACATTTCATGCTTATAGCTGTAAGGCACAAAAATGTCTATAACAACAATGAAATTTAAAAACTTTAGAAAAAATAATTTAAGAAGGGGAAACTAATTGAAATATTTAGGTATATAAAATTACTCTGATTATAAAAACTCATTAAATTGTAATTTCTTTAAAAAACATTTCGTGAATGAAAAAAACCTATTTAATTGTATCAATCATTAATCAGTTATAGAGATAAAGTAAGGGGCCTTTTATGACTTAGCTTCTAATGTACTCATTTGTCACAGGTAGAGCCACTACTGCCAACAAGCATTCATAGCTTCCACAGTGTTACCTTTTAACCAACAATAATCCAGTATCCCATCCATTTAATAGTGCAATAATTAGAGGTAAGTTTTTTTATTTTTATTTTATTATGTTTTAACTGATGCTAAAAGCTATTGTCCTAGTTTGGTGGCCAGATAACTACAATTCCATTCATTGGTAATAATCAAACTATACAAGCTGCCTCGTGATGAGACCCCTTGTCATATAATTGAGACAATCATAAGTCATTACCCTGATGTGGTGTTCAGTATTGGAAATGTTAGTTTTATTATTTCCCTATGGTCATGGTAAGTAGGCTCGTGATGAGACATCTTATCTTTTAGATTTATTATATTTTTGAATCACACTCTAAAAATTAAGTTTTAATGGATGGGGAGAATCACCAAATACTTAAGAGTTTTGGATGACAATTAGAGTTGAATATGCTTAGTCATAAGACAATCTTTACTTTTTAAAGATAACCTTTTTTATTAATACTAGAGTAAAGAAGCATATAATTTTTTAGGTTTTAAAAATTTCACAACTTAATGGAAAAAGTTATAGAGTTAGATATCTTTTATCTAATTTTTTAATTTTTGTCACCACTTCCTAGAAAATTTCCACCTTCAAATTGAAAAATCATAAAATGGTTTCAAGAGATGTTTGTGAAAAGACAAAGGTATGCTATTAACATTATTATCTAAAAGAAAAATGTAAATGTGATATGATAACAAAATTTTCTCAAGATACAACCATTCACAAGTATGTTGGTAAAATCACCCAACACCAAATCTAAAAGGAAAACTCCAACAAGATTGTTTATATAAATTTCTTAACAAAAGAAGAAAAAGATAATCAAGTAAATACTCCTTCTTATGTTGAAATTTAGATGAACTTTAACTTGTAAAGTTATAAGCATTAAAGTGCAGTTCAAATGAGGAAATCTTTGTTTGCTATGTATTATATTTTAAAAGAAAAACTTGTAAAAAGCATTTAACCATTTTTAAATCAAAGTAATGCTTTAAAGAAAAATATTAAGGTTTAGAAATCCCCTATTTTGGTAGATTCAATGAAACTCATTACTGCTTCCTTTTAAAATTTGAGCTCAAAGTTTACTCTGGTGAAGGTGTGAAAATACTTGTGAAGAGCTGCAAAAGAAAGTTACATATCAACAAAAACTAAAAAGGTAAAGAAATGAATGAAAGTGAGTGTATGAGACTTACCATTGAAGAATTTCATTTAATCTTACTAGAAAGATATGACTTTCTTCAATGCAAGGAAACTAACTCAAAATCATTATTTATTAAATCTAATCTAAAATGAGCAGTAAACTTAAGAAAATAATGTCAAGGGAATCAAATTAAACCGAATCTATCAAAAATGAAAATTAAGATATGTTTCTTTATCAATTGTAGTGATGAATGTTCTCTTTCAATTCTGAATTTATATCAGTTCCAGAATATAGAAATTGATCCAAAATCAAATGATGTATCAATTAAGTATATGATGAAGGTTTGAATATCTGAGTATGGAGTGATATATTAAAGATTTAAAAAGAGAATTCAAAATAAATTAATCATGATCTATTAAATTTACCTATTCCATTTCCATATTTATGAAACAAATTGTAAGATTTGGAACAAGCATAGATAAAATCATGAATAAGATCATTTGTTGCAAGATTCAAAAGAGAGAATTTGACTAAACTTTGCTTTAAGATAAAAATCCCTTTAATAATTTAATTAACTATCGATAGTTTCAATTAGAGAAAGCTATTGGAACTTTCTATTGAGGAAATTTACAAAATTTAATGATCCGATATAAGTATTTCGATAGCATGTTAAATATTATCAGGACTTTTATGATGGGAAGAAAAATTTAGAGAATTCTCAAATTTTGATGAAACAATAAGTATTTCTGTGAACATATTGTAGATTTATAAAAAGTTAATTGCTTGTTTATTTTAAGTTTTCAAATAAAACAAGGAAAACCTATAAAAGAAACAATGATGAAAAGAAAAACTAATGATAGATGAAAATGAATTTGTAAAATGCATACCTGGAAGAATTTTAACTGTAAGTTACCTCATAGATCTTGAAGTTCTTCCATGTATTTTTCAAATTCCCCTATGTTCAATATCATCTATTTATTTAATCTAAAATGCTAAGCAATGAATTTTCATATTGCATCCACCTCAAATTTACATTGGAAGACAAGAGTGATAAAGACGAGCACTCTTTTAGACATATTTATGAATAAAAAATTGTCAAGCTGTAGCAAATCCTTGGAATTTCTTTATGTATGATTATCATGATGAAGTTTTTGCAAAACAAGAAAATCAAGTGTTTTCACGAATATGTAGGATCTAATAGATTCTAAAATGTTATTATTAAATGTTTTAAGACACTTTCTGAAGATGAAATGGGATTCCTAGAAGAATTCGGGTTCATTACTTGCTTTATTGAAAATATGAAATAACGAAATAGGTGCAAACAAAAAAGAAATCTAATCTAAATTAATTTATTCCTATTTCTAACTTAATAAAGGAAACATTACTAGGTATAGTCATACTTCCAATGTAACCATGTAAGCATTTTAATTCCTGCATGTATCCACATATTAAACATTAGTAACAAAATAAAAATGTAATTAAAATAAGCAAGTTAAATATAAATGCGGAATATAAATTTATTACTAAAATATTTACAGACACAAACTTAGTTACAATTATCATCTCTTGGAACGTCCTTTCCAATTGAATTTCGATTGGATCATAGAAATCTGGATGAATTTCTATTAATGATTGGAGGTGATTCAAAAGAGAAGATAACAGGCCAGGTTGTAGAAACAAATTTTTTGATTCAAAGGCCTGTATAAAATTGTTAGTGCTATGTGCAAGTGTTAAACTATTAACAATCTTCCATGAAGGAAAAATTTCCAAATATATTTCAAATGGATTTATGAAAGATGAGTGGAAATCTATTAGATACAATGGAAGATTATTAATTGAATTAGATTGTTGGTCACATTGTGAAAATGCACTCTCTTGTTGACACTTCTTTCAAAAAGAAAGAAGCAATTGATAAGAAATGAACATCAGTTGGAATTGGAAGAAAAGTACCTCTTGATGTTCACGATTACGATGTGAAGCTTCATTTTCCCATTCAGGCAACACATCAATTGAGTGATCAATACTTAGATGCTCAATATGCCAGCACAAAGTATCTAAAAATTGAAAAATGAACATAAAATAAATCTGAAGTTAAACAAAATAAGTGAAGGAAAATAGTAAAATCAAATCATAGTTTACACTAGTGTTACAATTATTGTTACAACACAATTGAGACCGAGTTAAAACAATTTCCTTTTCACAATACTTGGTCAGAAAAATAGAATTTGAATGATTGCTAATATCAACTTGTGAATTAGAAAGAGAATTATTATTGTGAATAGGAATGAGAGCTAGATCGTCATATAAATTGTAGATTGGGATGGTTTCTTGAATGTTGAAATCATAAGCATGATTAATTATTTGAAAATGAGAACTATTTGAAGCAATTTCTGAATTAAAGTATTCTTCATTTTCACATGTGATTCGACTTTGATCATAAGGATTCAATTGTGAATAATATAAATCAATATCCCTAATGTCAAACTAACTATCATAAATGACCTCATGAGATTATTAAAATTCCCTTCAATCTCATCCAATGTATCAAAACAAGAATGAATATGAAGCACATGTTCATTGATGTGAGAAGAATGTTGAATAATCAATTCTCTATTTTGATAAAAGCTAATTGGTAATTCATTAATATCAACCTCTTTATTTTTTGAAATGTCATTAATGTTAAGAGGGGATAGATTGCTATCAGCAAAAATATCAGGATAAAGTGAAAAATGAGAATCATAAGCAATGGATTTAAAAATGTCTCTATTTGAGAATTCTTGCACATTTTCTTCATCACAAATTTCAGATTTAAGATCATTTACTTGGCTAATTATATTTTCTTGAAGAATGTTGCTTGTATCTTCTTGTGGTTGATTTGTGAAATTTTGCAAGATTTACAATTTTGGTTTATTAACATGATTACCGTGAGAGGTGTGTACTAATGTTAAGAATTTATCATACATGGTCAAAGCCACTTCATCATGATTTGTATGTACCTCTATGATAGAATTTGAAGGGGATTGATCAAAGATTGTAATAATTTCACATGGATTATGAATGGGAGGAAGAAAACAAATATGTTCAAACCAATCTAATAATTCTTCTTCAGAAGATTTATCTTCAATTTTAAATTTCAAGCAATTTAAATGAAATTGAATGGTAAAATCAATCAATGATAAAAACTCAAATATTCGTAAATCTTCAACTTTATCACATACCTGTTCGTAGTCATAACCATCAAATTTAAAAAGGAACGATGTAACAAATTCATCCCAACTATGAATTGAGGCAACTGGAAGTGATTGACACCAGTTTCTGGCTTTTGCCAAGAATGTAAGAATAAAAATCATGCATAAAATACCTTTTTCAATTCATTGAAAAGGTGATTATGAAACTTTCTAAATGAATTGTAGAACATGGTTAAATGCAGAAGTATTTTTCTTACCATTAAATTTTACCTGACAGAAAAGCCTTACCAATTCTGGTGGATTATTGGAAGATGCACATCTAGAAATACAACTCCAAATTGGAAGTTTAGGAGGAGCCATTGTGAAAAATGAAAATGTTAGAAAAAAAAGACACCAAAAGACAACAAGTTTCAGGCCAAACCCTCATTTTAGCACCAAAATGTTGATGCCTCAAAATTCGTTGCACCAACATGGGGAAAACCACCCGTCCAGAACTTAAAGCAACTCATTTTCCGTTTGGGGTAGTAGCTCCCACTGGTTAAATTAGGTCCTGTTACGTTTTCCCGATCACTATCAGCTTTAAATATGTCTTTAATTGCTAATAGCTAGGGACATCAGATCAATTCTTCTAGCTGATCAGGCAAGAAGAATGACCCTTAAGTTGTTTTTTGGAACAACCAAACCAATCTAAATCTTTGCCTCGAAGAGAGGACTTCTAAGATAGCACATGCATGATTTAATTAGTATGCAATTAATCTATCCTATCTCGCTTTAAGGAAAGAAGAATCATTCTCCCAATCAAGAGTTGATTTATTAAAAGAAAACATTAAGGAATTGAAGTAAAAATGAAGGAATTAGATCAAGGAGATAGCTCTCGAGATTTGACTCCTTGTGAATCTAAATACCAACAATCAAGAACTTATTAAATAGTTACATAAGTGTTTGATAGAAGTATATTCAATCCCTAAGGTATATGCATATAAAAACTATTTATTTCTCGGGTTTACTTGTTATTTGAATGCGATCTAAAATGATTGTCTTTAGTACATGGTAATAAAAATTAATCATATACTAAAAGAAATGAAAACTTTTAAGTTAATTATTTTAATTAAATAGTTAATTAAAAGAATTATTAAAGCATATATTTCCATCCAAATAAAATAACAATTTGATGCTAGATGTATTAAAAACTTACAACACTGGCATATTCAAAAATGATATGATGTTGAACTGTGTTAATAATGTACATATAATAAACAAATTGAAAGATGGAATGACTGCAAATTATACAAAACAAAACATTAAAAATTTGATAAATATACCCGATGCATCATGCTCTTTTTGTAAAATTTACAGTCTTGATCCTTTTTCTTCATCCCAAATCTCTCCAAAAGTACAAAAATGCAACTAGTTGAAGCTTCTTTAAGTAAAAGAAAAAGAATTTAGATCCTATCATTCTATTAAAATACTAAGAGGTAAAATAGTGCAAGCCTCAAAGGCTTTCTTTTCAAATTCTGGACCCAGCCCAGTCTATTAAGGTAGACTTGGAGATACAAAAATTCAAGCCCCAAAGGCTTTCTTTCTTAGATTTCAGACCCTTAATTCATTATGATGAGCGGGTTTTTATAGCACATGGAGGATGAAAAAAATAAATGATTGCACACAACGCTAGGGAGTTAAACAAATCCCTTATTATTTGTGAATATAATGTAGAATTGGAAATGGTTGTAATAATGATCTCTGGGCAATCTCGCTCTTGTCTCATTTATGCAGCTGTGTGATCTAAAATATAATAACAATGGCTGATTTTGTGGAACTGCGAAGCTGTCCCTTTTTTTATGCACCTGAAAATGAGAATCAATGACTGAATAAACGATGATTATACGTGAGATATTTTACAAATAAATTCATTAAAGTCGTGTTTTAAATGATATGATTTGTAATTTTCCATAATTATTTTGTTTTGACACCCTTTTTCCTCCATTATCAACTCAATAAAAGCAGTAAAACCATAGATTTTGATAAGGTAAAAACTCTCATATGTCTTAGTTTTCATATTTGTTAATGTGCCTTATTATTATGTTAAAGATTGCATTATCCACATAATTAACATGATTTTGCAACTATTTTACAAATATGCAGCTATCTCCATGGATTGCGGGGTTTTGGTGTGCCACTAAAGCAAGGAAGCACATGGGAAGTTGAGGATCGATCCCCTCATGGATATCATCCTATTTTCTCAAGCCAATTCATTAAGGAATCACACAGCGGCGTGGTTAAAGGCACGGGTCAAACACGTATCAGCAGAAGTCCAAGTGCATCATGTTTCTCTGATTTGCTTCCGAAATAGAAAATCGTCAAGATAACGCTTTTACTGTTTAAGTTTAGAATTTGAATAAGGATTGATTAAAAGTCCTGTAGGCGTAGAAGTCTCAAACTGGTGAGCACACATTTTATATATAACTATGTATCCTCTATAAAGGATAACAAGGAAGTAATAGTTAATCTCTAAAGAAATTGTGTGAAACATACATTTTATTATCATATTGAATTAAAGTTACATTTTTGTTATTTGATACGTATTTGAGCATGATTTACACCTACTGTATGTGGAGGGCCCCTGCAAACAGTCGAGGTTAATTTTATTTCATTTTATCGCTTTCGGTTATTGCATTGTCATTTCGTTTTAGCTTAGTTTCTTTAATTCACTATTTCATCATTTTGATATAACTCAGTTAAATCTTGTTATTTTGTTTGCAGTCATTTACTGGTTTAGTTTCTTCAATGTTTTTCGCTTAATTATAGTCAGCATTAAAATATTTTTTTCACACTAGTACAAAATGACTAATTAATTACTTAAAAAACAACTAAAATTTGCATATAAATGACCATTTTTCAGTTGGTGACCAATATTAACTAATTAACAGTATCTTATAATGCTACCAACATTTAGTCTTTTTTATCTTAGTCATTAATTGGTTTCCTCAATTTTATCATCTAGTAGTATATTTAGTCATTAATTTGGTCATTAAGTTTTTGTTGGTTTAGTCATTAATTGTTGCAATTAATGACCAAATATACAAGAAAATATGTTACTATATGAATCCTTGAGAAAACCAATTAATGGCCAAAGAAATATGACCAAAATGTTGGTCATGTTATAAGATACTGTAAATTAGCTACTAATATTCATATATATGCAAATTTTAGTTATCATTTGAAACCAATTAATGACTAAAGAAATATGACTAAAATGTAGTCGTGTTATAAGACATTGTAAAATTAGCTACTAGTAGTCGTATATATGCAAAATTTAGTCATCATTTTAATAAAAAAATTATCATTTGCAGTAGTCATTTATCGTTTTTTGGTATTTTCATATTCATTATCTAAACGACTGATTTAGTAGTTTCTATTCATTTCATTTAATTTCATTTATAATCATTATAAACGACTAATTTAGTCATATATTCATTTTATTCTTGTTCATCATTACTTAATATAAACTACTAATTTAGTAGTTTTAGATTGATTTTATGTGTTCATTATTAATCAACATAAATCAAGTAGTATGATTTTGCGACTAAATTTTTTAAAAAATGCCAACAATGTGCATGTTCATCTAATATGATAACACAAAGTTACATATGTTAATTACAAGGCTGAATAATATCAAGTGCAAATAAAAATAATTTCAACCATATAGATTTTATTATATAAAATATCAAGTATTACAATATGAGTTTCCAACATAATATTGGTTGGACTACAATTTACACATGAAATATTGTTTCATCATTTCAAAACATTATCACTATGTTGCCAAAGCATTGCAAGTGAAATCACAAACTCGAAAGGCTTGACCATCAGTCTCTATGAGTTTCCCTTATGCAAGATATTGGATCTAACGGTATCACTAGACAGATTCTCTTCTCTCTCTCATTTTACATTTGTCTCTCTAGTGTTATTGTTCTCCTATTTCTTCAATCGTTGCTTTTTACCATCAACATTGAATTCCTCTCCTAAAAATGAAAGAAGATATAATGCAGAGTATAGGACATGAAATACGATTAATACTTGAATATAGAATAAAGTAGACTATAAAATATTTATATGACATATACCTCAACATTCGATAGAGTCCACTATGTGGCTAGATGACCTATATAAACAAAGAAAACAAAACGCGACTATAGAAAATAGCACCTTAGGAATTTAGTATTCAACCTTCAACAAAACCTTAGGCACAATCATACCAACTAAGTTACATGTTAAAAATATCAGGCAATAGATAACTTGTGAAAACAAATGGAAGAAAAAAAGATCGGTGTAAAAAATATCCTTATTTCTTGTTCTAAAAGAGTCATGTTCCTTAAATTTGGACGTTCTTTTTCCCACAGTAAAAGATCCTTGCTATTATGACATATTCTTTTAGGATCACGAGATTGATCCAACATCCTATTAGATTGTGGGGACAAAATGATTCATCTTTCCAAGATGAGTACCTCACATGGTTAAATGAAGGTGCTAGTTATGAGTAGTGTTAGAACCTTAGGAAAGCAAAACACTAAGGCCTAAGAAAATATATCACCACTTGTCCACTGAAAGAAAAAATTTCAATCCCACAGTGGCCTCTGGGAGTACATTTCGTTGGATGGATATCACACTCTGAGAGATGATTGTTTAATACAATTAGAAGTGTACATATATTGTAACAATGCCCCTCATAGTCAGACACTATAGTTGTGTCCTATAATGCTAATCATATTAGACTATTTAATTATAAATTATGTGTTGGGATGGGGTCCAGGGGTCAGTTTTGGGGTTAAGATAACCCAAGTTTTGATACAATTTTGTAATTAATGTAAAGTCTCCGTGATTTGTGAATGTGGAGAGCATAGATGATTAGGAGTCAAAGGGGTTTATTCCCTTGTTGTATGTAAATATTGAGTCAGTTTTGAGATCTGCCATGGTCCATGGACCATGGAATTGTATGCAAAAGGCTATAAATAGGTGTGTCTTAGAGAGTCTAAGGCAGGTCATGTTAGTAATGGGTGATGGATAGGTAGTGATAGTGAAGAGAAGTGGCTTGGATAGGAAATAAAAGGCTTTGTAGCTGAGTGCGCAGAGGCCTAGGTAGACTCCGCAGCTGAGTGTGCAAACCCATACAACTAAGTATGTAGGGTAGTTTTGAGTTTGTAAATCTGAATTAAAGATCAATAAAGACAGTTACCTAAAAATTCCTGTGTATATCTATTTTATCTCTGTTTTGGTTAATGATGTATGTTTCCTTTGAATGATGCATTTTATGAATTATTGATTTAATGTTGCATGATTCTATTGAATAAGTGTTAATGATGTACATAATGCATCTTTATGTATTTTCGCGAAGACTTGATGAACTCTTTGATGTTTACGAATAACTTAAGTAAATCTACACAAACCATAATTTAGGATTTCTTTCGGATGCATGTAAGTGGATAGATTGACTAATAAAGATCTGTAAAGATTGATCATAGGCCTTCGCGAAGGTCTAAAGTCCATTTGGATAGAGTTGCAGCAGTGAGTCCTCAGAGTGTATAGATTTGCACGAAGGCATATTTGAGGCACTAAAAGACATCACACTAGTCTTTAGATGTAGAAACTTGGTTCTTGAATCCCCCCATATTGCTTCGGGTGAGACTGTAGCCTACATTACATGGGTTGTTATCGAAAGGGCCAGTAGTGTATGGATTTGTTGGTTGACATAACTAACTCTAAACCTAGGTCAGGAACCCCTAAGCCAACAAATGGTTCCCTTTACGGGATGGGAATCTGCTTAAAAGAGATGTGTGATGTCGCATCACAGGAATCCAACCAAGAAATAAATTGAAAAGTGGTTGGATCGGAAGATTCATGAGTTCGCGGTGCAAGAAAATAGGAATCCGCACCTATCGAAGGAAGAGTGATTGAACAGGTATCTGTATACAGAGATATGCGAAATGTTCTTTTGCACTTTTCCCCTTAAACTATACGAGTGGTTAGCTAAATTGACAGACATCCAAGGAAGGTGGAAGCTTGATAATCCTATAGTGTGGACTCCTGAATTAGTGCAATGATTAGAAGCCTCTGAAAACTAGATCGTGTGGGTTGTCAATCATTGGATCGATCAGATTCTGGGAGGATTTGTTATAGAATTTTAAGATGATACCTCAACCAAATAAAGTGAGGTAGAGCAACGCTTTTTCAAAGGACCATGAGGTAAGTATTTGAGATCTTTGAATACCTAGATTAAAATATTTCTATGTGAAAAACATGTTATGCCATTGCCTTGATGTTTGGAGATACGTGAAGTGGAAGACCCTTTAGAAATCGAGAGGGATCAGGTCAAGAATATAGCCCGTTGATCGGACCTCCTTCAAGCGATGATAAGGGAGAGATATAGGCCTCACCACAGAGTGTTTTCCAGCTGATAACACAGAGTTTTCCATGAACACATCATCCATCCACTCCACCTCCACCTCCACCTCCACCGCATACACCTTCGCCCACACCTCCACCTCCACCACCTCCATTCAACATGATGAACACTATGAAGCTGTTGATTTTCAAGGGCATCGGGAGTGAAGATACAGAGCAGTTCTAGTTTGTTGTGAATGTTGTTTGGACAATGCAACAGATTACTAATGATAATATAAAGAAGGCACAGTTGGTTACCACTTTGTAGGATCGCGCACTGACTTGGTATATTAAGTATTGTTATGATAATCCTTTGGCATCGCTAGTAGAAACTAAGGCTTATTTAAACAATGATTTTAGTAAGCCTAAATCTAACTTGCAGTCAGTAGTTGGATTTAATGAAATCATGATGATGGTTGATGAGACACATTGGGAATTAGATCAAAGGTTGAAATGTCAATTTCGAGAAGCTAACATGTAGCTCACAAAAGGTCAGCATCGTGAAAGGTTTATAGCTTCACATTTGTCCCACTTGAGGATTGATTTTTCACAACAGAAGATAGGAACACAGGTGGAATCTTTAGAAATCGCGATGAGGGTACACGCAACACCTATTCAGGATGCGACCTTAGGGGTGCAACAGATTCACTCTCAGTTACAAAGCCTCTTCTTAGAATTGCAGAGCTTGAAGAAAGACAAGAAGACTAATCCAAAGGTGCATGCAGAAGTCTGGTGTATGAAGTGTAAGAGCCAGGGGCACAATAAAGACCACTGTCCCATATTCGTGAATTATATTACAGGAAGGGGACCAATTCCCCTAAAGCTGGAAACCCCATCAGGGTTGAGCATGGGGGCTACACTATGGTGTGCTATTTGTTAGGTTGTTGGACAACATGCGATGAATAATTGTAATTTACTTCAAAATTTCGTCCAGACACCCCAGCAGTTGTTCTGCAACTTATGCAAATCAGTGGGCCATGATGAGCGCCATTTTCATAGCTATGATCTGATGATGGAAAGAACACCTACGTACTATCTTAGGGCCTAAATCTACCTCAGGCTGAAGGAAGGTAGGTCTAGGGTAACATCAAACCATGCTTAACGTGGTAGCTAGCCCTACCAGGTCGGGAGTGGGCTCTCTCCCTGTCAATATCAAAAGGAATATGGAAATTAAGGCTTGAGATGATTGAAAGTAAATGATGATTTTAGGCTAGGTATATGTTCAGAGGATTTTAATTGATTTTAATGGTTGGTTGTTGGATCAGATGAGGAAGGAAGCTTTGGGTTCGGTAAATCAACTCAGACTTGTAGATGTTTCTGTGGGGCGAGGTAGGAAAGTGTTTTAGCATTTTGAAATGAATGTGATGGTGAGTCTAAAGACTGGTGAGGAGTTGGAGAGGGCATGCAAGTTTCATGAGTCCTCTTCAAATAGCAGAAAAAATTTAAAACTAAATAAACCCCAAGGCAGAGCACTGAAATACCAATGGATTCCACCCTTTAATCTTGATTCATTTAGTTATGCAGAAAAAGATAGATGATGGCACATATACACATAAGATAAACTCAATAATAGAGAAGAAAACAATACTAGTTCACATTACCACAAGAATCCCACAAAATGCTGCAAAACCTTGGTTCATTTCCTTGCCAAACTGCAGAAGTGATTTACAATAGCGCTCAATGCATCCACACGAGTCCAACCTTGACAAATGACTAAGAAAGTACAAGATACAAGCATCAAATCACCTATACTAGCCATCGGGGGTTGAATCCATGAGTCAAGGAGCTGTCTCAACAAGATCTAAACTAGGAACTAAAAAATAGGCAGTGGAACAACTTTCCTCTAAAATTATGGAAACTGATTCATTCATCCTTCAAGCAATTCTAGCTGATGTATCTACCCCATCAAGTCATTTTTCATCATATTTACATCATAGTACATCATATCACATCATATTACATCATTAATTTACCAAAGAGAGAAGAAAAATTCAACTGACAGCTAAACTGGGTGAAATTCTGAACAAACACGCAAAACTGGCAAAATTTCTCCTATGCACAACACCACTGATCCTATGCGTAACGCTTTTTCAAGGCCACTTTTGGAAGACTTCCCGAATTCCAAATCAAGCGCAGGATAGCTCGGTGGAAATCTTAGTGAGTCTACTTTCTAGAAAAACTTGAATTTTTGGATTTTGAGTTCATTTTCCCCTCCAAAATTTGAATCTCCCAAGACTACTTCTTGTGTGGCAAAAAAGTGGCAGAGAGGGCACTTTTTAAGTGTTTTTTGCTCTTTTGGAGACCTAGAACTTGTCCAAAAATCTCAGCCATTCCTAAGCATGAATATTTTTTCATGTTGATTCCAAAAATGCAAACCTTTTTGCAAATGGATTCCCCCAACAAAAGCGTATCACCGGTGGCACTACGCACCTGCTGAAAAAAACCTATTTTTTGCATTAAAAATTTCAAACATGACAAAAATTGCTCCAAATTTCTTGAAATTTGGCATGAGTGATCCTTGTTAGGTGCTTTGCTGGGCCAATGATGTTTCAGCCAAGATCTTGAGTTTATCATGCTCTTTCTTTGCTCCTTAAGTCCTTCCATGGAACTGTCACTAAGGGTTTCTTCCTCCATTTCATACTCACTGTCCATCTTAATTGTTTTCCCTTGGTTTTGGAAAATGTGGTTGTATATGGATGTTTTATGGATAATAGTTAGGAAATGAGGTGAAGGAATGAAATGGGCAGAGTGTGTGTGAAAATGTATGCTGAATAGTGTTTAGGGATGAGTAGGGTTTTAGGGAGAGTGGGTATGGCTTTAGTGATGTGAATACGGTTTGTAATGAAGTGGGGGTAGTGAAAATGTAGAATGTGGGAATTAGGGTTTTGGAATAGGGTATGCTATCTAGGGAATTATGGATAGGAGGATAGGATTTAGGGAAACAGTAAAATTGATATGGGATAGCAGCAATGAGTATATTTTTACAATATATGAGATGCTTTAGTGACACTTAGGGTTTGATGTTTTGAGAGACAACACAACCCAAAAACTTATGCAACAATTCTTGTCTACAAGAAAAGTGATGTTATTTACTTGCAATGGAGAAATTTGGGAGTTTTGAGGCGATTTGATGAAATTTGCAACAATTTGTAGCCCAACTTCCAGGTGCATAGCACACTCACCCAGGTGTGTAGTGCCGGTTTGGTGCATAGCGCCTGTTCATTTTTACACTGCAGAAATTACCCAGGTGCGTAGCACCAATTCTATGTGTAGTGCCAGCTGCCAGGGGCGTAGCTCTTTTTTCAGGACACTTTTGGAGGCCTTCCTGATGTCCAAATTGGGCATGTGATAACTTGTTGGAAAATATTATCGAGTTTACTTTCTATAACATCTTGAATTTGCTGATTTGGAGGTCATTTGCCCTGCCAAAAGTCAAATCTCCCAAGACTGGTCAAAATGTGCAAAATGAGGCTACCTAAATGCAGAGTGTTGTTTTGGTCAACTTCTGAAGCTCTTCCTCAACTCCAAATTGAGCTCATGATAGCTCATTGGAATACTCTTTGTGTCTAGTTATCATTTGAGTCATCAAGCAAGTCATTTGACCAACCCAGTTAGGATAAATATTGATTTTACCAAGGTCACTCTAGAGGTGCGGCAATCCTCCCGAGGCAACTGTATTTTTGACATTTCTCTAGAACCATGACACTTGTGTAAAAATTGAATGAGGTTTTTCTTGCTTGGCCTATTATGGAAAAAAACCACTGTCATGTTTTCCAAATTCATTTTTTCTTGCTCAGAAACATCATTTGAGTACTCAAAACCTATCCTGATGTGTGGAACAGGGGATTTGTTGAAATGAAGTGAAATGAAGGGGATAAGGGGCTTCTAAATTATTGAGAAAATTTTTGGAAGTATGGAGGGATGTTAGGAAATAGGGGAAAGTGTAATTTAAAATGTTGAGTGAGGGGAAGGGGTTCAAAAGGGAAAAACATAGGCCTAGCCTAGAAAATTGTCAAATTGTAGCAAGAAACTAGGGTTTATGGGAAAATGAGGAATTTGAGGGATATCATTGATGGGAAGTTATTAAGAAGGTACATTAAGGATAGGGGAAGGTGAATGAGAATTAGGATACAAGTTTTGTTGATGATTTGACCATCCAAGAGAAATTACCTTCAAAACCCTAGGAGAGGGAAATGAACCTTACCCAAGTACAACTGAAGCATGAACAAGGTGTAAAATGACCCATTGGAACTTGAAATGATGTTGACAACTCTCTGAATGATGGTACACTCATCTGAATGGTGACATGGACTGACATTTGGACAACTTTGAAAGGAGTGAAAATATGAAAAAATTTGACTTTGACACCCTAAGACCACATTGTAAGAGCATGTTTGATCACTGGTGGAAGGCTTTAAAGATTGACACTAACATATTGGATGCAAGAAGAAACTTGGCCTCCAAAGCAGGGAGACAGGGGAGTGTGTGGAGGTTATCAGGGTCGAGGATGAGGTCGAGGAGGAGGAGGGACTGGTAAAGGGTTGGGTTAGGTTATCTGTTACAACTGCTGAACACCAGGACATTATATGCAAGAATGTTAGAATCAGACACGCCCGTCATGTCAATATTGCAACCCATTTGACCATACCATAGAATAATGCCTGATGCTAATAGCTAAAATGCAAGAAAAGAAAGCGCAACATCAATAGCCTATGCAAAACCTACAGATGATGAGCGTTGAGCCCCGCGAGGAAGATCAAAACGTGAATATAGTGTTGAGAAGAAAAATAACGACTCATGATGATAAGGGTAAAAAAACTGAAGAGGATGGATGGGTCTGCAAGGCCCCAGAGAAGGAAGTGAATTTTGATCTGAATCGCATGAAGGAAACATTTATGGCGGCCAAGAAAAGCTTCATTGAGGCATCGACCTCAAGAAGCTAGAACAAGATGCAAGACACCAGCGCACTTGCAGAGGTTGAGCCCTCTATGCATATTACATTTTTGAAGACTTGCATAAAGATTTTGCGCAATAGAAAAGTTGTGGAAGACTTGCAGGAATTAATAAAAAAATGCGCTAGTAAAGAAAAGGTCCCTAATGGACACCAAGTGGTCAGAAAAATTGGCAAGCATAAGGCGAGAACAGGGTACGAGATGAGGCTCACCGCATAGATAAAAGATAATGACATGGACCAAGTCATCTTGGATATGGGGTCCGATGTGAACGTACTACCAAAGAAAACATGGGAAAGAATGGGGAGACCTACACTGCAATGGCCTCCGATTCAGCCTAGAATGGTGAACTAGCATAAAATCATCCTGATGGGACGATTATATGGAGTAATAATTGATATCGAAGGTGAAAATGTGATGGCGAATTTGAGGTAATAGAGATCATTGATGACAGTAATCCATACCTTGCACTCATGGGAATTGACTGGGCCATTGACATGAACGTGGTCATGAATCTAAAAAAGAGGACAATGTCATTTGAAAAGAAGTAGCTTCGAGTTGTAGTACCGTTGGACCCTACAAAAGGAGCGTGATATACTAAACCAGTCCACAACTATAAAGAAAGTGATGATGAACTTGATCAAATCTATAAAATAAAAACATGAGACTAGGACTGGATCAATCTGACAGCAGATGGA